>BDUI01000020.1:75855-91575 GCA_002335545.1 Apodemus speciosus
TCCTCCTCCTCCTCCTCCTCCTTCTTCTTAGTTACATCATAGGGCCAACATTGCTAAAGGTGAAACAATGTATGTCTTCAAATTTTAGGGAATAAAATAGTCTACTCAGGTTCTAGACACTGGCCATCCTGGTCATCCAGGATACTATAGCCAGTGATACTATGTGGAAACAGCTGTGCACTCAGCTCAATCTCCATAAAATGAGAATAACCCCTGGCATTTAGATATCAAAGAGTCCTAAAGATCAAATAAAGTAATGGTTCTCCATGACTGTTATAAGACACCAGGCAATATTGAGAGGTTTTATTGGCCTCTGTCACTACTGGTATTACGTTTGAGACAGATGAAGAATGAAAAGTCTGAGTGAATGGTCTAGAAGACAATTCTGTCAAGGAGCCGGGTCAGAGAGCTAGCTCTAAAACAACAACATAGCTTTCTCTCTACTACTATGCGATAATAGAAATGGCTCGACAGTAGTGTTAGATATATGAGAACTTGGAGCATCTTCACCAAAAGATAATAGCAGAGCAGAAATGCAGCCACAAGATGCTTCTGCTAATTCTCATTTAGTACCAAAGCTCACTCTGGCTCAGAAGAGATGTCATTTGGGCATCCTCGCTAACAGAGGGGATTTCCGTGGCCAATGAACTACTAAAAAGTGCAATCAAATTAAATGCCTGCCTCAAGGAAAAAGAAAATCAGCAACAAAATTCAAGAGTCCTTTGTTACAAAAAGAAAGCAGGAATTAATTTGCATGTCCGTGTTTATTTTCTTCCAACTCTGAGGGCATGTATGCCTTATTTTCATGTCAGACTGGGTGGCCAGTCACACTGGTGACTAGTAATGAAACATCACCTTGCCAGCCAGCAGTCAGGTAATGGGTCATGCAGGCTCTTAGGGGACAAAATAAATTAAGCGATATAGAAAATTGTCAAAACTGATGAGTGTGAAATCACTGCAGCAAACTCAAGGGAGCAAAAAAGTTTTTCCTTTTCAACTACTTATAACATGTACTTTACCTGAGGTGCTAAATCACTAAGACTCTCTCTTGATGAACTGACAAATATGGTCTCCAAATATCCTCATGCCCAGGGGCCCGATACAAAGGTTTTCTCTATCTATAGTTTTGTAACCATGAGACTATTATTCAAATCCTCTTTTCTGTTTTCTTTTCCATGTTGAATTCTCCACCATAGTTTTTAACAGGTTGCATTGTTTCCTGAAGATCACACACACACACTCACACACACACACACACACACACACACACACACACACACACACCTTCAAGGAAAGATATATATTATATATAATTATATATAAAACTGATAATTATATATAACTGATATAAATATATAACTTATATAAATATACATATGTACATGCAATATTTCCCTATCAAACTGGTCGTAAATATTAGTTCATAACAGTCTTAAGAGAATCAGAAGTCAATGTTCTTCTAAAATTGAATTCACGAAACACATAAGACTAAATGATTTCTAGGGCTTCTTCTAGCTCCAAATTCCAGTATGTTACAAACAGGAGGGACTTACAACATTACCCAGTCCAGTGATTCCTGGCGACCTCATGCTTCACTTCTGTAATACTTCCATAAACTGAAGCCAGCTAACATCTTAGAATACAAAATAAAATAAAATAACTATGACTCTGACTATCACAGTTTTGTCCTAGGATTATTACCCATGACTAAACTTGCTTTGTGATACTTTGACCAAATGAAAATGTATGGCAAATACAGAATTTCCAGTATAGTTTCATCACTGGTGAAAAGATGCTCATGAAGGGTCATAGCGTCGATTTAGTGGGCTTTGCCAGCACTTTAAAATGAAAGACAATAGAAAGTACAGTGTAGAACATATACCTTAAAAGCATATGTGTAGAAACTCTCATTTCAAAATTACATATCTGTGATGCACAATTGTCAGTGTAAAATATACCTCTTCCTGTCATACGTAAGAAAAGGGTGGGGTTAATAGTGACTGTCACAGAGCAAAGTTTATAAGGATAAATAACTGCACAGCTAACACCAACGCATTTACAGAGCCAATTCGTCTGCAAAAAGGGCAAAGTAAGCTTGAGGAAAGGAACCACACCCCTAAACTTCACATTCCTCCCTCTGAAGAACAACCCAGATCGCCACTGAACAAACAGAGAAGGTGAACCTCTGATCCACACCTCTGCCATACACACTTGCACAGGTACATGTGTTTGTGTATGAGCACACACAAACAGGCCCCTGCAAACATACCATACAAATGCAGGCACATGCATGCATGAGCACCTGCATAGTACACACACACACACACACACACACACACACACACACACATACAGTTCTTTTCCTGTGCTTCAACCTGCCAGGTCCTGTAGTGGAAGACAAGGTTTCTTTAGCCTGGCCCAGCCTTTCTTTCTTCCTATATCTTTTAGGGTGAGATGACAGGGGACAGAAGGAAAGAGAAAGAGAGAACATTTCAATTTGTCACAGATTTTGGTTACTAACACACCCACCCCAGCCCGCCACCTCTGTCTGCTGCATTGAAGACTGAATTTGTGCATTTTCAGACTTTCAGAATATTTTTCTTTCTACTTCCCAGGCTGAATGGCTCGGTTTGAGTAATTTTCTCTTTCTCCTGTGGTTGGTTGCTAAGAGACACTCTATTACTTCTCTTTCTCTTATGACCCGATTACTGTGATCAGCAAAGACAGCGTGCAGGCAACATCCTGACATGGTTCATAGGAGATCGCTGGGCCTCTTATAAAATGATGGACTTTCTTAACCCTCTCACTGCTGCAGATTAAGATTTCATGAGCTCTTTTGCACATGAAGTCAAAGGCTTTAATCTTCCTTTAAGTCAGGAGCTATGGTGGTTGCCCAGTACCCATCCCTGCAGCAGCGGACACACTGCACTGTACTTCTGTAAGAGTTCCAAGTTACCTATTAGAACAATTTCGAATTGTTCTAACATCACCAGTGGGAATGTTCTGAATTAATCTCTCCATCTTGGATAAGGACCCATAAGATTCTTCTTGGCCAGGCTTTAATTTCTTATATCTTTTGCACTATAAAAAGCCAGGCAAAGATTACACCTTTTTTGTTTCCAATCCTACCCAGCTCAGGGCAGAAAATATGTTTGCTCAATGTGTGTACAACTACAGCTCTTCCCTTCTCTTGAGTCTGCTATTCAGCTTGCCCGTCCATTTACCTCAGTGGTCAAAGCTTCAGGAAGGGGCAGAAGTTTCTTACAAAAGGAGACCTCTGAACAGACCAAGAATTCAAGCAGCCAAAGAGTAAATATATAGGAGAAAAGATTCGCGATGAGGGTCATTACTATCCTGGATTGATAGTTCCTTCATACAGTGGGGAAGATGCAGTCACCTTATCTACTTTTCTATCAATGTGTCCATTGGAAAGTCAACCTGGAATTCTTCACTGATCTCACAAGATAGGCTCTGGAGGTAGAAGCACCAAGCTCATCGACCTGGATGTAACCAACAAAACTCAAGCATCAAAAAGAGAACCGAATTCCATGAGTGGTAAAGACATACAGAAACACATACAAAGGCATGAGCACACCAGAGCACACCAGAGCACACACACACACACACACACACACACACACACACACACAGTTACAACATTTCTAAACAATAAACATTTTCGGCTTCAAGCTTCAAACACTCAAAGCGTCAAAGCAAGCTCCCACAGGATAATCTATACCATCTGTACAGAGACAGCAAGCCTAAAGTTTCCTTCACCATCAATGTGAGATTTTACTACTCAAATTTCACTCATTCTTATTACGGTTTTAATTTTTATCAAAATTGAAGTTGTCCTGGCTGGGTTCCACTTTGACACACTTTCAAAACCAAATGTGGACTTCTCCTATTTTGATAGCTATCTACCTAGAGCCATACAGTTATGCACAGTTTGGTATGCACACATTCAACAAACAACTCCTACACAGACTTTACAAGTCAGAACATTAGACTATGGAACAGCATGTAGATATAGCTGTACTCATATCAAAGTCTCAGCTTTTTTATAAGCCACAAGACCTTGGATAGCTTGTTCATTATCTGTCTGAGTTTCAATTTAATTTGTTTCAAAACAAGAAATGTTAGTGCCAAGTTGTAATAATGCTATAAAAATAATATAACAAGCATATGGAACATACTTAATGAAAGCCCACTAGTAAACTTAAGAATGTGAACATATATATTGCTCGTAGATTTTGGAGAAAGAGCAAGTAAAGCATTCTCTCTGACCTTAACAACCTCCAATCATTATTTATTCATACATAATAGCTGAATACTACATCGATGTCTTGCCATTGTCATAGTTAAGGTTACTAAGGCTATGATGAAACAACATGATCAAAAGAAACTTAGTGAGGAAGGGGTTTATTTGCCTTCCACTTCCACACCACTGTTCATCATAGAAAAAAGTTGGGCTAAAAACTCAACAGGGCAGAAACCCCGAAGCAGGAACAAAGAGGACGGCATAAAGGAATGCTGTTTATTGGCTCGGTCAGCCTGCTTTCATATAGAAGCAGGGACCACAAGTCCAGGGACAGCATCGGCCACACTCAACCATTATATAAGAAAATGCTGTCTACAGCTGGATCTTATGGAGGCATTTTCTCAATCAAGGTTCCCTCCTTTCAGATGACACTAGCACATATCAAGTTGATGTAAAACAAGCCAGCTCAGCCATACATGATGCCCCATGTATTCAGTGGTAGAAGGCATTGAGTGTCAACTCTGTCTGCGACAGCCAGGATGAAGAACTAAGTCTAATGTTGTGTCATTTCGAACTATCTGCATTCTGGGGTGTCCTGTTGCTTTGTCAATCCTTTTCTTGAGATCTACAACTGGAGAGTAGAAAGAGGTCACAAGCAACAAGATCTAGAAACAACAGCTGAGATCTGAGGGCTAATATTTTGGTTTTCATTTCTTCTTCCAATGATAGGTACTTACAGCTTTAAATAATAACCAAAAGCCTGGCCAGAAATTGCAAAATTTCTAAACTAGCATACTTATGTGTAGCTTTGTATAAAGAAATTATTTAATATTTAATGTCTATCCCAAATTATACTATATGATCATATTAGAAATGAGAGAAAGGAGAAAGTCTTCATAGCTGCTTTGATTTTGCTGTTGATATCTGTCTGTGGTCTAAGAATTGAATACTCAGGGGCCTTGCACATGATAGTCAAGTATTCTCCATCTGAATGGAGGGAGCTCAGCCAACAATACACATTCCAGATCTCACATGAATTCTAGCTACACAGCCAGAGTAGACATTTAGACACCCAACAACACAATACTGTTTGGATTATTAAGAGTTCAAGTCAAACCACCACAGGACTAGGCACATCCTCTTCCATTGTCGTCAGAAAGTTGGCCCAGTTAGGGGAATGGGATCCACAGGCAGGTAGGCAATAGATACAGAGACAGTTGTTGGAGGCCCTGAGTGAAGAGCAAGTGGCACATCTGCTATACATATATGCAGGGGACCTAGATCCAGCCTGTGCTAACTCTTTGGTTGGTGGTTCAGTCTAAGGGAGCCCCCGAAGGTCCAAGTTTGTTGACTTACATGACAGGGGACTGGAAAGAGAGGAGGGAGTATAATATTGGGATGTAAAGTAAATAATTTTTTTTCAAAAAAAAAGACTTGTAGACTGTAAGTCTATCAGTAAAAGTGAAATATGGAATGGATCATTGTGTAATGTTTTCTGTGTTTGTGGGATTATCAAGGAAAAATATGATGGCGACAATAGTGGTGACAATAAAGTATTTCAAGTTGAAAATGTGTACCTAGAACAAGGCAATGCCCATCCAAATGGACAAGGATGAACAGAAGTGAGGACAACATTTTGATGCTACAGACACCATCATTTTATCTTGCTTTAAAATAAATAACCGTGTTGAAAAACTTGTGCACTTTAGGCTATTTAAAGTTTAGACTATTTAAAGTTACTCTTCCCAAATTTGACTTAGTTTGATGGCATGTTAGCAAATTTCACTGGGACATTGGGAATGAATGGCCTAGTAAAGTCAGGGAGAATGTTCCAGCTTCGATCATTCAATGTAGTGGTACCAAGGAAAAAGAGCAGCAGGGGTATAAAACTCTCAAAGGCCTCACTAAAAGTCTATGACTTCAGGCAGAACAATACTAAGACAAGAGAATGGCCTATTTTTAGTATGTGAGACTGTTTTTGAGAACCACCACACCATTGAACCTTGATTTCTGTTCCTACTACACCTTGTTCAGTGATAACTCAAAGTCATTCCCATGATCCCCTATGACATATGGGAAGAGCCCAAGATGTGAAAGGTGAAGTGAACCTCTAACCTTCAGAGACCCAGAGGACACGAAAGATACATGGGAACAGAAAGGAAAAGGCATTGCCAGGGCCATGGTGAACACTCGGGTCAGCCTTGAGAAAAAGGAAGAAGAGGAAGTCCCCATTCTCAGCATCTATTGCAAACCACCAGCCTCTCTCACTTCCCTTGCCCACAGAGACAACTTTTGCCAGTCAAGGAAGAAGTAGTTTCATAAACAATGATCAGAAGAAGAGATGAGGGTGGGGCAAGAGGGCAAAGTGAACGTGGCGGACGGATGCTTCACTGAAAGGGCAAGGCCAAGCACTCTAAGGACATGGGTTTGTTCCTTCAATGTCCCAAGACCGCCTTATAAAACAGTCAAGTCAGAAACTATTAGCTGGGTTGATTTAGTAGACTCTTCGACCCAGGATACAAAAGGCTTAAGAAGATACAGAGAGGTGAACTTGATCTGACCAGTAAACATTTCAACTATGACAGCTACATAGACAGCCACACAAGAAAGTTGAGCTCAACAGCAAGGCTGGCTTTCTAAGTTATTAAATCCATGCTACCACTAGTATCATTATGTAACACAGTAGCATATGGGGAACGTTAACCAGTGTGTCTTCCAAACTTCTCTGTCCAAGTGGGTGAGACAATGGCCTCCCTGAATCAAAACCTATTTCTCCTTACGGCTTGCATAGCTGACTTGATTAAACACAGCAGCAGACTCCAGTTGAGGGGACAATTCTTCTCTTTTGGTGGGGGGAGGTAGAACAGAGTAATTGCCAGATGTTTGCAATTTTAGCTATAAAAAGATGGCTGCTTTCCATTCCTGAGGATGTTGGATCTTTTTTTTTTCTTTTTCTTTCTACCCAAGCTATTGTGGTTCACTTAAATAGGCCACTGTGCTGATGAATCATCACTCAAAACTACAATAATGGAAGCAGAAAAAAATATGGCATTTTAAATTCCCATGTAAGAGGAATAAATTAAAATGTACAGGTACTAGTTATGTGCTAAGCAACAAAAATCATGTTAATGCTTAATGTGCTCATTTTGAGTCAGAAGAGCTGTGCGTGGCTCTCGCCTGGACTACTTCCCGCCATCTCCGGCGGGCGCCAGTGTCTTACCAGCAAACCTCAGGCTGTCTACCTGCGAAGTGGACAGAATTTAGAAGGTAAGAATTCCTTCCTGGCCTGACTCTTGGTGGGAATTCTCTGTGGAGATCCATTCCTATCCTGTCTTATAAGGCAAACAGCCCAGGGGAGGTGTGCAATTCATTCTCAAGTAAAAAAAGAAAGCAAGAAAAGAAAATATGAATGTGTTTCAAAACCACATATTATCCTAAGTATGTATACACGTATTCCTGATGATTTCTAATTCTTAAACCATCTAAGTACTTGAGGATCTGAGGACACCTGTGGACCAAGTGGAGACTGGAGACTGACTGAATCTCATAATAATTGAAAACATACCACAACAGACAGAACTACCTGACATAATGCGAAGGGAAGCAAAATGCAAACCAGTTTGAAAGTTCCAGGCGCCAAGTATGAGGCCCATGCAAAAGAATCCTACAGAAGACCTGCTTTAGACCACCAGGAGGAGTTCTATGGTGCCAGCTGGGATCCGAAACATTAAATAAAAAACAAAGCGCGAAATGGACCAAGAGCCCCACAGTAACATTCAGAATTTAATAATGGCAAAGGCGCGCATGGCACCTTCCACTGACTTCTCTTCCATACCAGATGCGGTGCGGACTCAGGCGATGCTTAAGGCTCCTAACTGTCTGAGATGCTTGCATCTCTACCCCACAATCACAGCAAACAGCACTTTGTATACTTACTCAGGCTAGCAGAGCAATTCCCAGAGAAATTAAAGTGTGAAGGCAAGCCTGGAGCTCAGAACTCTCTGACTAGAGTCCATATAGCAAACAAGTGCCTGCCCCTTGTCTGTTTTCATTTTGTCAGTCTTCTAGTAGTCTGGACCCAAGGAAACTCATCATTCTGATTTCTCTGCTAGTTAAACATTAAGGCATTTTTCAAGCAAGGGCTTTATAATGAAATCTTTATATTCTTAGCAAAATGGTCATTTTGATATATCAACTATCTCATAAAAATGTAAAGTACTTATCAAGGTTTGGGAATGGCTTAAGTTATAGTCATGTAACACTGTTAACTAAAAATGGCTTGACAGGTAGAGTGAGATGACCATGGCCTCAATCCCAGAACGTAGGACATTGAGGCAGGTAAATATCTGTAAGTTTAAAGTCAGCCTGGTCTACATAGAGAATTCCTGGCCAGAAAGGAATAGACGGTGAGATCTGGTATCAAAAAGAATGAAAATTTAAAAATAATTATATAGATCTGAACTAGAATCAATGACAGAAATGGTATTAATATGATTTCAAGACATGGGAAACTCAAATCTCCTTAAGAGATCCTATATTACATGACACTTCCAGGAACAAGTCACAAGCCTGTAGTTTTCTTTTACAGACAGTAATTTTAAAAGAGGAAGTGTTTTATAAAACTCAACTCACTACCATCAAAATTAACAGGCCAATATGAAATGACAGGTTAAAATGTCATTTTGCTTTCATTCTAATGTCATTACAACTACCAGTGTCACCTGAGAAGTTTAAGCAAGATGCCAAAACTCACTTAAATTAGTGGACACAGCAAGTGGTAATTCCCAAGGTTCTCTGCAACAATATCTCCTTGGCAGTAACTTCAGATTACTCAGACTGGTGGACACTACCATACCTCATCCACAACCATGACCAGGTGTATGACATCATACACACAGATGCTGTTAAATGTCAAGTAACTCTCAGTAATATTCAGTGTAGGAAGTAACAGTGAAAATATTGTTTGTGTTAATGAACTATATAGCAAGATCATTAATGCAGAATTTGGTGCAAGAAAAAGTCATTGCCTTAGAATGAGAGACAAAGATTCAAGTCATAGTTTTACCCTGGGTGACTGTGTCCATTGTGTACATTCTCCCTGCTTGTCTACAAGTGATAGCATCCTTTACAGCAAATGGGTGAAGCTACAAACAAAGTACAAATGGACTTCACATGCAGTAAGGACTCTACATCCAATAAAAAGAGATTTACATTCTGTAGACATTATTCAAGAGAAAAATGGTCAAAGTCACTGGCTAGGGCTGGGATAGAGGACTCTGATAGAACACTTGCTAGCATGTATGATTATTATACACTGGCTTGTGTAAATTATTCATATGAGGAAATACTAATATTTGATTGCATGTGGCTTCTACATTATTAGTCTCCCTGTGGGCCTGCTGAGTCTCGGGTTTGTCTGACTCATTTGTCACTAGGAACAATGATAATGTTACTCTCAGACAATAATACAGTTTGAGGGCCCTAGGAAAATTCAACCAGGAGAGTGAGACAGTGATATGAAACTGCATCTGTACACACAACCTTTAAAGTAGTAATAAATATTTAGAAACAAAATGTTTCTCTTCTTTTCTCAGAATCATCTCCAAGTTTGTGGATAACTAAGAAAGCAAGGAAGATCAAAATGTTTAAGTTGGATCCTGACTCGAATTCTAGAGGGTATACGCTTAAAAAGGTTAAAGATGAAAGTCAACCGAGAGAGGCTCCCCTTTTAGCGTCCATATCCACAGAAACATTTCGGCCTAAGGTAGCAGAGATGAAGCAAGGACTGCCAATACTCTGCTTAAGCACCACACCAGAAACATGCTTCAGGACACACTGTGTGACAGGCATGCTCTTTGCTTAAAGGTAAGTGAAGAGATTAATGTGAACATGGGACTGCCCATAGTGAATTCACTCTGTTTTCACTGTAGAGAAGCCCCGATGGGTCCACATGTACTTTTGAGGACATTAGAAAAAAGCAGCTAATGCCCCAAGTGTCGTTGAGAGCTCTAGCTAACCTCTGCCTGTGCATTCACTGGCCCCACAGACTGACATGCTTTCCTGCCTGGTGAAGCCTGAACTCTTTCTCTGAGATGTCAATCAAATGTGCATCTCTATGCAGCATTTCCAATGTTCCTATAACAGATCATTCTGATTCTTTTATGACACCTAGATTAAATAATGTGACCTTCTGTATGAGATACCTTTGGACCACAGACCAACTAACATGCTTGAATACAGCTACACATGGAAAATGTGACAGATATTCATAGAGAATGTTGACAGGGGAAAATGCAGGTAGCCTCAGGGTACCACATCCCTGGGATATGCCCTCCTATGCCCTGGGTTTTGTTCTCAACAGCCCAGTCCATGAGTATTTTTAAGGAAGGATGACAAAAATACCATACAATGAATAATTTTACAGCTCCTTAGGTCAATCATTATTCTAGGCCACAGTTTCTCTATATAGTCTATTTGCCCAAAGGCTCGGGTGTCGAATTTTTTTAATAGTAGCCATAATGAATCCATTTATAGCTGATTTACATAGACTTGCCATGACCCAAAATCAG
Organism: Apodemus speciosus; assembly: GCA_002335545.1. NCBI lineage: Eukaryota > Metazoa > Chordata > Mammalia > Rodentia > Muridae > Apodemus > Apodemus speciosus. The sequence goes on from BDUI01000020.1 coordinate 86,686, forward strand.
CTAAGATTTCAGACATCGCTATAAGAAGTTAACAAAATAGCAAAAGACCTGGAATATAAGAAAGCTGAGTATCATAAAGCCATCCCAGAGGAAGCAAACTTTCATCTTTACTTTTAAACCTGCTTTTGTATCCTAAGCAAAATTCTTTGACAAAACCTTACGTAAAAGCCTAATACCAGAGAAGAGAGTTCAGAGGGAGAGGTGCAGCATTAGGAAGAAGAATTTTGGTCCTCAACAGCTATTCACAGAACAGATGCTCAAGATTTCACAACTACTGTCCATAACCAAGGGGAGAGCCCTAGGAGGCACACTCTAACACCAAAACTGGGCTTTGGCGTAGTGGAGTATACTCTTAATGACAGTGCTTCAGTTGAATACAACTCAGAATTACCTGGGAATACTATTTATAAAAAATGAAGTGAAGAGGACATGGATTGTTTTTTTCCTGTTGTCTTTCAAGTTTTGGAAGACCAGATACCATTGAAAACTAAGTTTAACCTAGCTATAACAGTGACCATAAAATGTATGATTTATGTAAGTGAGCATAAAGATATAGATTTTATGAAATCAAGTACTTCTTGATCACACATTTTAAAAAATATTATTGGAATATATGGACTAATAGAAATTTCCCCAAATAGCATAAAATCTAAGGAGTAGTCAGCCCAGCCTCTACCCATGGCAACAGAGAAGACAGCTACAGTGGATGGCCAAAACCAGAAATGGAGAATTTACGCCAGCACTGGGGGACTCTTAGTCCATTCCAGTATAAGTTCTGTGCAATGTGTCGCAGGATTCCACACTTGGAATACCCAAATTCTGCCACACAAGAAGACTTCTGCTGCCTCTTGGCAGGACACCTGCACTCTACCCCAGTCTGACTGTCTCCAGCCACTAGCACTCACTCATGGCTGGGGCTTTCTCGTCTCTAAAGCATCTGTACATGGAGATATGTGGTATGGACTCATCCCCTGACCATCTGCCTACCACATTCTAGACCATGAAGCCCATGTCTCCATTTTTACCTACAGAGAAAAAATTAGCTATGCAAGTTCAAGACACACCTAGAATAATAAACATTTTCATATTTTATAGGGAAGACAAATAAAAATAACCTCCCATGCAAATCTGCATTAATCATTGTCTTTTTAAACTGTGTAAGAATTGGGAATCCATCACCTTATTACAAATTCATTTCAACAGTTAATTAGGCTGACAGACTACAAAATGAATGAGAATTTTGTCACCAATTACGTGAACATCTCTTTGTGTGAAAACATCTAATCTACTCTGTTCATGTATATTAGTTCTCGGGGCAGCTTCCAAACAAGTCATCACAAATGCATATGTGACGCACAACTCACATAATCATTTAAGATATCCCTCAAGTTCATGCCTCAGCCCTGTCCTTACTATTGTATTAATACTCAACAAGTCACTCAAGACGATCTGAGTCCCTAAAACCGGGATAATAACTCCAACTTGCTCAAGAGTCAATCTCACCATACAGTATTCCCAGGCAATGTCTGTGAATTTTTTTTTTTTTTTGGAAGAGATCTAAGAATCATTTCTTGTTTAGAAATGAGAGAATGAATGAGGTTAATTTTAGAATTCTGCCTGACTGGAGCTATAATATTTTCAATTTATAACATTTAGGCAGTGTGATTTTTTTGTTGTTGTTTTGTTTTTTCGAGACAGGGTTTCTCTGTGTAGTCCTGGCTGTCCTGGAACTCACTCTATAGACCAGGCTGGCCTCGAACTCAGAAATCCGCCTGCCTCTGCCTCCCAAGTGCTGGGATTACAGGCGTGCACCACCACGCCCAGCCAGGCAGTGTGATTTTTAACACTATAATCTTAGTAATATTTATTGGTATTTACGGAAGTCATTATTAATAAAATATTCATATTACTAAGTTTTTATCATAGTTCATAATTTAGGAGTACTAGCCATAGTATTATGTGATTATAACTATACTTGTAATCTAAATACTCTTTTATAAATTATCAAGGTGACTAAATATTAGTGTCAATAACTCATGCCAATTATAAAAGAAAATACATTCTCTCTGCAAAGAATCTCCTTATCGCTAACTTTCATGACTTCAGAAGAGTGTTTACCACAAACTCATAAATTTCATGTAAGTGTGTGTTGGACATACAGTGACAGTTCCCTGAGCTTGTGAAATACTGTGCCTTTAAAATCATTTCATCCTTCCCATTATAGTTGACCTTGAAAGTCTCAATGACAGTAGGTCCCAAGTAGGTCCCTTTGTAAAACAAGACTGTAAAGAAGAAAAGTACTCTGTTGAAATTTGTGCTAAAACCGCGACCTGGGTATGAATGCCTGGATCAGTGGTTCTCAACCTTCTTAAGACTGTGACCCTTTGATACAGTTCCTCATGTTGTGGTGACCTACAATCATAATTTTTTTTTTTGTTTTGGGATTTTTATTTTTTGCTACTTCATAAGTCTAATTTTACTACTGTTATAAATCTGAATGTAAATATTCTGATATGTAGGATATCTGATATGTGACCCCCAAAGGGGTTGTAACCCACAAGCTAAAAACTGCTGGCCTAGACAGACCATCATTCTGTGCTGTGCCATGGAGCTAGGCAGCAAGGAGGGTTAGGGATACCTGGTCTCACCCGATAACATCCCATGAATTGCAAATACTTTCTTCTTCAAGAAGACGTAAAGACCAAATGAACACAATTAGTAGGTAATTCTTAAATGAAGAAACAGCTGGTCCTCTTTGCTCATGAGAACCAGAAAATTACAAGCTATGTCCTGCACTCCACAGCAACAGATGAGGCTGAGATCCCTACATTGATCCTGACAATGCCAGTCAATCACAGGCTCAGGAGACTTGGTGATATTTAGTGAAGATCCTCAGTGCACCCTCTAAAATATAACCAAAATCTAGCACACTGCAACTCACTGATGATTTAATATGCATTTGAAAAGATGTTTGCTATTTGTAGTTCCAAAGACACATGCAAGATTACCTTACCTTAAGAATGAATAGACTCTGGAGAGAGAATAGTACTTTATGATCTAAATAGGATGCCACCGTGTTCTAGCTTCAATGCTTTAGGGTATCAATGGAGTCCAGATGGCAGGGTACTTGCATAGCACTTAGATGAAGTTTCCTCAGCCAACAAAAGGAAGGACTAGACAAAACAATTTTCAAACCCTTCCTGTTTCTAATACTCAAAAACTCCATATTAATTTGTCTAAAATGGCCTAACTATGAACACAGAAAAGAAATAAATATGAACAAATTTCTACCAGAGAAATCTAGTTCTTAAGGTCATTGAAGCCATTGGTTACTATGTCACATTAACAATGTTGTAAAACTCTTTCTTCTACATAGTGTGTATTTGATAGCATGAGATAAGAACTGGAAAGGACACAGAGCAGCTGAGGAAACCCATTTATCCCATTCATCTCCCCTCACCTGCTCTGTTTTCATAAACGCAGCTCAAGCAAGAAGAGAATAGGCATTGTTTATGACATAGAGGGGCACAAGGTAATATATTTAAGAATAGTTTGTGGAAATGTTCATCCTATGACTTTACTTTCAAAAAATCATGAAATAATAAATACTGGAGTTATATAACGGTGGTGGTTACCTAGATAAATACCTCATGGATATAATGTTTTAAAATCTTACAATCAAGAACTGAAAAGATGGCTCAGGTTAAGAGCATGAAGAGCTCTTCCAGAGGACCTGAGTTTGATTCCCAGCACCACGCACATGGCATCTTATAATTGTTTATAATTCCAGTTCTAGGGAAACTTCTGGCCTTTGTAGGCCCTGTATGCACACGATGCACAGACATTCATGTAGGCAAACACTCATACATGTAAAGAAAAATAATAAAGTTATTTTAAAAGTTTAAAAGTCTTAAACATGAATGTGGTTACGAAGAAACAGCTCCCTTATAACATGGTGTGCAGGGGCAGGGGAGGGGAGAGGCGCACATACACATGTGGGCATTTGCATGCATGTATGTATGCAGGCACTACGTACAGAACTATACAATCAGCCCATTTAATCATTCTTTAATAAGCTCTTTCATTTCTGTGATCAAGCAATCAGTAAATGGAAATAACATCTGCTCTGTCTGCCAGAGAAAGAAATAGTAAAATTATCTTGGGAAAATTAAAAACAAAACAATGAAATGCAAATGCCAAGTAAACTGTAAAGGATTAAACCAACATGAAAGATCCTGCCCACCCATCACCTACACTCTACAGCCTGACTGACTGCCCTCAATCACCTACACTCTACAGTCTGACTGACTGTCCTCCATCACCTACACTCTTCAGTCTGACTGACTGCCCTCCATCACCCACATTCTACAGACTGACTGACTGCCCTTCTGTCACCTACACTCTACACCCTGACGGCCCTCCATCACCTATACTCTACAGTCTGTCCTCCATCACTTACACTCTACAGCCTGACTGACTGACCCTCCATCACCTACACTCTACAGCCTGACTGACTGACCCTCCATCACCTACACTCTACAGCCTGNTACACTCTACAGCCTGACTGACTGACCCTCCATCACCTACACTCTACAGCCTGACTGACTGACCCTCCATCACCTACACTCTACAGCCTGGCTGACTGTCCTCCATCACCTACACTCTACAGCCTGACTGACTGCCCTCCATCACCTATACTCTACAGTCTGACCTCCATCACCTACACTCTACAGCCTGACTGACTGACCCTCCATCACCTACACTCTACAGCCTGGCTGACTGTCCTCCATCACCCACACTCTACAGCCTGACTGACTGACCCTCCATCACCTACACTCTACAGCCTGACTGACTGTCCTCCATCACCTACACTCTACAGCCTGACTGACT
>BDUI01000020.1:91805-117543 GCA_002335545.1 Apodemus speciosus
ACTCTACAGCCTGACTGACTGACCCTCCATCACCTACACTCTACAGCCTGACTGACTGACCCTCCATCACCTACACTCTACAGCCTGGCTGACTGACCCTCCATCACCTATACTCTACAGCCTGACTGACTGACCCTCCATCACCTATACTCTACAGTCTGACCTCCATCACCTACATTCTACAGCCTGACTGACTGTCCTCCATCACCTACACTCTACAGCCTGACTGACTGACCCTCCATCACCTATACTCTACAGCCTGACTGACTGACCCTCCATCACCTACACTCTACAGCCTGACTGACTGACCCTCCATCACCTATACTCTACAGCCTGACTGACTGACCCTCCATCACCTATACTCTACAGTCTGACCTCCATCACCTACACTCTACAGCCTGACTGACTGTCCTCCATCACCTACATTCTACAGCCTGACTGACTGACCCTCCATCACCTATACTCTACAGCCTGACTGACTGACCCTCCACCACCTACACTCTACAGTCTGACCTCCATCACCTACACTCTACAGCCTCACTGACTGCCCTCCATCACCTACACTCTACAGTCTAGCCGACTGCCCTCCATCACCTACACTCTACAGCCTGACTGACTGACTGCCCTCCATCACCTACACTCTATAGCCTGACTGACTGACTGCCCTCCATCACCTATACTCTACAGCCTGACTGACTGACCCTCCATCACCTACATTCTACACCTGCACTTATAAATACAAAAATGCTTTGTCGATGAAATTTTAGGGATTACAGAGAGATAATTCTACACTATAAGACAATTCCAAATATACAAACTTTTCTTTTCATATATCAAGAAACGGAAACAGGCAGATAGGCAGGCAGGAGGCAGACAGACAACAGAATAAGCTCAAATCCATTTGAGATAAATAATACCATAGGAAAGTGCATATAGTTCACTACCTGTGAAGAGCAGAAAAAGAATTTCAGTTTCCTATAGCGATCAAAGTTTGAGGTTCATGGCTCTGGTTCTGCCTTACTGTTTTCCTGGTTCTTCTGAAAGCAGAGGCCAGGATACAAAATAAAGAATACTAGAGGTAGCACTTTAAGAATCAGAAGAAAATTGTCATAACATTTCCCTTGGAAAAAAAACCTCATAATGGAAACCAAAGAACTTTACTATATTTATATATATATATTGGTATATACATGTATTACATATTATATATTTAAAATATGCATTCTGTAACATACAACAAAAATACATACACAGATCAGCATTCAGTCCAGCATTCAGCTGGACACAGTTGGTATGTAGAAATGTAGAGGTATTCAAAACATTGAGAAAATACAAATTCTTTTAAATTTTACGAAAATTAAGGGGCTACGGCCTAAAGAACCACTGCCTGGGAAAAAACACACCCACTGTGTGTCAAAAATCTTTACACAAAGRTTATTAGCATGGTGTTTTATACAAGAAAATTATAACATATTGGTATCACATAAATATAAGTTGATGTGGAAAACATGTGGGTCCTTTCTACTTTCACAGTCAGAAGGAAAAAATAAGAAAGTGAACCCCAGATATCAGAGACATAATAGTAATGGAGCAATGTAATCACTACTTGAAGGCAGCAGTGTTTAGACAACCCGTCAAAGGAAAAGCCCATGGAAAGGGTGAAGGAGAATAAATGTAACAGAACTATGCAGAGTGAAGGTACACACTGCCCATGTACAGCAGCCTTGGCATCCAAAATCCCTGGCCAGAAAATCGCGAGGGCCAGGGGCCCTATCAAAGGCTCAGTGTCTCTGTGGATATGAGTGCAAACTAGTTCACAGGGTTCTCTGAACACACAGCTGAATACAGCAGAGAGATGGAGTGTGTGGCGTACACTGTGGGCTCAGTAAGTGCAGGAGGAACAATGCAGTGTGTGGCATACACTGCCTGCTCAGTAAGTGCAGGAGGAGCAAGGCAGTATGCGGCATACACTGCCTGCTCAGTAAGCACAGGAGGAGGATTGCAGTGTGTGGCATACATTGCATGCTCAGTAAGCACAGGAGGAGCAAGGCAGTGTGTGGCATATACTGCATGCTCAGTAAGTGCAGGAGGAGGATTGCAGTGTGTGGCATACACTGCCTGCTCAGTAAGTGCAGGAGGAGCAAGGCAGTATGTGGCATACACTGCCTGCTCAGTAAGTGCAGGAGGAGGATTGCAGTGTGTGGCATACACTGCCTGCTCAGTAAGCACAGGAGGAGGATTGCAGTGTGTAGCATACACTGCATGCTCAGTAAGCACAGGAGAAGCAATGCAGTGTGCGACATACACTGCCTGCTCAGTAAGCACAGGAGGAGGATTGCAGTTTGTGGCATACACTGCATGCTCAGTAAGTGCAGGAGGAGCAATGCAGTGTGCGACATACACTGCCTGCTCAGTAAGCACAGGAGGAGGATTGCAGTTTGTGGCATACACTGCATGCTCAGTAAGTGCAGGANAGCAATGCAGTGTGCGACATACACTGCCTGCTCAGTAAGCACAGGAGGAGGATTGCAGTTTGTGGCATACACTGCATGCTCAGTAAGTGCAGGAGGAGCAATGCAGTGTGCGGCATACACTGCCTGCTCAGTAAGTGCAGGAGGAGCAGTGCAGTGTGCGGCATACACTGCATGTTCAGTAAGTGCAGGAGGAGCAGTGCAGTGTGCGGCATACACTGCATGTTCAGTAAGTACAGAATACAAGTGGAGCATTAGTGAAAAGTGTAGCCAGGCTGCAGGGAGACAAGAGCATGCTTGTAGAGAGGGAAGTGACAGCTTCTCGTTCAGGTTGCATGAAACATTGTGGGGAAAGTGCTACCAACAAGATCCCAGCAGGCAACAAATGCAATAGGGTGGCAAGTGACACAAAGCTGTGAGTGGGATGAAGGCAATTCAGTGGGTTTGCCATATAGAGGAGAGGCAGGGGCATCACGAGCCATCAGTGGGCTTGCCATATAGAGGAGAGGCAGGGGCATCATAAGCCAGGAGCATGGAAAATTAGGGGATTGTCTCACTAAGACTCAGTGGCATTCAGAGTGAAGAAATGACAGAGACACATCACTATGTGATTCTCTGATGGCCTATGTGTTTTTATGTAGTCTCTGGCCACAATCTAACCTCTGGGCATATAATTAACTCCCATTCCCACTACAAGCCTCCTCAGGGAGGCCCTTTTCTGTGTTATTATTTTGTCTTTGTTCTCTTCCCATTAGTAAGAAGTCTATTTGAATTCCCCAAATAGGAGAAGGACTTAACAGTGCCTTCTCAATCACACAAAAGAAAATGCTAAGAAAACAAGCCAGGAAACCAACACTTGATTCTCCCTACTCTTCAGCAAAGATAAACCCTCCAGTCTGTAGGGGATAATAAGCCAGTGCAAACCAGCTTCACAGAGACCTTAGTCACCTGCAAAAGTTCAGTGTCTTCCAGCCCAGGCACTGGGGTCAGCGAGTCCATGGACAGCATGTGCATTTTCCAGAAAGGCATGCTCATGCCTAGGCAATGCTATTTCTAGAGGAGGGACACAGAGATTCATAAAGATCCACATCACCCAGTATATAGAGAGGCCTGGACTTTCTTCTCATAACCCCTTAGCCTGCAGTTTGTTTACACAAGCCAGACATGTGTACCTTGTTTCTGAATGGAATCATAAAACTCCAAAAGAGCAGGTAAACTGGTGGGTTAATGATGTGGTTCCTGGGAGATGGGAAAGACTCAGAAGAAACCAGCGAGACAAGGCAACACCATAGGGCATGGAATGATCCCTGCAGTGTTGCTACAACAAACACAAGGATGTATCTAAGAACACAATGAAGAAAACAGTAGAAATAGGACAATCATTTTTCAGAAGATAGATGGGGTGCAAAGTCGAGAAAGGAGACAGAATCTTGGGAGAACACATCTCTCTTCTCAATTTCTAGACGTCTCATACTAATATGCATATAGGGCTTAGGTTACTGCTTCATGGATGTGAAGGAGCTCATGACATTGGTATAAATATGAAGTCTCTTCTACCACAAAGACTGTACTGGTCAGCTTTGTTAATGTGAGAGTCACAGGATAACCACACAGTGAATGCTCAGCTCATCTAGACATTTAAAATCCTCTTGATGCAAAATGAGTATATTGCTAGTAAAAACCACTGGAACTAAGGTTTGCTCTGAACCAGCTGTAACTTCAACACACAGGGCCACCAAGGACAGTCTTCTCCCATGGAGAAAGTAAGGAACAGCAGGGTTCCAGGGACAGACATCACAGGGTTTTTTGTCCTAATGCTTTCTCACTGGACTATTGCCTGGTAACATTTTGGCATTTGTCCGACAGCTACGGTAGGAACCACTGGGTGGTGGACAACATTCCCACAGAAACCTAGGGAAGGATGAGGATACGGCTACAGATAGAAATGCTTCTATCTGTTTTAGAGCAATAAATAGCGATAGACTTCAATATTCTCAGAGATATGCATTACTATACAATCCCAACTCTGTGAGATTTCATCTCTTTGTTTCTAAAATGCAGTTGGTGTAACTGAAAATAGGGAGCTCATTACATTTGGACACTTCATGAATCGTGGTAAGCATAAGGAGAGACTTCCTTCCCAGGCAACATGAACAGCAAATCACATCTCTGATGCTGCTTTCCCCTCAGGCCACCAGAACTCACCGTCTCCTCCGGGCTGCTTATACGGGTTATACTTGGGTTTTGGAGCAACGACTGGAGCAAACTTCTTGGGTGGCTGTTGTGTTGACACCGAGATAATGGGGGTCCCAAAAGAATGGGTGGTCTCCATCCGTGCAGGAACGTGGCCAAGAGGCTCGCCGGTGCTTTTGGGTGGCAGCCAAGATGGGTGAGACATCGTTTGAAATCTGCAGTTAGAGAAACAGAAAAGCAGACAACGCTGTGTTCAGTGTGGCTGGAGGGCCATGGAAAAGTAAGTCAGTCGATCATAGAGCTGGAGCGGGTGATGGGGCCAGAGACACCTCTTCTTGCACAGTTGACCCTCAACATACCCAGCAGCCATTAGAGAAACAGTAAACATTCATTTCACTAACAGATACATGAAGTATGCTTTAAAAAGCCATTTCTACAAGACCAGCTCTGCCCCACCCGCAACCCTAAGAGGCACTTCCAACGGGGCAGGGGCACAGAGGCACTGTTTGCCAAAATGCCCGGAACATATACTAACAATGTATTAGAGAAAGAATATTCAACACCAGCAATCCAATGATGACCCTGTAAATCAAGGAAATGGTCAGTAACACCTAAGCTGGAAAAATTGTGGAAAAATTACTTTAACTCCATGAGGGATAACCAACCCAGCCCAGACACTGCTCCATCAGAGTATCCACAGTGTGTGAAGAGGAAATTGAGTTCTCTGTCAGGATATGCCAATCACTCCTCCCGGCAGCCTACCTGCTGGGGAAGAGTCTCACAGACAAGTTGAGGAGGGCTCTCCAGGCCTGATTGCAAGAGCTCTACAGCCCAGGGAGGCCGGAAGGTGCCCTGTACCCACTCCTAGCCCCAAATCTACCTTGTAATTTATTAATTGAACTGAATTAATTAAGAGGGCTACATGATTACCTCCAGATGTCTATAGCAACAAAGCCCAGAGCAAACGGAAGAACAAATGAAGACCTCGGCATGTCACAAAGCAATGGAGAGAGAAGGGGGAGGTGAGGGGGCAGGGCCCTTGCTGGGAATTCCAAGTGCCCACACCACCGACAAGCAGTGTGAGAAGGAGCCCTCTGAGGGCCTGGCCAAAGTTATTGATTGAGACATTCCAGGCCTCATCACAGAGCTTTTAAGAAAACCAATACAATAACACTGAAGGACTTTATGCATATATTGTCAATTGCCATAAAAGTGGGATGGGTGTGCCACTTTTTCTCTCCATATTCATAGAGAATGAGCGAGCATTACTGATCATTTTACATAGAGGGAAACGGGTGTCATGCTATGGTAATAACTCTATGGGAAAGAACAAAGGGAAAGAACAGAGATAAAGACACAGGGGTTTGAAGCCAATGGTGACACTGGTCTCCCCCTGACATCAGAACCCTCTCTTCCTTCTCGTTCCCTGTGTATGTGCACAGAGACACAAATACTTGAGAACTATGAGCCTATGAGAGAAGACAGTGATCATATTTTAGATGTCCTAAAATTACCGGTAAGACATGCCACAAAACCAATAAAAGAACAGAGTTTTAAAATCTAGTTGAGTATTTAGAACCATGTAAATATTTGAGTGCCAAAACTTAGCCTATCTCTAAGGTTGGAGCAGAAAAAAAAGTCTTTTCTTATTAACGGAGCTTCTCGTGTATGAAATTGGAGTAACAGTACTATTTTTACTTTTCATGTGACTGCTGTGAATACAAAAAAGCAAAGTACTGAAATTTTTGGGGTGCTCTGTGCATATTCATAGTATAGATTTCAATTGTATATATGTAAATGGGTTAATGGAATCAACACCTTTGCTGTAAATCTAGACTTATTCCAAAACAAAGGCTTTTCAATGCAAGCTCATATAGTATGGAATGGCCTCTGACACAAAGGTGAAATCTGCAGAGCCATCCTACACTACTTACCAGCTATCTTGTACTGGCTTCATGAATCATGACACAGACATACAGAAACAAGTAACTATTGGGACAGAATTAAGAGTAAAAACGTAAGACTCAGTATGAAAATCACAATCACCTCTGTTCCCCATGGTAATGTGACTTATCCTGGTGATGCCTGCTTCTCCACAGGAAGCACTCTGGGCTTGCCCTCCTTGAGGACCACATCTGTATAGATGGCACGCTGGGCCTGCCCACCATGAAGGCCACATCTGGATAGAGATGACTGTGACAGCATCTTTTACTGGTCTACTGTGCCCCAAGGTTTATAGTGAATTTCTATGTTTCTGAGCCCATCTTTATGATGTGCAGGAAACTGCATTTCCTTCCAATCCCTGGGTACCAAGGCCCACTCCCTGTTTTTATATTGCCCAAGCTCAGATGCCTGCCAGTGAATGAGTCCTCGGAAAAGAGAGTAGAAGCATGTTCTTTGACTGGACTCTTTCAGTGTTTTTCCATACTTACATTAGATTGATAAAATGTAATTTATCAATCTACATACATGCTACAATGAGCTGGAAATTCCTGGGTGGTCTCATTATACTATCATAAGATATAGTCTGATATATGTACTCCCATGCAGCCTCTCACAACTGTACAGCACCCCTCTCCCTCCCCATCAGCATCCACCAGCACAATCACTTTGCCTCCCATAACATGGTATGTAATGAATCCTGCTGATAAATTTCTAGATATTAAAATATCTTTTCAATCCTAGAAAAAAAGTCTAAGTCACAAATATGGTGCTTTGTTATACTCATGGAAAAGCTAAACTTTTACTTATAATTCTGTGCATGAGATCAAAGGTCAGCAGTGGTGTGCTCTTGGCCGCTTTCCTTTCTTTATCAGGCTTTTACCAAGAGGTTTTAAATCCCAGTGCAGTCTCAATTAACTTAATAATGACGCTGAATAATCTGATCTTTAAAGGTTCATCAGAATTCAATGAAAATATTTCTATATGTGACGATACTTTATTTAATAACAGATACGAAAGCTACTTCTAATAGCTTTTGTGATAATACGTCTAAGATGATGTGATAGCATTTATATCTTCAAGAAAATTCATCTTCTGCTCAAGATTTTACCCATTCACACAAGCCACCCCTTAGTTATAAATAATTTCTTATCCATAATGCATCCTTTATCCCGGGTATTACTTCCAGCTAATTCTTCAGAATGTAAACTGCATTTAATCCTTTGCTCACTTGCAAACCCTGCCCAGCAGCAGCATATTGCCTTGCTGCACACACTGGTCAAGTGGCTCACTACATGCACACTCCACGAAGTAAACGCTCCAATCCTGGAGAGCAGAGCTCCTCACCATATTATAATGCCAAAGTCTAGTTCATGATAAGAACTCAATGAAAAATACCTATTAACTTAAGGATCAAATAAATTTATGTGTCTATCACTAGTTCTCTAGATGAATTAGATTCTGCTCCTTCACTCAAAAGGTATAATCTGGGGGAGTTACATTCATCTAAATGTGAAGAAGGAGAGTAGCCTAGAAAAGATGCTGTACTGAGAAACTGGAGGAGGTGTCAAAGGACTAGAGCAGGCTGGGAGAGGCAGCTCCCATCAGGAGGTAGAAAGCTGAGCAGATGTGAAGTGTAACAGGAGGGAGGACAATGAGAAGAAATAACAACACAGGGGCTGGCTCTGTAGGAAAAGCACTGGCCATACACATGTAAGAACCCAAGTTCAAATTCCCAGACTACACATAAGCCAGACGACAATAGAGCGTGACCATGATCCCAGTGCTACTACAGTGGTATGGTGGATAGGGACAGCACTGACCCCAGAAGTCAGCTATCCCTCACAGTGAGAAAAATGATACCGCCTCAAGGACGGAATCTGACTAGTGAAGTTCTCCTCTTACCTAACCTAACACACATACACACTTACAGACAAGAGGAAGGACAGGGAAAGAATAGAGGTTAATGAGAAGGAGGGGGAAGGAAGGAAGGAGAGAGAGAGAGAGAGAGAGAGAGAGAGAGAGAGAGAGAGAGAGAGAGAGAGAGAGAGAAGAAAAGAGAAACAAATCAAAGCATATGTGAGGGACAGAGGGATATTAGTCCATGCAAGATGGATCCAAGAAAATAATACATACAACAGTTTGAACATGGAGTCACGTTGGCCCTAATTTGAGTCTCAGTTAAATCAGAGTGACTTTAAACCAGAAAAGATGCACATCTGATGTAGGACAACTGAACATCTGTAAATTTCAAAGCCACTCCTATGGTTCATGGTTGTTTACGCTGTCTAAATCTTAAACTTGTTTCTGATGAAAGAGTCGGAGAAATGCATGAACTGACAAAAGGCTGTCGGATCCCCCCTCAGTTTCTCAGACAGGCCCAGTGAAGGCACAGGCAGGCAGGGTAAGAGTGGGCTCTGCCGGACCTTCCAACCCAGGTCTTACTTCCTCTGCCTTGAGGTAGGTTTCACTCCAGGCTTAGAAGCATTGTGAAAGCAAGAAGTGAAAGGGAGGATCCTTCCCCCGCTCCCCTCCTGACCTGAAAATGAAGCCACAGCACCCAGAGAGAGCAAGCCTAAGAAACAGCCCTGATCCCAGCAACATGTCTGCTGCTAAAACGTTCTAGACTGTGCCCCATCCCTCCAAGGTCTGGGCCACATGCAAAGCAAGGAGACAGAATATACATGGTTTCAGGGATCCCATTCTCCACAGCTCTCTGTCATCTCTCCCTAGCAATTATACCAGAACAGTAAAGCCACAGTTTAACAAGAAATACCAAGTGCCTACTGAGGGCTGACTGACTGTAGGAGACATGGTTGTCCGAATGACCATGGACTCATGACAATGCTATATGCCAGTGTACTACCATGACCTGCAGTTAAAAATCAAGAGCAAGCCTGCGGTCAGGGAACGACTCCAGTGGCAGGACATTTGAATTGTATTTGCAAGGCCTTGAATTCAATACCTAGTACCCCTAAAACCCACACACAAACAAACCCCCACATACGACACACACAAACACAAAACACACACGCGCGCGCACACACCCACACACCCACACAGTAAGGTTTTAAGGAGTTGCACAAACTGATTAAGATAAACAGCCAGTAGATTGCAAACCTAAAAAACGTTTTAATGTGTTGTCTTTGCTGTCCTCTATCTTTCTGGAACGAATGGTTTGGGTTCTTGGCACCTCCATACCTGCCTCTTGGATTGTAGTGGTTATAAAACATTCTCTCTCTCATACTCAACAATCATAGGCTGACGAAGGCAATATTCAAGACATCCAAACCATAGAGAAGGCATGGTATTGAAAAAGAGCAAATTGATGATCAACCCCTTCCCTGTGCAGGAAGGAGAAATGAGGGCCCCGTACAGTCAGGAAGCCTCTGCTTGAGTACGTGAATGCCAACTCACTGGCATTTGTGAGCAGAAAGAACTGATATTTGATCAGATTTTTCTTTTTCTTTCTTCCAAATTAATATGCAATTCTATAAGCATTTCTAAGATGACTGAAGAACAACCACCTGTTATATGGTATTATGCAACATCTGGTGCTGTAAGCATCAAATTGTGCTTTCTAAAACGACCTCCAAGCTAAGCTTGTATGGCATCTTCTTGATTATTTACCTCGTACTGGTGGGGCTTCAAGGGTTCTAGTATGTGGCAAGCTAGCACTGAACCACTGAGATATACACCTAGTTCCTTTATGTAGATATTCTGACTCCAGGGATGAGAGAAAGTGGTATAAAGCATTCATATTAATCTCTAATTTGCATAGCTCCCCAGTAACTACTCTGACAGTGTGTGCTGAACAAACTGATGAGATTAAGGGAGAAAACAGAAATTAATACTCACTAATTTAATGGTGTAGGAACTGATGGGCTGTCACTGGGACATCAAAAGTTGATGGCAGACTCAGTTTAGCATTCATGTGTATCACCAACAGATTCTTTATTTGAACAAGCATTTAATTCTTAAACAATACATTCCTGTTTAAACCATGAAGGGTTTTTCATGGCTGACCTCTCCCTGAAAACGTCAGTGCCTTACTCGAATTACCAAACTCCTGCTATAAGATTCTTGTTAGCATTATTGATTATACAAACACTGGGTTCCATTATGATAATTTCATGTATTTTACAGATACTCTGAGCATACTCAGCTCTCCTGTTGCTCTCTCGCCCCGCCTCCTCCTGTCCCCCTTCCTCCTCCAAAGAGCATTCTGCCTATTTTCAGGTTTCTACTTTTATTCCACATACATGAAAACCATGGTATTAGTCCTGTGAATTTGGACTTTGTCCCTTAAGCACATATGATCTGTAGTTGTACAAAATTTACTACAAATAATCTTTGTTCTTTGCAGCTGAATGAAGCCCCACCCCACCGTATTTATGTTACAGTTCTTTTCCCATCTTTCGACAGGGAGCATAGAGACTGACACTGTAACTCAGCAAAGTGTGACCTGCACTGTGATGACTATGAGCGTGAAGCAGTCTCTCTGCTGTGTACAGAGCTAAAAGACGTCAGGTCTATACACAGCATCATACACTTCATCATATGCAGGTTCTAGAACTTTTGAAGAGAGTTTCATGAGCCGATGGCACTTAGGCAAAACGGCTCCTCTCCACCTGTATCTTGACCAGTGTTTGTTCTTTGTGTTTGGTGACAGTCATTTTGACTTGAATAAGGGATTCTTAATGCAATTCAAAGGGGCTTTCTATCCCTCCTTCCTTCTTCTTTCAACTGCCTGCCATGCCAGGATCTGAACACGGAGCACTGTGCTTGCTGGGCAGATATTCTTCTGGTCACTTGCTAATCCCAGAACAATTGTTACCTCTGTAACAATTGTTATCTCTGTAAATGTAACGATGTGATTAGATGTCTAGAGTGCAGCTGTTCACCCTGTACTACAGAACCAGCTTCCAGCTCAGACAGGAGCCTAGAAGGCAACTTTTACTCTTTGTCCTTCTCTGAAGATGCCACAGTTGAATTGGGGGGGGGGGGATTCCATACATGAGTCTGCTCACATGCTTTATGAATTCTGAACAGATCCTGTCAGGATAACTATATTAAAAAAACAGTAAAGTTAGGTCTGGAGATCACAAACCATCTATAATTTTCCTCTCAGCTCATCAGAGGAAGCACAACTCTCTTTTCTCCCTTTGCTTGCCACCTGTTCTCCTAATTCTCTGACCCTCCCCATTGTGGGAGGGAGTCTCTGATTAATCTCAGTGATTACCAAGGTATCAATCAAGACTGACTATGTGCAAGTAAATAAGCACATTAGGCGAACCTTTCCCCGGTATAGGTAAGTCCCTAGCAGTGTAATTACAGAGCAGGTCTGCTGCAGCGTGCGATGGAAGCGTGGGAAGGCAGCACTGAGGAAGGAGGCGGGCTGACAATTCCACACAATTGCTAGGGAAGCAGCGAACTCAATCATGTTCTGAAGCATTAGGCTATCCAGAGCAGGAAGGGCAAAGCAGGGGCCTGCCATGGGCTGAAAATGTCATGGATTCAACTTAACGTCTCTTGAGAGACAGCTTTGGAAGGATACTGGCTAAATGCCCCTCTCCCTACATGGACAGCTGGCATTGCTCAGAAGGAGCAAGGAGAACGACTCCACAGAAATGCCAACCCTTTATATAGGTTCTCTCAGAGACACTGGAAACACTCAAAACAGTACTAGACTTCCACTCCATGGCAATCGCTTGCTCAATCACAAATTAGCTCTCTGACATTAGCCGTTGCACATTCTTCAACTTCAATACACCCCCTTACCTGTAAACTAAAATTACTTTATTGCCAACAGTCTGTCCAACTCTCATGTCCCAAGACTAAAGCTGAGTCAACTGAGGTTTCCTATAAAACTATGTTCTAATTACTAGGAATTCCTAAGTACCCCTACCACCACACCCCAGATGAGGTACAGAGTAAGGAGAGGTAGAATCAGAGTCAAGACAGACTCTTGACCTGCCTGGCACAAAGGTGCTGGCTCATACAGAAAACAATGTAACAAAGTGCTCACTGGTCCTGGAAAAAATGTGGGGAGCCAGAAAAAAATAAAACAAACTGCATTTGAGAACCCCAAAGGAACCAAGCAGCAACCAAAAAAAGGAGATGCATCAGGTCCCAGTGAGTCACTGTCATCAGAAGGGACACAGAATAGAGACAGGCCCCATAACACACAGCCTCTTCAGATTCACAGTATCACTGGAAAAAGGAACTGTCATGGAGACAGCACTGGGCTCCAAGGCTCCAGAGAAGGCTAGGACGGGGTGGACAAGCACTGGCTGCCCTTCTGTTTTCCTGGTAGTCATGGAGAAAGAACAGACAACTGACATCAGACAAGATAAGCTAGAGAGACATAAGAGGTCACCGAGAGTCCCTCCACAATTAGGAACCAATGTGTTTCTTCTCATTGGAACTTAACATGAAAACCCTACAGAAGAGGGGGAAGGAGAAGGGGAAGGAGCTCACCTGATTTAGCAGAGCAGTTAGGAGGCAGGGAGCAAATCCAAATGTTCTGCCAGCAAAGAAAACTCAAAGCAGTAAGTTTCACTAAGCTAGTCAATAACATTATTGCTTAGTGGATGACAACCAGGTAGACTGGTTAAAAGACAACTGAAGTGGGCCTGAAAGTAAAAAGTCTTTCCTGCAAAAGATCCAATAGCAACAACTTGGGAAAGATCACAGGGAAAGCGAGGTCCCTGACATTCCACACTGAACCACATCCACCAGCAATGGCTCCACCTGATACAGAGTGCAAGAAAACAGCATCCCAGTTTCCCCAGCTCTAAAATAACAAGACGAATGGTTTTGATTTTGAATTGCTCCCATAGCGTTTTATACTCTATGATGACATTGCCTGCCTGTGCACTGCCCGGTGCTTTAATAAAAATGTGGGCCCAAGGAGGCTTCTTCTAAGTCTCTGATGCAAACAACAAACATGTGTGTGTGTGTGTGTGTGTGTGTGTGTGTGTGTGTGTGTGTGTGTGTGTGTGTGTGTACCTGAGTTTGCCTGCATTCGGGAAATCTACTTCTTGGATGGAAACCTGAATACACCTAAGATGTTGTGTGCCCAATTCACAAAGGTTTTGTCCTTCCAACAGGAAGAGAAAGTGATAATGAGAAGAGTCAACTATATAATCCCTAATAAAGCTCAGGAGTCTGCTTGGTGCTTATCTGCAATCTCTCCTTTTAAACAGACCAATAAGAGCTCAGGTCTCCAGACTAATTGCTGCTCCTTCTTCTGCGTTCCCCGAGCAGCGTGTTCAAACTTGTCTTAAAAGCATGCTGTACTTATCTGTTTACAAGTCTGCTGTACCCATTACATAGGCCATGGAATTTTACTAGCATGTGAGGTGTGTTTTAATTACTTTTAATTTTTTAATACTTTTGTTTGTATCCTAACAAAAAATAAGCATGAGACAACAGAGTCCACCTAACTAATAACTTGAAAGAGCAGAAATATTTTATTTTTTAAGAGAATGGTATTGATGGACAAACACCTTTTGTTTATCTGTAAAACTGGGTTCATTCAGATGTACTGAAACATCACATTGCTCAAAGCCATCACAGAGACATCAATGTGCCACTAATTCCCACCACGCTGTACAAATTATTGTAAGTTTTGAAGTTTAGTCACTCAAATTTACTGGAGTTTAATATCACTGAATTTCTATGTTAGAATAAACTCTGTGATTTCAAGTTTGTTTTAACAATGAAATACAAAGGAAGGTATCTATGTTAACTTTTTAAATGCACAGGTTACAAGAAACTAAAGAGATGGTAAGGGTCATGGAAATTTTCAATAGAACCTTAGGAGGGAATTTTAGGAAGGAAGAAGAATTAACCTTGTGCATATAGCTATGCTTTCGAATAAAAGTTGTGATTCACGAAAACTCTAAATAGACTGTCCCTTGGTATATGAAATGACATGAAGATCAGGCAAACCTTTGATGTGAATGTAACACTAATTCAAGCTATGTAAGAAAGGCCACGTTAGCCGGGCGGTGGTGGCGCATGCCTGTAATCCCAGCACTTGGGAGGCAGAGGCAGGCGGATTTCTGAGTTCGAGGCCAGCCTGGCCTACAGAGTGAGTTCCAGGACAGCCAGGACTACACAGAGAAACCCTGTCTCGAAAAAAAAMMAAAAMCMAAAAMCMAAAAMCMAAAAMCMAAAAMMAAAAAAAAAAAAAAAAGGCCACGTTTGCAATTATACACTCCCCAGTGAAACTACTGGGCCCCGTTCAACAGCAGACTTTTTCCTGAATGTGGGAAATTATTCTACTTTTATTTCAAGATTTTGAAATAAGGCAAAATCTGGTGAGTCACCGACCAGTGTCAGCTTAGTCTGGCTATTCAAGCTTACTGTCAGAATCACAGCAATGGAATTAGTCCCTTTTAAGTCTCTTTCCATGAGAGTACTGGTCTTCTGCCTATTGAATTAACTTTTTAAATCACTATATAAAAGCCATATTCAATTGGCTAAATAGTCCAAGGCAATTTACAAAACAAACAAAYACACACACATTCACTCAGACATGCTGCACACACACATACATACCCACTATCATGCATGCACACACATACATGTGTGTGCACATACACGACATGTACATGTGTGAGCACACACACACTTTTAGAAAATTTAAAGAAGAAAAAATAACATTCAGCAGCCCAGATATAGATTATCAATAAGACACAGAATCATTAAACTATTTCTGTGGTAGAACTCACATTCATATGTACCTGCAACATAGAGCCCCTTACACCCAAGGCAACAGCTTTCATAACTCAGCCCTTATAACTGCTATAAAGCTCATGATAGCTAAAATGTGTACTACCATAAGGGCCATTGATCCAGCTCACCTTTTCACCCTGTAACCACAAACTCTCTAATGCATGATACTCCTTCAATTACATAATTTAATTCACTCCCTGTTCAATGAATATATTTCTTTCAAGGTCAGTATGGTTCTTTCATATTTTTTTTAAAACTGATATTTCAGCTTCAGAACAAATAGCAAGACTGTAAATTTCACACAGTGGAATGAAGTGGTCTTACACACACACATAAAAGTACTTTTTACGGACTGAATAAGAGATCATTACCTAGACAAATTGGTACAAAAAAAAAAAAACAGCTACAGGAACACTTAAATCTTGGTACAATTGTCAAATGCAGACAACCTTGTTTATAAACATAAAAGGCATTCTCCCTGATTCCCCAGCATGCTATAAACTAAGTTGGAAACCAACTAATCTGCATTAACTGTAGCAGTGTCTGCGTGTGAATGGCCAACAATGTTGTCATCTTCCCTAGATTATCTTTCAAGTGCCTCTCACAGAGTCTACTCCATCATCATTCCTAAGCCAGTGAACACAAGTACTACTACTCTACTACTAGTACACTATTAGTACTACTATCACTAGTAGAAATAATATTTCTACTACTATTATTACCATTATAATATTATTACTACTACTACTATTATTATAACTACTACTACATTATACTACTACTACCATTACTACTACTACTGCTGCTACTACTACTACTACACACACAAACACATACACACACAAATAAAACAAGAAAGGTTGTGGAATGCTAAGAGTTAAGTTCTAAGTTTGAATCATTGGAGATCACATGCCAGGCTGTGATCACTATTCTCCATGGTTCCTCCTAACTAGAGTGACTGTAAATTCAATTTATGCCTGCAATTTTGGTTGGTGTGCACATTAACAAGAACCTCTTCAAGGTATCTCCAATGGGATAATAAGCAATCCAGGCAAGACACTGTGACAATGTCTGCTTCACTTGATACAAGTGAATCTCAAATATATTCAGCTACTGATGCAAGGGTTCCAGAGAGTTAAGAACCTCTAGTGTTTGGAATTTTGATTACAGTTGCTCCATGCAATTAGCAGAAGGAGACAGAAATTAGAAATTCCTACTACAGAACACGCGTCTCCAATTAAGAAGGAAAGACAGGAATTGAGAGATGGCTCATCAGTTAAGAGCGCTGGCGCCGCTTCCAGAGGACTCCATTCTCCACACCTACGTGGCGGGACATGAGCCTCTCTAACTCTACTCCCTGAAGATCCAACCAGCTCTTCTAGCTTGTGTGAGCACTGTATTCACATGGTAAGCAGACATCATTCAAGCAAAAATAAACACAAACTAAGACCAAATAAAATCTCAAAAACTAATTTAAAAATGTAAAGACTGAACAAGGATGTTCCAAGCATGTAAAAGCAAGCAAGCATGTAAACCAGYCCACGCCCAGTGTCTGAGCTTTCACCTAAAGTGACAAAGGTCACATGCTATGAAGACAAACTGAAACACTCCAAGCGCATGTGTGCCATCCATCTTTCCCATGCCCTTTATTATAAAATTCCATTTGATATGAGTATTGCCAGAAGTTTGCCTGGGTCTTAATTTGGAATATAAAAAAAAAAACAAAACAAAAAACAAAGAGCATCTACCATGTGCTTCAAGCAACTCACTGGGCACCATGGGAGGAGGGGGCAGGATTGCCAACAATGTTCACGTTTCTAAGTCACTGTTACAGTGTTATAAAGGAAACTAGAATCATTTCTTACAGGCCAAAGGTCATATTTCTATTTAATATATGCTTTAAAAAAAACCCTTTTATTTGATTTCCACTGCAAATTCTAAGCATGCATTTAAGGCTAGGTAAGGAACAATGTACAGTTGAAACCACAGAGTGGGTATTTGGCAACCATTCCTTAAGACAGAACTCACCCTGACACAATGGTGACCATGATTGTAATACTCTGTGTCTCCCTCTAGTACTTTCCAAAATGCTGAAACTGAAAGAGTTTAGAATACTCTCCCAGGTCATGGTCTTTCCTTCTTAAGGTCTTGGTTTCATAAACAGGAATTCCCGAAAGGGCTTCCCTAAAGTGAACTGCTGTTATATAATAAATGACACTGGCAAGCTGAGACTTAAGAACTCCCGGTTTGAGTGTTGACTACACATTCAAGTCATAGAAAATTTGTTAAAAAAAAAAAATCCCTAAAAACTAAGTCTGCTGGGCGCTGAGTTGGCATTTCTGCATGCCCCGTAACACAGTGGCTACAGCATCGGAAGGGATGACATATACGGAATTCTGCCGAAATATACACACTGTGCTGAGAGTTGGACCGTTGGGTTGAGGCAGAGGCAGAGGCCGTGTCTTGTAGTTCTGCCCAGTTTCCTATTGGAGCCTGGGGGGAGGACATGGGGATCTTCTCCACTGACATGCTCAAAGCCATTCTTCAGCACGGGTGCGTGTCAAGCAGTAGCTGGGACAGAGGGAAGCTGCATCTCATGTCTCAGAGGACGGGAAGCCCTTTCTGAAGACACTGGTACTTTCTTAAACTCAACAGTTGAGAGAAACCCAGATGACTGTTCTCTTTCTTAGCTATAAAAAAAAATGGGATTAACTCTCTTCCTGGGGTTCAATTCTAGATACCACTCTAGCATCTACTCCTAATGGTCTTTCCAATTGTTTCTGAGCTAAACCTCTCTAATGAATATCTTCAATTAAATACCTACGGCAGATGGTTTCATATAGCAATCCCTGATTTGAAATGGAAAAAAAGAAAACCTTCAAGGTTCTAAAAGTCTGATTCATGAATGGGCAACAAAAATACTTTAAGAAGAAGAGATGTGTCCAGGTAATTGACAATGCCTGTGTTGAGCAGTAGAGCCATCCCGGGGACCCAAGAGCCACAGAGAGCATCCAGGCATTCTCAGAACTTCTGAGGATTCCTGGGAAGATTCAGGCCCAACACACAGAGCACTCCATGCTGAACATGAAACCACCAGGTGCCAAAAATATCTACTGTCAGCAGTCTGCCCTGGGTTCCACTGACTGGCTGTTGCTGTAACTAAGGACAACACACAGGGGAAGTCCGTTGTCACCGAACTCTGTCTTTCTACTCATGAGGGAATTTACTTGGATTCCAGTTGTAACAAAACTTAACCTTTCAAGTCTCTCAAAGATGAAGGTGAAGAAACAAAGGTCATGAAATAAGAAACAGACCTGACACACCTTAAGGAACAAAGGAACAGAGTTTTCAGATGTGATCCCAAATATTCAGACTGCGACAACCTATAGTTACACCTAAGAGACAAAACTCTAAGGCAATGGGTATAATAAGAATGCTAGATAGGAACTCAGCCCCTCGCCAACATCTTAAGTGAAGAGGGGATACTTGTACAGCCTGGATCCTCGCACAGCCTGGATCCAACGGAAAGCGGGAGAAACAGGAGCTCAATGCACGAACACTTAGGGCTCAAGAGAAATCACTTAAGTCACTCATGCCCCAAAGAAAAAGGCCAGAAACTCCTAACATAGAAGGAGTTTGGGAAACAAGATGAAAAGTGGCAAGAAGAACCAGGACGCTGGTGGTTGCACCAGCTCACTGTCCAGCAGTGAACTCAAGGCACAGCCCTCACAGGTGTCAGTGCCCTCCGCTCAACGTGAAAACAATATTCTGTACCTGGACCAACAAAATCAAGTGAAATAATGACTCCGTGTGTGTGTGTGTGTGTGTGTGTGTGTGTGTGTGTGTGTGTGTGTGTAAAATATATACAAAGGGAAATTTTTTGACAGGCATTTCAAAGGAAAGTTATAAATGAATATTCCCAAGCCAGAGTAGCAAAAGAAAATTAAGTATAGCAGTAATCTTACAGTCTGATAGATGGGGAGAGATGGTATTCAGAATTGTTACAAACAATGATGTCTAAACGAGAAGAGAAACCAGCTGAGACTGTCACAATCCTCTCAGTTCCTGTAGCACACACAACAATGGAAAGATTGCAGGGAGGGGCGGTATAAACATTTCAACTGTGACACACCAAGAATGTGGGACACAACCCTGAGAAAATTACACTTGGACATTGTAATAATCATCTTAGCACGGGTGCTCCTAGGAGTATCTAAGGCTTGGGAAAATGTTCAGTAAGCGAAGGGCTTGTCTTGCTAAGACGAGGACTAACACTGGATCCCTAGAATCCAAAGGAAAGAGCCAAGTACGGTTTTATGCATTTGTGACTTCAATGCCAGAAAGGTGGAGGGAGAAAGAGACTAGCCAAACAACTTAGCACAATCAGTGAATTCCAAACTAAATGAGAGCCCCTGACTCAAAACACAAGGTAGACAGCCCCAGAGGAATGACACCCAAAGGTGACATTTGGCCTCCACATGCAGAAACTCCTAGGTGCCAGCAATTTCAAATACACACATTCACCCAACACACCTGGTCAAACACAGCACAAAATGAGGTTGGAGAAATGGCTTGGTGTACAGGAATGTGAACTGCAGCTGGAAAGCAGGGAGTTTGGGTCACAGCTCCCAAGTCAACAGGCTCCCAACAACCTTTAACTTCCCTCCAAGGGATGCATTAGCTCTTCAGGACTTTAGAGATACCTGAAGACACATGAAAATAAGCATGTACAGACAAGTAAGCAAGTATTTTAAAAAAAACATGATTGTTTTAAAGAAGGCCTGCAGGTATATGATTTCACACTCACCACTTTGTATTGGTTAACCAATTAGGGTGCTCCTCCCTGGCCCAGGCTAATCCTCTCCATCTCAGAGGTCTCACTTGTCTGTAGTTATGTATCTAGGGCGAGGGACCAATGAGATTTCCCCTTTCTGTATCAACATGTTTCCTGGTAGCATTGCTCAGATCTTGTTTAGCCACATTCAATGGATGCAGCAGGTTATATGCATAGATTTATGAATTTTACATAGGTATGTAAATTAATAACAAAAAGAAGCAATCAATTGGACAGGGACATGAGAGGAACTAGAAGGAAGACATGGAAGACAGGAAGTTATAATTATATTTCAATTCAACAGTTTTTAATGGAAAGTCTTTCTACAAAGGAATTTCTAAGTAGCTCATGCAAGTGACTTCATCCTTTCAGTTCTACCTAAGAGAAAAGGGAGACAACTGGAATTAGGCAGAAATAGGATCTTGACAGTTCCCGGAAGCACACAGCCTATAGGTGCACTTGCCAAGATCAGCGACTCTCACCATGTGTGCAATGACAAACCTTTGATAAACCGCTCTCTCAAAAATATTATGATTCATAGAAGTAACAAAACTACAACTATAAAGAAGCAACGAAGGTAGCTTTACGGTCAGGGTTCATCAGTGCAAGAGGAACTGCATTAAAGGGTCACAGCTTTAGGAAGACTGAGAGAACCACTAGCCTAGATGGAAAGAAATATAAAAGCAGATGTTATCCACAGATAGATGACTTTAGCATTCAACAGGCAGAAGCAGGTTCAGAAATCATCCAGGGGAATGGCAGTTCAAATACTTTCAAGTAGGCCAGAAGGTAAGTTACTGTTGGTAGAATAGTCACATTGATTCTAAAAATCCAGGAACATGGGAGGTCTTTCCATGTTTCAAGTTCCTTGGTTAGGTATATTCATAGGTGCTAGTTTTTTTTCAGGCTATTGTTTCCATGATCTCTTTCTCTGTGAGTCTGTCATTGGTATACAGAAAGGTTTGTAAGTTGAATTTGTATCCTGCCTCTTTGCTGAAGCTGTTGATCATTTCTCGATGTTTTCTGGGAGAATTTTTGGAATGTCTGATGCATAATATCATATCATCTGGAAATAAGGATGACTTGATTTCTCCTTTTCCTATTTTTAGCCCTTTAATTTCCTTCTTTTGTCTTCTTGCTCTAGCTAGTGCTTCAAGCAAGATGTTGAAAATAAATAGGAGTTAGGATATAGTTGTCTCATTCCTCGTTTTTTCTTCAGTTAGGATAATATTGGCTATTGGTTAGACATATGTACAAGTTTTATTATAATGAAATATGTTCCCTCCAGTGCTCCCCTCTCTAGAACTTCTATCATGAAATCATGTTATTTTGACAAAGGCATTTTCTCCATCTATTCAGATGGTCATGTGATTTACTTAAGTTCATTTATATAACTTATAATATTTATTGTCTTATGTATGTTGAAACATCCCTGTGCTACTGGCTTCATTGAAGGAATGAAAAGATTGGTAGAATTCTGCTGTGAATCCATCTGGGCCCCAAAAAAGTAAAATCATGATATTTGCAAGTAAATGGCTGGAGTTATAGAATATTATATTGCCTGATGCCAATAAGCCCAGGCCAAGAAAGACAAAACACCGCATATTCTTTCCCATTCATGGATCCTAGCTCCAAGTCCTTACATGTGGGTATGCAACCTGGAAGACCCGCAGAAGGCATGAAGGTAAAAGAACCATGGTTAGTGGAAGAGCCCATGGGACAGGGGAAGAGAGCACTAGGTAGGGCACAGTTGCTATAAAGGGGAAAAGGGGGGACTTTAACTGGGGAGGGGGAGGGGGGAATATACCTAGAGAATGGTTGTTTAAAAACCATAGAGAAATATTAGATTTCCTTAAAATTACATTACATAGAATATATAAAGTTTATACATGCTAATTATATTATATAATAATTATATGTTACACTTACATACAGAGAGGGAGTGAATTAAATGGAGTTAACTACTTGGGATGATAATGCCCCCAGGACTCAAAGAATAACTAACAAAACCTCCTGTAACAAACGTGAAACCCCCTTCTAGTTGTCAGTCAAGAGACTCCTCCAAAATAGAGGCAAATGCCATTACCCTTGCTTGCTTCCCAGGATTTAAAAATAAGATCCTGCTTCTGAAGACATGAGCACGTTAAACTCAGAACTTGGACTAATCAACCAGGAATCAACTTGGAAGAATCCCCCCTGCAGAGTATCCAGACGGAAAATGCAAACTGCCAAGGAAGAAAACCATCAACGGGCATACCAAGACTTAATGTCCAGGAACACAATGACCTGTCCAGCAAGATATTCCCAAGGCTACAATAGTGGCACTAATACCTTGTGAACCATCAGCATCCACTGAATTCAACTTGAAGCCATCTCAGTGGAAGAGAACTCAACACTACCTGGTACTATAAAGTTAGTCAACTACCTGTAGCTTGTGAACTCATGATACCTAGAAGAGAACCCATTACTGCCACTTTCATAACCTGGTGTACTTACTAACTGTGTTCTAAATAGTTATCCCCGTGCCAATAAACAAATGTAGCCTGCATCTCGAGTTGCAGAAGCTTTGTTTTTTGCACAGGAAAATAATTATAGAAACCCACAGCTCATTATAAGGCCAAGAACAATGGGCCATGAAATGCCTAGCCTCAAATATGTATCTACAAGGCAACCCCAAGACCTTTGGCTCAGAGGACATTGCAGAAAAATGGGACAGAAAGATCAAAAGAACCAGAAGACTATACCATTGGCTTCACGATGGCCTTCTGTATTTATTAAACTGCATCCATAAAGTCTCAATAATATGGCTGCCTAAATAATACCAGAATAGTGACAATACTTGGTGTAGCAACAGGGCTGAAGGAAACCTGATCAGGCTCCATTCCTGGATGAAGAGCTATAAGCAATAAATAACAAAAGAGATGGAGAACCCATCTTTCCCAGGGATGAACTCCTAATTGATTATTCAGTTGCAAGAGTTCACACCTAAACATACACATACACCAATTACTCAGAAGGAAAAATATATAAACGTGTGCGTTCGTGAGTGTGTGTCTTGAGGACTAATCACACATACATAGGTATTTAGATAAACAATAATAATTGAAGATTATGAGGTCATGGATTTAAGCGAAAGGGTGGAGATTAGGGAGAAGTTGGTGGGGAGAGGATGAAAATGACGTAAATATAATATATGAAAGTCTCAAAACATTAAAAACTTAAGCTAAAAAAAAAGAACTTCAAGAATACTTGGATTGAAAATTGCTGAGACTACAGGAACTGGAGGCATAAAAAGCCACGCAGCAAACTCTACATTTTTATTTTAAAATAAGGCATATTCCTCAATTTATTCCAAGGGCAGATTTTAAGACTTCCTTTGTAAAGAAACTCATAATGCTTATTAGAATATTTACTTTTTTCTTTTGCTATGAATGGAATACTAACCTTATAAACTATTCCATTGCAAATGAGGTATGAGATTAGGCTAAATATGGAGACATATTTAACCTTACATAAATGGAAAGCTCTAATACAAAAAAATAGATATTTCATGTGAGAATAATTTAGAATATATTGAGATTTACACATTTCTATAAAAGTCACAGAAAAATCACAAAGAGAAAAAAATCAATAGATATTAATAAAATATACAATGTTAGCTTCTGACTCTTGACATCTCAACCACCAGGCTTTACATTTGAGATTTTAAAGGAATATGTATGCATGCACAGAGGCAATCACAGCAAAATTGGTATGATATAAAACGCTGGCGGAAAAGTAAAGATGAGGTTTAGCTCTGGGTGTTTACCTTAGAACCTAAAGTCATTTCTGCATTATATCAATATATTTCAGTATATATTACATATTTTGAATTATTAATTAACATGATATAGTATATAATATAAAACATTATGAAATTAACATGATATATTAATTATATTAAGTCTATAATATATATTAAATATATAAAACATAAGGTACCAATTCTTAGGTGCATACTTGAACAACATGGTATAAATTCAAGGAAGACATGGTGGCTTATCTTGTAAGCTGCTGTGAATTAAAGGCCACCCTGCATTATATAATGAGCTACAGGATGGCCTAGGCTATCATGAAACACCCTGTCTTTAAATAAAAGAAAAAAAAAACTGTGCAATTTTAGTGTTACTAGGAAATGTGAAAAAAAGTTAACTGACAGAAAAGGCACAATCCAGGGCTCTGGATTTAAGGGATATTAGGGTTTATTTTTTCCTACATAGCATTCTGTTTCCTTGTCTCTCTACAGGTAAACGAACACTGGCAAGTGTGATGTTTTCATATACTGTACATATGTAATTGAAAATAGCAGTGCTCAGTTACATAGCAATGACAGCAATTGATCTTAAAGTTCCAGAAAATGCTCCAATGAGCTAGAGTGTGGTGGATTGAACTGCCTTTCAAACATGGCTGTTCAACAAAGCATCAAAGAACGCATTTTCTACAAAAGCTCACCTGTCATATTCTAAGAAATAACCCTTTGCTAAAATTTTAGCACTAGCTAAAACACTCTCAGAAAGTAAAGATGAGGTTGGGCTCTGGGTGTTTACTTAAGAACCTGAAGTCAATTTCTGCAATATTGTCAACTCTGGGGAGAGATTTTACAAGAAATTCAAACGCTAATGAGAGCTATTTCCTTGACTTCTCCTCACTGAATTTCTGACAACAAACTTAGAAGAGTTTCTATACCTGTCTGTGCAATGGATGCCTATAATTAGTGCCTAATACTTTGTGAGAGCTAAAGATAACGTTGGAGTCCACAAGTATTCTGATGTTCTGTACATTTTGAACAGCTGTAATTAGGTCCCAGTGGATGTAATATTTAGGAAGGTACAAGGAAAAGAAATCATCAGATAAGAGACAGTAAGAAATGGTGGGTGAGGCAGGGGGATACATCCATGGGTTTGTTTGTGTGCACGCACATGCTGTGTAATCTACTGAGAGTGCACGAAGGGTCTGAGCCACCCTCTCCAGCCATTGGTGAGGCCAAGTCATGGTGCCTAAAACCATCCTAATTCATAATGTTTCTTGAATGTTAATTCATAACAGAGACCTCTAATACCTTTTTGCGAGTTTTGTTGTTGTTCACTGCTTTAAAAAAGGAATTGCTCATATTCCTTTACAATATTCTTCAAATCATGATAAAAATAATAACAAACAGGAGACTGGAAGTCAAAATTGCAAACACAAAAGCATTATCTCAGCAAGCAGATAGAATATTAGATTAGATACACCACAGGAGAGGAGGTACATTCTATGCCAGCAAGAAATTCATCACCAAATACCATCCCTTGCGCTCCTCAAACCCTAAGCTAAATAAACTCCTTTTCTCTATAAAGGTGGACAGTTTCAGATCTTTCATTATAGTAAAACAAAGACAACTAGTACAAGTTCCATTATTTTACCCACAAAAGCCATCGCACGGGTATGAAGATGTAGCTCAGCAGTTAAGAACATAGGCTGCTCTCAAAAAGAAGCAAGTTTGGTTCCCAGCCCCAAGATGATGGCTCATAACTCT
>BDUI01000020.1:120882-209063 GCA_002335545.1 Apodemus speciosus
GCCCTAGCCCTAGCCCTAGCCCTAGCCCTAGCCCTAGCCCTAGCCCTAGCCCTAGCCCTAGCCCTAACCCTAACCCTAACCCTAACCCTAACCCTAACCCTAACCCTAACCCTAACCCTAACCCTAACGCTAACCATAACCCTAACCCTAACCCTAACCCTAGCCCTAGCCCTAACTTTAACCCAATCAAAAGCCAGGTCGGAATGTTGGTGGTGCTGCTTATTAGCTATGCAGTCTTAGAGAGCTGACTAGAACATTCTGTGCATCCCGAAACTCCTTATCTGTGAAATGAAGATTATCAGGGAACACATTAATTGTGAACTTGGATTAATAACTAGTGACTGAGCTTGTAAGACCTCCCTCCCCCCCCAAAAAAAAATTTCAAATAATCATAAGTGTCAGAAGAAAAGGAGCCTTATTATGGTCAACATGAACCAACTGTTTCATCTACAAAGGCCAGGGAAGAGAAGGGCTGGGAAAAGAAAGGCTGTACCTAAAACCATGCAGTCAGTCAGTCTAGAGGCCTGGATGAGCCAAAGGCCTCTATTTCACAATGCTTTGGAACCACTCACTGACAAGCGCTGCTGTCAAGATCACGTGCAGTCATAAGAAGCCCAGTGCTTCAGACAGAACTGTGTTAACAGGCAGCAGAATGTTTGCTATTCCAAGTACTAACGTGCCTTGCATATAGGGCAGTTTCCATATCCACTACCTTATTCACTCCCTACAGCTACCCCAGGAGGAGTACAACTGTTGGAGCCAAAGCAAAGAAACAGGTCCAAGCACTGCTGAGCATGGCTGTATCATGCTTTATCATGGCTCTCTATTTCCAGAGACAAGCAGCCTAGAACTATCACGCATTCCTAAAGTGATACCCTTCCATTCACAGGATACTATATCAGATTCCAAACCAATGTGTCTAATGAAACAACAACAGACCTTATCCATAATCCCTAACTCATCAAATCCTTCTACCTCCATCAGGAAACCCAGGCATATGCTGCTAACTATATTTCGGGTTTGCTCTGACTTGATTTAACTTAGCAAAACAAAAATCTTCCCTAGAGGTTACCTTCCTTGTCTGTCTATAGAGAGTTGGGGCACAGCTTTCAGCCAAGACAATGGAGGCAGCACTGGGAAGAAATCACCATAAGACACACAAGTAAGCAATGGCCACCACACCATCACTTAATTATCAGATTCTTATGGCACAAGTTAAGAATGACCCATGATAAAGGATCAGCATTTGCCTAAGGTATGACAGACAGACAGACAGACAGACAGACAGACAGACAGACAGACAGACAGACACAGGGTGTGACCCACTGTTTTACTCATTGCTTTTAAAATGGATCAGTTTCCCAATCTAACAGGATCAAAACCTTATAAAATGGGAACAGCTGAAGTCCTGTGGAAACTCTCCTCCAGGCTAAGGGACTTTCCAAGCATAGACTATTATCTACCTACCTCCTATTTATGTATCTACAAGCTAACTGACAAAATGGTTAACATAGTTTTGTTTCTTTAGGTTGTGTCTTATTTTAAGGGGCAAAAAAGGTAAAAGGCAGGGAAGAGAAATGTGTCAATTTCATACTGGTCTTGTCACTAACAAGGACAGAGTCTAGAGGAAGCTGTCAACTAGCCTCAGTTTCTTCGTCTATAGGGGAGGGAGTCCATT
This sequence comes from Apodemus speciosus, assembly GCA_002335545.1. Taxonomy (NCBI): domain Eukaryota; kingdom Metazoa; phylum Chordata; class Mammalia; order Rodentia; family Muridae; genus Apodemus; species Apodemus speciosus. The sequence continues at coordinate 122,561 of BDUI01000020.1, forward strand.
AGATCTAGAATTACAAACAAGCAAAGAGAAAATGCCAAGAGGGAAAGCAACTATTTCCAAACAGTTAAATAAAATGCTAATTCTTCACAAGCACTGATACAAAACAAGCCAGTCTAAAATCTCCAAAATCTGTGTGTTTTTGTTTTCTCTGAGAGTGTTTTTGATAGTGAAAAGGCTAGCACCAACAAGTAACAAGAGTTTTGCTGAAAATCAAGCTGTTTTGTGAAAACCATATGGGTTAAAGGTCAACGTTGAATGTTGGTCTGGCCAGACACTGTTGACTTTTTCCTGCTGTTAACCAGACTCTTAAATGGTTTCCTCCTAACAACATTTTACCTCCTATGGGGAGGCAGGGCCAGGTAGACATCTACAGTTTCGCCAAAATGACTTCATAATTTCATGCAGGGTGAACCTTAAAGATTCGAACATTGAATTCAGGGTGGCCAAAAAATGTCTAGAATATGGGATATTATGTATGAAACTATTCCAATACAATATTAATCTGACAAAATCCAAATGGAGCACAGCACAAAGGACAGTGAGAGTTGTTTCTTTGAACATTCCTATGGTTAAATTTGCTACAAATGCAAGGACATTCCTCAAAGGAATGGACTAAGGAGCAGAGATTCCTGAAGTGAAACAGCCATTTGTGAAGCTGACAATTCAGGAAACATTGGCCAAGCATGTAAGGTGCCCGTAACAAGGAGCTTCCTTAGCCCAAAAGTTAAGCTAGACAATACAATTAAGAATGCTCACTTTAACTATTTACTAGTGTTATGTTTATATATCAACTTACATTTATGCTATTGTCATCTATAGCAAATTGGTCATATAATCCATGGACAACATCTAGGGAAAAACTTCATCAGCCAAAAGAACTTCTGTTTATTGAGCTATAAAATCAATTTCAATCTAGAAGGACTGGTTCTCCTCTATTAACGATGTACTCTATGGTATTAGGTAATGTCAACAGAAATCTCGTCCTGCCTCCTCCTCCTCCTCCTCCTCCTCCTCCTCCTCTTCCTCCTCCTTTCTTCTACCTCTCCCTCCTCCTTATTCCCTTTAGTTAACTAAAAATACATCAATTTTCCTTGTGGCAGAAAGACAAAATGACAATATCAAGCACAGAGCTAGCAAGGGAACAAAACTAATATAGTCCAATCTAACAGAAGAATCCTATAGTACACGCCAGTATTTGTCTTGGGGCCTCAGTGTTCTCAGATACATGAGATATATTCTCACATAGCACTTCTACGAGACTTTGAGGAATGGCGCACTGCTATCACGGAAGAAGGTTCAAAAGTAGAGCATCATCAGGAAGAAACCACAAGAAGTTAGCAGTGTTTGCCCCTCCCAGAGAGACAATCTGAAGAGGTATCCATATGCACAAATATTTATAGGATATTTAAGGCATCCAAGTGAAAGGGCACAGTGTACAGATAGAGCACAACAATAAGAAAAGATGCATAGGAGAAGTGGGGAAGAACATTTCCATTAACTGTCACCCTTCCCCACAGCCTGCAAAACTGGTGCCAGATGCGGCTACTAGGTGAGCAAAAAAGAACAAAATGAATATTGGCGAGACCTCAGCACCACACCTGTTTTTGTATGAGAAAGAAGCCTTCAAAGCCATGCCTGTAGTAATCACAATGGACAGAGTCAACCCAGTGTCCACTGAAACACTTTGAAATACAGGATGGCTAGATATAGAGATAGAGATGAATATAGATACAGCTGCACATATGATTAAAATAGTCCAGTCTTTAAGGAAATAGAAAGCAGTCATGGTTGATCTCATCTAAAAATAAATAAAATAAATTTTTAAAAGTTACTTTCTGCAACTTCAGACAATTGCAGAAATCGTGTCCACTAAAATAATGTGAGAACAGGAAGAAAAGACCATTAACACATGATGTGAATTACATGTGTGTCTAGAAATAATTAGCCAAGGAAGCAGAAGGGATGCTGGGTACCAGGACTAAGGAGAAAGGGGAGGAAGCTCTGGTGACAGCATACAACAACTCAGTGACTCAAGGTGACAAGTCTTAAATCCCAGTGTTCAACATGCAGTGCACACATCATGACCTTTGCTAAGGAATATCTTACATGCTGTCACCCTCGCATTAAAAACCTACTGAGTGGGATGATTGGCCTCTTCACTAGCTTGTCATCACATTTCCCAGTGTACAATACATTAAAATACACTGCCCAACTTTATATTCCAATCATACAAGAAGATATAAACTTCATATTCCAATCATACAAGAAGAAGGATAGAAATGATTTTGATTAAAAATAAACACAGGAACAAAAAAAGGAGAGAATTGAAGGGAAGGCAACAGCTCAGGAGCTGGTCTCCCCTGCATCTGCACTCCGTCCACATAGGCACTGCTGCCAGATTACCTCTAATACTTGCTGGGACATGCTCTGGGGTGTTGGTCACAACTAAAGCCTTGTGATTTCACAGCTATGGCACATAATGTTTGGCCACGTGCACATTATGGTGCCTCATCTGGGCTCTTGCTGAGAGAGACAGTAAATTTAAAACTGCCATTACAAGCAGAGAGGGTAGGCACACACGTCAACAACGGGTTAAAGCACACTGGCCACCCAGGGTAGGGTGGCTGGAGGCCTCCTAAGGGCCAGGCACAGGAGCGGTGCTCTGACATCCAGATCTACTGCCCAGCAGAAAGTCATTAAGGGAAATACTGCCCACCTTGACTCCAACCAATTCACTTCTTAATGGTAAAAAAGCAGAGCAATTTAATGTTGGTGCCCAAGAAATTAACGATAAAAGAAATGAAATTGGGTATTTTAAATTTACCATTTAATTTAAATCACACATTTACATTATGCTTTAAGGTCATGAAAAACAAAGTAAATAAATTAATAAGACAGGACTCTTATCCCTTTATTAGTTGATTTAATAATCTAAAATCTCTCTCTCTCTCTCTCTCTCTCTCTCTCTCTCTCTCTCTCTCTCTCTCTCATTCTTCTACATACTTTTGCCATTTTTAGCTGTTGTCTCTTCTATTAAATTCCATCTGTCATAGAAAAAAAAAAAAGCCAGCCCTTTTTAAGAGACATTCACTGGAATGTACTAGCAGCTCCTTCCTGGCTCACTGTATCCATAGAACAGGGAGGAAGTAGTCCACTCCGGCTCATGCGTTTGCTACTCTGATCCTCACACAGGAGAGCAGTTTTGGAGAATGGAACCTCTGGGACATAAGCCTAGCTGGCGTGCATAGGCTACTGTGGGCAGAAGACCTTTGAAGGTGCTAAGTCTCTGCTCTAGCTCTCTACTGTCTGCAATGTGACAGCTCTCTCCTGCTCCCACTGTCATGACCTGCACCAATCCTGCTGCCACACAGTCACTCTGATGCTCTGAAACTATAAGACAAAGCATTTCCTCTGTCGCACTGCTTCTGTCAGATGTTCTGTCCCAGTGAGGTTTACTCACATTCCCCTGATGCCAGAGCCTTGGTGCCAGCAACTGCCAACAGCAAGACCTCTTCTCTGATCTGACTATGAAAAGAAAGAAGAGATAAGAATGAAACAACAACAAAATACAGAGATAACTGTATCTCTGAACATCCTTCAAAGCCTGGAAAGCTCCCAGACCCCCGACCCCTCCCTCCTTTGTGAAACATGTCAAATTCTGTCAGCATGCTACTGATACTTCAAACCGCTTCTCCTTCTAGAAGGGTCCATTGGTATGCACTTGTCTCAGATGGTAACAAAAATTATTGTGCCTGTCCTGTGATGACCACAAATCCCTTAATTATGTATCTAAATGCTTTCCACGTCTATCTCCAAGATAATTTATTTGCATTGCCAACAAGCCCATTTTTCCTAAATGATAGACCTTTAAGGGAAGAAGTCATACATGACTAAGTTAGCAAGTCTGAAGATCAAATTGGAGCTGGTAAGACAGTTCAGTGGGTAGCAGTATCTCCCAAGAAACCTACTGCCCATCAGTCCCCAAGGATCACAAGTGGTCCCGTGACCTTCCCATGCATCCAGCTATATGGGTAAACATATGCATACCCATACAGAGGCTCACATACAACTAAATTAATGTAATAAAAGTGTGTCTTCAGATAAAGAAACTTTGTCTGAAGAATCATGCAAATAAGATTCATACAGGATCGACTCTATTAAAGGCAATAAGACAAAGAGCGAGCAGGAATCCTGGGTTGGGAACTGAGCAATGCACTGTGCAATACTGAGGAAATAACTTCAAATACAGAACAATAAGTTTCATATAGAAATAACTGAAGGTGGAACTCAGAAAGGGGCTCAGTGGGAGAGAGCATATGCATATGTAAATCCCTGGGTTTGATTGCCTAACAGCACAAAAAGGCAGACCAAGGAAGGGAAGGAAAGGGGAAGGAAAGGGGAAGAAAGGGAGGGGAAGGGGAAGCCAGCATTAACTGAGTGTAAACCATGAATCTGTGTCAAACTTTTGAAGGTTTTCCAGTACTAACACTGTCACTTCCCATAGTAACCCTTAAGAGTCACTGTTTTTTTACCAAAATTAGATAAGAAGGTAATGAGGCTTGAGATGCATGGAATTAATGCACTTGGAGACCAAAATATAATGCACTTTAACCTTAGGTTAAGACATTTAAGCTGCCGTGTTTGGCTTCACTGGAAGGTCATCAACACTCTACTCAATGGAAGGATGGAGGATTTTCTAAAAGCAGACTGAAAGAAAACATGGGCAAATGATCCAATAGGTAAAGGGTCTATAAAGTGCAGGATGGCATCAAGATAAACATGACTGCTCAGAGCATTAGATTGCCTCCCTGGAGAAACAAATGCCCTGGTACTTGAGATGGGGTACTGGAGTCACTGGGCTGCAATCTTTGCTAATGTTTCTCATCTTCAAACTGGAGCATACATATTCATCACTGAGGCTGAGCTGCTATCTGTGTTACTTGGTATGCTCACTGCCCATGGCTGCCGCCTAGACGATGACAATTATTGCTGGGTATACTCCCTTCATGAAGACACCACAAGCAAGTCCCTGCCAAGGAAGGCTAAAGGCCTCTTAGCAAAGAACTGGGTGTGGAAATCAAACTTGAATGGTGAGAGGGAACATCTTGTGGCCAATCTTAATGACACTTAATTCTCCGATGAGAAATTCTGTAGTAAACAACCTCTTGATTCTCTGCAAAACATTTTTAATTTCATGGCCTGCTAATCACACAGCTGTTAAATTTCTCTTCCCATCAGTTGTAAAAAATAAATAGATAATAATTATAATAATAATTTAAGAAACAGTTGGGCCTCAAACAATATTTGATCCCTAATGAATTTTCCCATCTGGATTAATAATGTAGTGGATAGTGAAATTGCCTTGATCCAGTTGATATAATGAATCATATATTATTATAAGGATCAAAACATAAAGTTCTAAAAGCCAAAGGCAGGATGATAGGACCACAAAACGTAGCCTCTACAGCAATCTCTGAGAAGCCAGTCACTAAAGGTACCCCTCTGATAGAGTCTGACAACATATTTCCTTCCTGTGTCTTCATAGCCTCTCATCCACATCAGGAACAACACACACACCACTGACTACAAATAATGTTATGAACAACGTGACCCAGACACCAGAGAGAGGAAAACCAATGTGTTTAAAGCACAAACACATCAGTCGAACTAATGGGAGGAAACACAACAGCATCTACTGTTAATGCTGCAAATCAAGACAAGAGGAGCAGTAAGAGATGGAGGGTAATTAAAAATATATCTGGATTAAAAAGGCCACAGAAACATGGCAGCATTGATTAGTCCCCCAGCCACAGCACAGATGAACGAGCAGGGACATAAACTATGAATGGAAAGCAGCCAAAGAAATAGTCTGCAAAGAAGTAAGCAAGGGCACAAAGACAAAAGTAATAGTGATAAGCATAGTCAAAGGACGCAGAGTACCAACAGAGGGTCTTCAAGGGAGATACCTCACACTCATTTCCCTATCACCTTGTCTAGAAAAAACAAAGAACCAACACACTATTTCTCTAGCATATTCCTAGTGTCAAGTTCATCTGCTGAAATCTGTCAGCACTGGAAGTGAATTCAAATGCCATCAATTCTTGTAGCCCTTCACCCAAGCGCTGTTGAGTTCCAACAGCCTTCTCTCCTTACTTCACCTTTGAGCTGGAAGTGAACTGTGCTTTATACAAGAGCTCATCAGTCTCCTTTAAACTGGGATCTCCAACAGGAAAGTGCTTGCTCTGAGCGAAAATTTACTCCTCAATGCCATGCTTTTATTTTGCAAAGTGGGTATCTGTGGTTAGTCCTATTGCCAACTTGACAGGGTCTAGCACCATTGAGAAGAGGAGACACTGGCCATGGCTGTGAGGGACTGTCAGTGTTAGGCTAACGAGGACAGGAAGACATACTTTAACTAGGAGCAGCAACATTATACGAGCTGAAGACAAAAAAGAAACATGAGGTGAATACCGCCATTTGCCACTCTGGTTCTTCCTGGTTGTAGATGCATATGACAATGTCCCTCAAGCCCCAAACACCTTGATTACCCTGCCATGATGGGCTGCATTCTGTAAATAGAAGCCTAAACGACCCTTGCTATCTAAAGATGCTGCTATCGTGATATTTTTCCCTCTGAAATAAGAAAAGTAACTAATACAGTTCTTGAGGAAAGGGTGTGCTTTCTAACAAAAATCTAGGGGACACTTCCTCATCATGTATTCTGACTGCAGACAATGTATTTTAGGGATTCACAAATCTATTCACAACTATTAACTGACAAGCCTATGTCTGACAACCACCCATGAGATGCCACTGATTGCAGGTCGATATGCAGAGTTCACAATGTAAACACAAGCAGTACCTAGCACAGTGAATCCACAAGCTGTCCCAGCCCTTCTAGGAGCCTGAGAGAAATGCAAACTACCCTACTCTACTTGCAGACCTCTAAACTAAGTTCGCAGAGGGCTGTTCCATAGTTCTAATGGATGTGTGTGTGCAAGGTATAGAGATTCAAGGACTGGCTACAATGTAAATAAATGCAAAGAAGCAGGTATACACCAGGAAGAAGGGAGCTGATTACAAAACCAAGTCAAGAAAGTCCTGATCTATCAGGTATATCTCCATGGTGACACTTGAAAGCTGGCCCTCAGCTGCTGTTTCAGGCTTACAGTTTTAGACACACACTATTATGAGAGTGTGACACTGCGAAAAGGGGTATAGCATTCATTCAAAACAAGAACTTGGTCATTCTCTCCCGGGTGAACCTTGGCCATTAAAATAGCTGTGCCAAATTAATTCCACAATTTTATAATTTAGGAAATTCAGAAACACGCCTTCGGTATTTAGGAAACAGCCGTTCATCTGTTTCCCTGAATTCATGATGTATCATTTGATCCTTGAGAAATTTTTTTCTTCAGTTCGGTTTTATTGATCCTTACAGGGTTTTGACAGTTCTTACAAATTCATGCCTATGATTTCCTGTTGTTCTGACAGTCTCCCACCTGATGTATACTTCACAGTTTTCAATCAGGCTATTCTGCCATATCTGAGTCTATGCGCAGGAACAAAGCATGCAAAGAGAGGCTCATGGCGGTGATGAGTGTGTACAGGGAAAGCACAGAACGGAGAGTCAAAACGAACAAATGGAACTGGCCAAGGAAAGACCAGAGCAAAACTTTGGAGTTTGGAGTACCCTTCCTTCTCCCCAAACAGATAGTCACTCATTAAAAATAAAATCCAAGATAGCCTCTACAGCAGACAAGACCCTTGGCAAAGCCCCTACACTCCTGGTTACAGGGAGAGTATACTGATGAACAGTAACAGTTCATAAACGGATACAGCTGAATGGAGGAGAGCTTAACTACCACGTACAGATTCTGTCATCAGCAACACAAAAGGAAAAGGAAGAGCAAAGACAGGTTAAGGACTAAAGTCAGGCCCAGATGCTGAACTCTCCGAAATCCACAGCTCGGGTCTTGGTGCGGAGAAATCCACCTTCTGAGCAGACCTACACAGGCACCAGACAAGGAGAGAGCAATGGGCAGCACTGTCCACTCGCAACCTGCAAGGAATAAGCCACAGAGGTAAATGACAACACTGCCTTCAGACTCCGGGGGACGGCAGGCACTCACGGTGTGCAGTGCCTAGCTCAGGGCAACCGCACAGAAGAGACAGCACTGACAGACACAAGCAGTGCCCCAGGTTTACTCGACCCAGAGACCCCACTGTCCTCCCTCTGAAAGGTTTACTTCTCCAACCTTAGCATCCTTAGAGGACACATTTAGAAAACTAACCGATATAATCAAATTTCTTCCTCAGTGACTCTTCAGAAGAAACTGAGGCACGGACAGTAAGGTGGGCCACAGGCACAGAGGTAGTAAATAACACAGATGTCGGTTTTCCTAAGAGAAACCAGGCTGCCTTGTCTGAATTCAGCACCCATACAAGGATGAGCCAGTTGATATAAACAAGGCTTGGTGCAAAAATTCACTACTGTATCTGCGGTCAGGACCAGCAACAAACACAGTTACTGAAACCTTGGGGAAGCAGTTCGACACATGCTAAAGCACCCACTGGACATGCTCAAGTTCCATGGAAGGTTCTGCAGTGAAAGCAGAAAAAATAAGAGTAAAGTAAAAAAAAAAATTAGTAACTTCTCATAAATATGTCAGGCACGAAATCAAACTCCTGACATGATGTGAACCCCATTCATTTTCAACTACAGAAAAACACAGCCGCCTTTGTGTGAGGGGCAGGAGACACACAACCAAATGTGCTCCGTGGGTTAGTGAGCTGAACCAGGAATTCACCAAAAGTGAATGAGGAGCCCACAAGATGTTGTTGAGCAAAAAACCCTGTGAGACACATTTGATGTAATAGTCCTATGATTAGCAAACTGTCACATCAAACTTTTCTGCAACGTGGGAACACTTTGACATTTCGTATTTTTAAAACTGACATTTTGATTCATTACTGTAAATAGCACTTTGGGTTAAATATTGTGACAGGGAACAGATCATATATATGTACATATATATTCACTCTATATATTACACATGTATATTTGTCTAGCTCCAAAACAGTTTATAATATATGAAACCTTCTCCCCCGCCAACATTTTGGACTGGGGTATGCATCAGCTACTCTACTCCTGAAGGATGCGGTTCTTTAGTAAGAAGCCTATGGAGTGGGAAGATAGGGTGACTGACAGGGTGACTGATGAAGAGACTCTGAATAAGCCTTCTGTGTTCCCACAAAGATTTCAAAAAGGTTCTATTAATTTCCTGATCCCAAGTTCATAAAAGCATTGTCACAAACACGTGTAGGACGCCTCTGTCTTCAAGGTGCTGCAGATCTCCTGGGGAAAACAGACATGAGGAGAAAGCAGGAGAGAAGGAGATGTGGGAACAGCAAATACGAAAAGTAATGCTTGGGGGGGGGTTGGATTTCTACTTTTGCTTTTGGTGGTTTTGGCATAGGGGAAGTGTATTTCTTTATTTTTTCCTTTCCTTGTATTTTGCTTTATTTATTAGGGATGGCAACTGTTACTGATCACAAGCAATTTTACTACAGCTAAGCAAAGCGTGCCTATCAGCAGCACTTAAGAAAGAGAGTATACAGAGATCTTGAGCTGTACGACTGTCTTTGCAAAGGGAGTGTGATATTTCCCTTCCATCCAATATTAAAAGTCCACCAGCTTTTCCCTCTGACTGCAATTCTTTTTTCCCTTGTTTTTAATTGAAAATAGATTCTTCTCGTACAATGCATCCCTCTGTCTTCCCTCCTTCCATTCTTCTAACACCCCCAACCTCTCTCTCCCCACATCTCCTTCCCCTTTGCTTCCCTTCAGAAATCAGAGGGCCTTCAAGAGACAATGCCCAAAGAGGACAAAACAAGATCCAGTAAGACAGGGCAAAAGCCCTCAGCCAAGGCTAGACGAGACAACCCAATGTGAGAAGAAGCATCCCAAGAGCAAGGAAAAGAGTCAAGGATGCACCCACACCCACCTTCAGGGATCCCATAAAAACACCAAACTAACAACCATGACATACTTACCGGGGACCCGATGCAGACCCATACAGGCCCCATGCTTGAGTCTCAGTCTCTCTGAGCCCATGTGAACCTGCTTAGTTCATTCAAGGGGCAATACTGTCCTTGTGTCCCCCATCCCCTCCGACTCCTAGAGCATTTCTTCCACCTCTTTGATGGAGTACCCAGGGAAAGGACCCAATGGAGACTCCTAATTTAGACTCTGAACATTATGTCTGACTAAGTGTTTCTGCAACACTCCTACCTGCTGCCCAAGGAGCCTCTCTGATGACTGGGCAAGACACTGACCTATGAGTACAGCCAACTATTATGAGGAATCACTTTATTTCACTGTTTTTGTTGTTGTTATTGTTTATTTGGTGGTTGGCTTTTTAGGGAGAGAAGGAATGGGCAGTTGGGTTAGGGTCTACCCTATGTCTCTGGACTGTCTTACTCTCCATCCAAGCAGTGTTGGCCTGGGCTCCCTCCTGCAGTGTGGATCTCCAGTTAAACCAGATAGTGATTGGCTACTCCTACAAGTTCTGAGCCACCACTGCCCCAGCACATTTTGGTGCCAGGACAGATTTAAGCTGGATGTTTTTGTGGCTAAGTTAGTAGTCAGTTTAGTGCGTACATAAAAAAAAAAACCTGGAGAGATCTCATACTAGCAACTTAACAGTGTAGCAAAAAGCTCTAGAACAAAAGGAAATAAATATACCCAAGAGGAGTAGGTAGCAAGAAACAATCAAACTGAGGACTGAAATCAATTAAAAAGAAACAGACAACAATACAAAGAGAATCAGTGAAACTAAGAGTTGGTTCTTTGAGGAAATCAACAAGATAGACAAACCTTTATCCAAAGCAATGAAAAGAAGAACAAACAAAAGGGAACAAGATCTGTAAGTGTGGAGGTAGAATGGAAGGGATGTCACATCAATATGTGCACATAGACTCAAGATGCGAATCAATTCACAAACACTTATTTTTATATGTATATTTAACTTTTTTTATTTAATGTGAATGGCAGTTTCATCTCCTTGTCTGTGGACCACATGTGAGGTAGCCACAGAAGCTAGAAAGTGACAGCCAGACTCCGAGAACCAGAGATAGAGACAATTGTGAGGCACCATCAAGTGTTAAGCATCAAATGTAGGTCTAGAACAGCACCAAGTGCCATTAACTGCTGAGCCATCTCTCCCGGCCACAAGCATTTATTTGAAGTGAATTTCACTTTCATATTTTCATTGCAAAATGAGGATGATAAAAGTATATTGGTTTTATGAATATTAAATAGCATACCAGAAGTCTTAATAAAATCTAAATTGGGCAAAACACTTTTCCCCCAAATCTACATTTGCCAATTATCAGCAGCAATTAATAAAATTATTGAGACCTGATGTCAATCTCACGTACTGTAAATGCTTGACCTGTTGGTTTCAGTCTCTATTTTATGCCATGACTGAAAGACGAGGGAGGAAAGAAAGAAAAGTCATCTGAAGTCACAATGTTGGCTCCTAAAAATTTGAACTCATTTCACCTGTGACAGTGAGCCTGTAGGAGATGAGAATTTATACAATAAAGTACCCCAAACCCCAGCACTGCAAGGAACGGCTTCTGTGCAGCTTAACGATGTGGGGCACGGCAGCAGGGGAAGGCTCGCACAAGAGAACAAGCCACTAATTTTCTAACTAGAGACATGGGATATGGTAGGAAAGCCCTGCCCTATAAGGGGTACTGGGTACAGCTCAGTATCTCGGGGACCCACTGAGTGCATTATCCCTCATCTTAGTCTGCCTGTGATGACGTAACTGAATAGCTCATGCCATGCAACTTAGAAAGAATGGAGGTTTATCTCACTGAACCTTTGAAAGTCCAAGACCACTGTAGCAGCATCTGATGAAGGACTTCAGGCTATACCATCCCATGAAAGAAGGCAAAAGGGCAAGAGAAGACTACAGCAGGTGATCTCTTGTTATGATACCCTCATTTTGAGATAACAGTCCTGCTCCCATGGTAACTGCACTCATGATGACAGAACCGTTATATTCTAATGACCTGTTATAAGGCTCCGCCTGCTACCATGTCGCATTGGAATTATGCTTCAAACTCATCAATCTGGAGGCACCCATTTAAGCTATTACACATTGCTGTATTTCCTCCTCTGCACTGAGCTATCATCCCTTTTTGATGCATTCTCTGACCACTTCCAGGATCAGTGATGTCCCAACCCTGCTCTACTCAAGTCTTCTGAATTGAAAGAGAAAACAAGGCGGGGCTCAATTTGACAAGGCGAAATATCACCTAACTTTCAGTGGCCATGATGTCTACAGAGCAGTATAAGAAGATATTTTATAGCTCTTCTTACTCCTAAACTTTCAATGCCTGTGTCCTACAGTTTCCAAGGGACAACTGGGGGCTCAGCAGTCAAACTGATCCCGAAGAGGCTCTGACATGACCACATCAACAGTTTCTATTGTGGGGAAGGTCAGGGACTCCTTCAGAAAATAGCTGATCTAAACAGAGCCCAAGGAGTGTCATGGTAACACTGCTCGCAAGCTGCCAGTGGTAGGGAGGAAACACAGCCAATATGTCTGTGCAGCTGCCACATTTCAGAGCAGCACTCAAACCTCGTTAATATCATCTTGCTTAATACTGAGTTCCATAGATCATAAGCTATTTTTACTATGGGCTTAACAGATTTGTGAACTGTCTCTCTGCCGACACGTCCACAGTCCGATACAGAAGGCAGTGCTCTCTGAGAGCCTTCGGGACCTAGGGCTACTTGGGTGGAAGAAGCAAAAGAAACAGAAGGGAAATGAATACTAAGCGGGGGGGGGGGGAGATTCTCACTAAGACCAAAAGCAAGGAAAGGAGAGTATGCGGTAAGAGCATGTGAAAGTGCGCAGCGGACTTCTCAGGAAACAATCATGCTGTTCCTCTCCAAAAACTCAACAATACATGTGGGCAAGAAGCTGGGAGAGGTCTGTCCTCTGCCTGCTCAGGTCGGGCCCTCCTGTCTGTCTTAGTTCTGATCACAAGCTCTGCCGGTTATCACCCATCTCCATAATCCTCATCTCTTCTGACAGGCATGCATAGCCCAGCAAGCCCTGCACCTGCTCTGTATAAGGGAAACACCTAGACACCATATATTACTGCTTAATGCCTACAAGTGAGAGCTTTTGTGAAATGCCCTATTGCTAAGCAACAGGCTCCCTCACTTGTAAGGGAATAGGAACTAGAGCTTTTGGTAAGAGCAGCCTGCATAGAACCTGGCGCACATAGCAGATCCCCCGTGACTGCTGTCTTGTATCCATCTATAAGAGTCAGCATAGATGCCACCTGAACCACATTATTCCTAATGGACTCTCAAAGAAACAAAGGAAACAGCCAAGGACTGCTGAGTGCTATACAGTGACTCCAAAACCAACCATCTCTCTAAGGCTTGGTCACATGGGACAGCGACTTCAGGCCTGCCAATAACTAAACAGGTAAAGCAGGAGGAGCATACACTACACAGAATATGTGAAGCCTTTTGGGGGTTCTAAAACCCAATAAACATGGAGCTTCATACTCAGTTCAGACACCAGCAACGACAGTTTTATACTCACTATTATTCACTATTGAAGAATATAATTCTATATACTGCTTTGTTGAAACTCTAGTGAACTATGCCAGGAAATTCAGGGAGAGGACACAATAAAGACATGACAACACAAAATAAAATGTACTTATAAAAGAAAGTTGAACCAGGTGTAATGATATATGTTTTTAATCTCAGCTACTGAGGAGCCTGGGGCAAGAAGGTCATTTGAGCCTAGGTCTTCAAGACATCTCTGCAAAGAAAAACAAAATAATAACATTAAATTTGAAGACTGATTCTAAAGGTAACTGACATACAGGACTTCTCTAGACAGAAAAATAGGTTCTGGTCCTTTGGACAGGAAGGAAAGAACCACGCTGAAAAATGAGTCGGGGCTTGGAGGTTGGAGTGGGGATGTTCGTAAAAGCTGGTCCCCTGCAGCAGAAAGGCTACCCATCTCAGAGTCTGTTGAATATAGTGGCTTCATGTCGTGGGGTCCTTTCCATTCCATGTTTCCTGCAGCAAAGGCTAGAGAAGTGGCCACCCACCCACCAATCACTGAAGAGTTTTCCAGAATGAGAAATAGTGATGAACGATCCCTGTGGGCTGTGGGCTCTCTCCAATGCCATGTCTCATTGCAGGGTTAACTAGGTGGCTTAGTTGGCTAGACAAATGAGAAATCTTGTAGAATTCCAGCAGGAGTTCAAGGCTTCTGGAAAATTATCTTGTCCAAGTCTCAAGTGATGAAGAGACTTAAAATTCACACACATGAACACACACATAGGGAGGAGAGAGAGAGAGAGAGAGAGAGAGAGAGAGAGAGAGAGAGAGAGAGAGAGAGAGAAGCATTTTCCTCAAGAATACATTTCTGTGATCTCTATCCAGTTCTTTGGCATTCCCCATATTTATCTGCCTCAAGCAAACTTTTTCTTGCATGTCAGAGACTAACGCTTCAGTTCCTTTTATTGCTATATCAAAATCCAATTAATTATCTTCAAAGCCAACTCCAGTCCCTGGGCATATAAGAAACCTCTAAGAAAAGAGCATTCTCCAAATTCCCTCAGCCCACAAGGTATCACTGGCTCACATATCACTCCAACAGGCATCTATGAGCTCTCACACTTCTCTGAATTGCAACTGGCCCTAGGTCAGACTCAGCTCCACATGCCTTTTGGCTCCATCCCTAGATGCCAATTCAAGCTATTTTATACGGGTGATAAACAAATGCTCAGAAACTTAGCTTGCTATCAAATTGTGTTTCTCTGACGCTCAGCCAGGTACCATCCCAAAGATACCATGTTGCCTTCAAATCTGTATTACACAAAGTATGTACAATCTACCAAGCATTTTAACAGGCGAATTTTGCAGCAAAAGAAAAGAATTGTTGGTACAGACTACAGCTTGGCTCTGCAGCCGTGCCCAAGAACAACAGAACACCTGCAAGCTGGTACAGCCACTCTGGAAATCAGTCTGGAGGTTCCTCAGAAAACTGGACACGATACTTCTGGAGGACCCAGCCATACCACTCCTGGGCATATATCCAGAAGATTCCCCAGCATATAATAAGGATACATGCTCCACAATGTTCATAGCAGCCTTATTTATAATAGCCAGAAACTGGAGGGAACCCAGGTGTCCCTCAACGGAGGAATGGATACAGAAAATGTGGTATATATACACGATGGAGTACTATTCAGCCATTAGAAACAATGAATTCATGAAATTCTAAGAGAAATGGATAGAGCTGGAGAGCATCATACTGAGTGAAGTAACCCAGTCTCAAAAGAATACCCATGGTAAGCACTCACTGATAAGTGGATATTAGCCTAGAATCTTGGAACACCAAAGACACAATCCACATACCAAATGATGTCTGAGAAGAAGGAAGGAGTGGACCCAGGTTCTGGAAAGGCCCAGTGCAGCAGTGCAGGGTAATACCAGAACAGGGAAGTGGGAAGGGGTGAATGGGGGAACCGGGGGAGGGAAAAAGACATATGGGGCATCTGGGGGGCGGGGAATCCAGAAAAAGGGAAATGAAATGTAAATAAAGAATATATCCAATAATAAAAAAAAGAACACCAGTGCTACCAGGCCTCTTTGGAAGCAAGTAAGACACAGTGCAAAGATGGGACTCTGCCCATGGGACTCACATGGGGTCACTTGTGGAGCAAGGAGGTCCCAGGTCAGCTCTCTCAGAAGATACTGCTTGTAGCATGTGGTTTAGTGCTGGGCGGACAAACTCTCAATGTCTGTTCCATAGCTGGGTGGCCCACTCCACGTACAGTGCAGGACTGGACCCCGGCTAGGTAGGCAGCCAATGGCAGTCCTAGAGGTTTTGGGCTGCATCCACACTCAACCAAGAATGTCTGATTGTGAGCAAGCGGGAATTGGGACATAGAACTCCGCCTCCCAAAGCAACCCAAGGCACAAATCAGATGGGAGGTTTTAGAATCCCTTCCGCTGACAAGGACTCGGATGCCAGCACACGCAGTGTAGACATGGCCTCAGCCAGACAGCTAAGGCATATTGGCACCACCGGAATGTGTCCATCCACCAATATGCTCCAGAAAAACACCCATATGCTTTCTTTTAGCTTCCATATGCTTTTTTAGCAAGGAAACTAAAATATTTCATTAGTTTTGAGTAATTAATAATTACTTATTTCACAATAGTCACCCTCATTAAAGAGTGAAAATAGCTGATTAAACTGCAGGATCCTGGCTTTCAGTGCAAGCTTTTTTTTTTTTTTTTAATTCTTCCTGTAGGAATTGAGTAAGAGAGTAGAAGAGCCAGTGTGAAAACAGTCATATTACAGGGAAAGAAACGTTATCATACACGTAGCCCTGCATTCCTTTTGACTGAAACATTATGATTTAATAAAAAGAACATGGATTTGGGGATCAGAAAGACTTTGGAATCCACTCCAGTTTGGCTTCTGTGAGCAGCTCTTCTGAGGAAATGAAGAGTGTTGAAAAGATAAAGCCTGCTGGATCCCTTCAAGCTGCTCCTCCCCTATTCCCAAGGAGGACTTCAAGGCCTTCCCTCACTCTATCTGTGGGCCTGGGGAGCACACGCCCCAGGAATGCTGGCCTTGAGTCAGAGGTTGTAAGCAGGGGGTGGCCTATAGGAATGTTTCTCAAAGGCTAATGACCATGGGAACAAGGCAGACTGATTCAAGATATTTAGGGTAGATCTGGGATCTGCATCAGTGGAAGACTCTCAGGTAGCACAGAAACTGCTGGTCTTCTGAGGACGCTCCAATGAGTAAGGACCTAAAACAGAACAAGTACGGAAACAGAACAAGTAACAACAAAGTAATTTTGTGTGTCTCATCATGCCAGGGCAAGGTTTACGAATGATTTAGATCAGTGTGTCGGGCACCCTCCACCTACCCCTTCACAGGGGTCACATATCAGATATCCAGCATATCGGGTATTTACATTATGATTCATAACAAAAATTACTGTTATGAAGTAACAATGAAAATAATTTTATAATGGGGGTCACCACAACGTGAGAACCTGTATTAAAGAGTCACAGCATTAGGAAGGTTGAGGACCACTGATTTAGAAGATAGGATGTATTCAACTGCTTGGTAATTAGGTATTCATTCCATTTTAGAGACAACAAAACTGAGACCCAAAGAAACCGGGTACCCTTGAGAGGGCTATGGAGCTAACAGAGAGGACACATGGGCCTCTCAGAGGGAGGCTGTGCCAGCAGAAGAGGAAATACAGCAAGCACTCCTGCACCTGGCGCAGTGGGTCTGTTTCCTCTCCAGGCTTCCGAGGAGCTATTCACCCGCTGCCTGAACTAAGTTGCATCCTTGCTACCAGCCCAGCTGTAAGGTGGGGGTATTGCCCCTGGCAACCCTGATGCCCACCTCTTCTGGAAGTCTGGCACAGGCTTCCAGGGTCTAGTTCCCACATAAGCCGAAGTGGGTCACTAGCACCAAGTATAAAGGTCACACATGTGACAGTCATTATAATTTGGCAGAAACCAAATTCTAGCTGTCCACACCTGGAATGTGGAGCTCTGTGTGGACTGAAATCTCTGTAAAAAGCTCCATGCTCATTACAGTGGGGAAGAAACAGCAAATGTCACCCACAGCTCCTGAGTCCCACGTCAGCCAATAACGCCCTCACCTTTGGTGATCCTAACCGCTGGGCTTTCCCTCAGCTCAAAAAGACAACTACTCTACAAGTTTCAAAACCAAGAAAAAAAGTTATGAGTTAAAGATTTAACTCTTTGACATTCCTTTTTCTGCCAGAAGGTAGAGATAAGAATTTAGTTAATGAGTTGTCACATTAAATTACTTACGAGGTGTGATCCTGTTCCTTACCCCCCTAAAAAAGCAAACAAACAAAAACCAGAATGCAACTACTGTGTTCCTAGGAGGCCCATTCACCATTTTCTACCAGGATTCCCACTTACGACCAATCCTATCTCTGGAATTACTTGTATTTTGGAGTTGGTATGGATTTAAATCCAAATTTGGCTGGGAACACTGCTTTGAACAGATTTTTCCACCTTTCTAAGCTTGTGTTCTTTACTGAGGGGGAGGAGGTAAGCTTGAGTGACTGAGCGTGTGTGTGTGTGTGTGTCTGTGTGTGTGTGTGTCTGTGTGTGTCTGTGTGAGTGTGTGTCTGTGTGTGTCTGTGTGTGTTGTGTAGTATTTTTGAAAGTAAACAATCTACTGTATTACAATTGTAAGTACTCAAAAAGTAGTGAATTGAAAGTAGATTTAATGAAAGAACAGCTAGTAAATGAAGAAAGCAGAGTAAGAATTTTAACATTAAGAAATCCCTCACAGGTATGATAGTATATGTCAATTCCCAGAATCATGCTAAGGGAAACTAAAGAGTTTCCTTTCAGAAGAGCTGAAAGGAAAATCCAAGAGGGACAGGAATCATGAAACAACCAACAGGAAGATGTGGCTTCTCACATCATGCAAGGCAAGTACTTCACAGCTGTGGAGATGACTGAATGAGTGAAGTACTTGCTGTGTATGATGAAGGAGTTGAGTTTGGATCCAAGCACTACTTACAAACCTGGATGCAGCAGCATGCACCTATAACTGCAGCATTTGTAGGGACAGAGACAGATCCCTGGAGCTCTCTAGCCAATCTACCCCATCACTGAACACAGGGTCAGTGAGCGACAGTCTCAAACTTAAGGTGGGGAGTGACAGAAGGCAAAAGATACCCAACACTGACCTTCGCTTCCACAGGCACATGCATAAATGTGTATATTTACAACACACACACACACACACACACACACACACACACACACACTAAATAAATAAGCAAGCACGCAAGCAAACAAGTATAAGATAAAAAGACATTTTGGTTTAGCACTGGCACTAATAACTTAGAGCAATTAGATTTCCTCCATAATCCCAAAATTTCCCAATTGTCAAGTTAGAAATGTAGGATAGATTAAATCATAAAAATCCCTCTGGTTTTAAAAGACACTTGACTTGTACCAAGACTGACAATTCAATGTATAAATCAAATAACAGAAGGGAAATTTGCCTTTACTTAATGGTATTAATAGTTTATCAGACACTCTAAAATGAGACATAAAACAACAGTATCACCTGGAACAGCATCTCTCAACCTGTGGGCCACACCCTGTTTGGCAACAATCTAGCTCTAAAAATATTTACATTGGGATTCCAAACAGAAGCAAAATTACAGTTATGAAGAAGCAACAAAAATAATTTTGTAGAGCATGAGGAGCTATATTAAAAGGCCGCAGCATTAGGAAGGGTGAGAACCACTGCCACCAAGGAGCACTGGCACCCTTCCCGTCTAACCTGGAATTGCATATTGCTGCAGTGAGGAAGAGCCATGAGTCTAATTCACAGTAACAGGACACACATACTCTAAAACCCAATCAGCAACTATTCTCTGCTAGGTCAAAGGGTCAAGAGCTAAACAGAATACCAGTGTTCCCCTCTGTGATGAAGTCACAGGATTTTGGAAACATGGCAGAGGAGGAGAATAATATTCTAGTTACTAGACCACTGAGCAGATGACAAACCATGATCAACCTGGACACCCTTGTCTATTAGCAGGTGCTAACATGAACTCAGAAAGAAAGAATGCCTTGCCCAAGGTGATGCTGTGAGCTGACATCAGGACAAAGGATATTCTCGCTGCTTCCAGCCCACATGACACACAGAGCTCACTGATTCACTCTGCAAAGCAATGAGAACTTAAATCTATCCAAGTAACAAAAAAGAAATCCACATAAGATTACAACTTCTATCTCCACAAAAAAAAAAAAAAGAACAAAAAGTGTGGCTGATTAATCTTATTCACGGCAATTTCCCAAAAATGAAAATTAACATTTCATAGGGCAATATAAATATGTCCATGAGAATTAATTATGTATTATCCCTCTAATGAGTCACATGTAGAAAATGGAGACAACCAATGGTCTGCAGGAGACCAGAAGTCAGCTCCTGTTGTAGTACAGAGACCAGATATTTGGAAATGATACCTCATGTTCTTTAAGAGTAAACAGGGTGTATGATTTCAAATCCCGTGAAGTGCAGCTTTAAATAGATTTGGTTTGGAAATGGGACAAGAACACACCACAGTGATGGATCAAGATCAAAAGCAGAGGGAAAACAATGATTACACTCATTGATATCTGCTGACATGTATACTGTCAAGTCTAATTACGGACTCAAACTGTTGTTCTGTATTATTCCCTCTAATTCCCATTTTTATCGCAAGACTGTTTTACACGTGTATGTCATTCTCCCAGAATATTTAGTTCTCCATCTTCCAAAGGTTGAAACCTTTCTATCCTTTAGTTCACACCAGTTTATAAGTCCAAAAGATAGATTACATTGTTGAATAGATGACTGACAAACTGATACATAGACAGACAGACGGACAGACAGACAGACGGATGGACAGACAGACAGCCGGATGGACAGACAGACAGACAGACAGACAGACAGACAGACAGACAGATGGGGTAGGCAGATGTCAGTAGATAGGTAGAGAGATAAGCAGATAGGTAAATAAGTAGGAAAGAAGAGAAGCAAAGAAAGATACTAAGTTTCCCATTTCAAAGAGCAGTCTTTGTAACTTTTCAAGGTTTAATTAAAATACCTCTTGAAGGTGAATGCAGCTAACTAAACAGTCTTCAAAGCTTATTGTATCAGCATTTAATAAATTGGAACTTAGGAACTAGGTATGTGATACATGAAGTCCCTGGAGGACTCAGAGGGCAGGTTGCAGTCTTAGATCTTTCCGGGTGTCTATTGAACATAAAGTACTGCTGTGTCTCTTCCATGGGGAATCAAGCCCAAGCACTGTAGGCTCAGATGTCTGTCAGTCTTATAGGATTGTGAAGACTCCAGTCCTCTCTTACCTCCAGCAGCTTTTCGCTTTTGGAATGGACAATGGTCACAGGCTCAGCCAGATGATACGCTAGGCTCTGTAAATTAAACAGACAGAAGTTACTTGTGGGCACTGGGCACCAAGTCCATTTCTATCAATCAGTTTGAAAAACATTTCTACATCCATTATCTCATTTCACCCATGAACCTAATAAAGAAACGGGAAGAGATGATTCCACTCGTATGAGAGGAAGGTAGAACTTCACAGAAGGACAGAAAATGATGGTAACTCCAGTGAAGAATCTCACAAACTTGGCATGAAAAGTCATTACTGTTCAGCAATGATGGCTTGCCCAAGAATATATAGTATGATATAATATGTGGCAGAACAGGAATTCAGAGGCATTGTCACTGGCCTAGTGACCTACATTTTCTGCCTCAGTTTCTCCAAAGCCATGAAGATAAGGGACACAGTTCACTCACCTGATCTATTAGTCTTGATAGAGGAGGATATTAAAGTCAAACCAGCACTCTGCCTGAGGAACAGGACCGGCACATGACATTTAGAGCCAGTTCACCTTTCTTCCTCTTACCAATGGCCTTGGGCAAATTATTAAATTTCTCCATCAACTTCATCATATGAGGATGAAGATTATGTATATTACCTAATCAAAAACTGTCCTCAGCTA
Source organism: Apodemus speciosus (assembly GCA_002335545.1). Classification (NCBI taxonomy): domain Eukaryota; kingdom Metazoa; phylum Chordata; class Mammalia; order Rodentia; family Muridae; genus Apodemus; species Apodemus speciosus. Next base: position 144,222 of record BDUI01000020.1, read on the forward strand.
ACCCTTTGGTGGGGCAGGGAGATTATCCTCTATATCCACAGTGATCATATATATACAAAATGCTAATATTTCTTTTCATGAACCAAACGCACACTAGTAGAACATATTCTGATATAGATATGTCTATGACTGGTGGCCCTAGTTTTAAAATATCATGAGGTTATCAATATCATTCTTAAGTGTTCTCAACACATACACACACACACACACACACACACACACACACACACACAAACACACATCCTGAAACAGAAATAAAATAACATTTAAGACTCAATTGTCCTCCCAAAGCCCCAAAACAAAAGGCAGAGTTTTAGTTCCCAGCTAATCGAATTTTCAAGTCTATGCCAAGGGCACTGCCTTAGGCTCAAGGAGACAGAGCTGCTGACAGAATGGCTGAACCACAGGAACTTGTTTGATATTTGACACAGATGGACAGAAAAGTACTCGCTAAAATGTCCAGTTTTCCTAACTCATTCAAAATGCATTGGAAAAACATGATTGATAAGATGCCCTGCAAAAACTCATCTCCTCCCCAAAAATCAAAGTCTCAACCACCCTTTAACATCATACTTTATTTGGTAGTCTAGAGAATAGCACACTCATTATTACATCCTAATCATCTCCACTAGGTGCTCAATGAGTCCTCTTTGCTCCAAATTTACAAAACTAGCCACCAAACTCCAAAGGTCGCAGAGCTAACACAGAGCAGATAAAAATTTAACCTTAAACTTTCATACCAAGCATTTGCCTCTTCTATGAGGTGAGAAGCTGCCTGATTAGAGATGTAACTTCAGGGGCTGGAAAACAAGTCTGTAAATCAGAGATTGCAACTGCAATTAAGCAAAGAATGCAAAACTCGGAAAAATAAATGTCTCCTATTTTCTCTCCTATGCAGAATGAAAAATAATGATTTTAGGGAGGAAGGGAGGCAGTAAGGGGGAGAACAGGAGAAGGGAGGGACAGGGAGGGAGGGGGACATGAAGGTTGAGAGGAGTCCACTTGAGAGGAGTGGAGGACTGGTAGGAGAGCAAGAGGCCAGGAGAGGATGAAGACAAATGAATAGGACTAAGGTACATTGTATGCACCATGCAAAGTCCATGATGAAAACCTGTCTTGTGTACAAATAATATATACTAATTGTAAAAATACATAATATATACTAACTTAAAAAATAACCAGAACACACACTGTAGTTTAGGATTATGATGCTTCACCACAGGTGAAAGGAAAGCGATAAGAACCTGGCATCTGTGGGCTCAGCACAAGGTGACACATGACCAGGAGAGCCAGTGTTAGTGCTAGGTTCCCACGAACAGTGACGTTTCACAGACGCAGCATCCGTGCACAAAGGGTTGGAACAGGAGCCACTAAGCAAGGATCTCCAGCGGCAGGGACTTCCAGACAAGCTTCCACCAAAGCTCTCCTCACAGGTCAGGGAAAAGCTGGAGCCTTCCAACTGCTGCAGCAGTTGGAAAGCGTGTGGCCCGAGTCTTACAAGGCCTCTACGGTTCCCAGGTGTCCCAGAAGGCAGTGAAACTCTTGATAACCCACGAGGAGATAGGACACCTGGCAAATCCAGTGACAGCCATGGCAATGAAGCCAAATATCCTTCACTACTTCTGTGGATTTTAGGTCTGCTAACTCTAAACCTGGAGATTTATCATTTCTAAAACTATCTTCTCTCTTCCAAGAACAATGTTCTCACCTCCAGATGCAATTTTAGCCAAAAAACAATCTCTATATTCAAGCTCAGACTTGTAAATTCTCAACCTATTAATTGGACTTTATGTAAAGCAGGTCTCGGGACCTAACTGAAACCAAAACAGCATGTTTATTTTTTTTTTTGTTTTATCCTAATAAAACCAAGCAGATATATAAAACCTACAGTGAGAATCAGTTTCTTTTTAACTAAAAGAAATTTCTTCACCTACAGTGAAAAGAGAAACAGGTAGAATGCTTGACAATATGGAGAGTTTGGTAGAGACACACAGGCCATGGTGTGGTAGAGACACACAGGCCATGGTGTGGTAGAGACACACAGGCCATGGTGTGGTAGGGACACACAGGCCATGGTGTGGTAGAGACACACAGGCCATGGTGTGCTAGAGACACACAGACCATGGTGTGGTGTGGACACACATGGTGCACAACAGACTGTTTCAATAGGCTTTTCACAAACAATGCTTTGAATCCATCACTGCAAGCAAGAAAAAAGTTAAACCCTAAAGCAATGATGCAAAATTTTATCAACAAAAACTCTAACAAATGGACAGTAAGACAAAGTTTTGTAGGGAAAACAATTCTACTGACATGAATGTAGCCTTCATCCCAGACATTCTGAACAAGAAACATTGCCAAACCAAGAACCATAAAAGTAGAGAACTGAGATCTGGCCTCCCTTGGAATTCATCCCCAGCCTAATAGCTAGACCTTATGAAGAAAGATACATTATTTTTTAATTTCTGTCTTCAAAAGCCTAGACTATGACTGCCTATCAACCACTTAGAGAAGACCAAAAATTATTTCATGCACATTTTTTGTACTTTCATTAATTTCAAATAGCAAAAAGATTACTTATAATGAGATTTATTTAAAGTAAATGATGTTGATTGTGAAATTCTGTTCCCAGAGGTAACTGAGATGTTAGATCAGGAAAAGGCAATAGAGGACAGCCATGGGCGGCCCCAAGTCTGACCATCAAAACTCAAGTGACTCCTGCCTGCACGGTCTCTACCATTCTAAGACCCTTATCAAGAATACAGCATATCCCATGGCTTATAAATGATCTGGTTGTCTCATTAAAGTAATGTTTGTCGGTTTTTAATTGCTTCTCTCCCTGATTTTAATTTCCTCACCTGTCAGCATCGATCAGAAACAGTGAAGTCATCTGACATACTGGCTGATTATGTTTAAATTAATCAAGAATTTTTTTTTTAAGTAAAATTGCTTTGGTCTACAGGTAATCCACAATTTTATAATATGTTATTTAAAAGGGGCCTACAATGGACAAATCCAGAAAGTAAATGGGAGACATTAGGAATCCTGAGGAGAAATGTAAGTTACTTTCACACATATAGCCCTGGACATTAAAAGGCCAAGACTATTTTGAAAAAGAAGTTTTATCAACTATTATTCTTAGAACAATAGTGAACAGTACCTAGCTAGAGGCAGGAAAAGTTGTAACTATCTCAGAATATTTGAGAGACAGATTAGGGAGAAATAAATAAAAATGAGCTTGCCTTAAATAATATAACTTAATGTAATATAATGTGTAATGAACAAATAATAATCTGGATACTTGGAAGTTGCATTCCATAATTGATAACAGTTAACACTCAGCTTCAGAAAATGATTTCCATGCAGGTTAATCAGAGCAACTAAGGGAGGTGTGACTGGTGTCATTAGTAATAGTATCAAGCTTTGCGTGTGACAGAGGCAAGGCTGAGACACATAACGACAAGGGAATTTCTATTTTTTCCTTATTGCTCTTTAATGTGCACAGGTGTTTTGGCTGCACATATGCCTGTACACTATATGTGAAGTGTGTGACTAATGCCCAGAAGTGAGAAGAGGTCATCAGACCCTTTGGAGCTGAAGTTACTGAGAGCTGCGAGATGCCATGTGGGTGTAGGGAATCTAACCCAATGCCCTCTAGAAAGGCATAAAACACTGAGCCATCTCTCCAGGCCCACAAAGTAAGTAGACACCTAGTGATGAACAGGTCAGGTCTCATGAGCTTTGTGAGCTAAGCAATGCACCACAATTACTCCAAAGAGAGGGGAAAATAAAGTGTAAACCCTGCAGACATAATTATTCAGTGCTAATATCTATCAGAAACAGTGTTTCAAACACACTTAGGAAACCTTCAAACACTAAACTCTTTTATAGGAAGTAAATGAAATGACAGGAAAATGCTCTGTAAGTCGTTCTGGCAGGAGAGGATGTGAATACACTCACATTATTCCTACCCAGAAAGAGACACTCACATTGATGTCATAATGATCGGGACCCAACATGAGCACATAATAGCGGCACACATGAATGTTACTTGCCCTTCTGCAGGCTCCTGAACTGAACAGTAGAAAGGAAGCCACGGGATGCAGGCAACGGGGGGAAAGAAAGGGAGCTGGACATAACAGACATAGGGGTTATATGTTAAAAGGAGGGGTCAGAGCTTTAGAATCAAACGTCACCAACCCTTAGTATGTAATGTGTCAGGTGCTAGTTGATTCAAGACCTACTCAGCGTCAAGTGTCCCCTTAATGTAAAGTTATTCAGACACTCTGATGAAGTCTGATGAGTCAGGTCTTCATAATTTATCATTACTATTTACTTAACATTCACAGCATGTCTCATTACAGCATCTTCAAACAAAGCACGTCTAAGTTAATGCTCCCCTTACCCTCTCCCTCGTGCCCTGACTCCCCTTATCCTCAGTTTTCCACTCGTATGCCCTGGCACTCTGTCCACAACACTGTCTTCCCCCTTACTACTCTTCTTTATAGTCTGGTAAACACATAAAAACTACAGGCTAGGGTCTGCATGTCTTCAGATATTTAAACTAAAGACAAAGACGTGGTTTTTTTTATCTTTGAGTCTGTGGATTATGCAATTGATATCATTAATATCCCATTTTTGTACAAATTTACTTAATTTTTCTTCTGAAGCAAAGTCTCTTGCTTTTTTCTTGAGGCTTAGAACCCAGGCTAGCCTGAAACTGGTGACCTTGCTACCTCTGCTCTCAAGAACTGGCATTGCAAAATGATGCCACAATGCCAGCTCATTAGATAGAAGGCTACCACAGTAAGCAGTTTCACTTGTAGACCACTAACACTATATTGGTCAGTCACTTCTGACTGGTCACATGCCTTTAAGAGAGTTAACAAACTTAGTTTCTTGAATACCAATCCAAGACTTTATTTAAAAGAAAAAGAAAAAGAAAAAGAAAGAAAGGAAGGAAGGAAGGAAGGAAGGAAGGAAGAAAGAAAGAAAGAAAGAAAGAAAGAAAGAAAGAAAGAAAGAAAGAANAAAAGAAAAAGAAAGAAAGGAAGGAAGGAAGGAAGGAAGGAAGGAAGAAAGAAAGAAAGAAAGAAAGAAAGAAAGAAAGAAAGAAAGAAAGAAAGAAGGAAGGAAGGAAGGAAGCAGAGAGAGGAGTCTGGAATGACAGATTTTACTGGAAAAAGTTAAACAAATGAATAATTACACCTTATTCAATACAGTGTATGGAGAAAATGTGTGAACTAAAATTTCCTGGACTTGATAGTCCAGCATTCAGGAAGCAGACGCAGGTGGATCTGAGTTTGGGGTCAGCCTGGTCTACATAACAAGCACCTCTAGACCAGTGAGGCTTCATAGTGAGACCCTATCTCCAAAAAATAATGATAAAAATAATTAAATGTTTAACTTGTAAAACTAGTGATATAAAAATAATTCTAAAATTTGAGTGTTGGGCTAGGGATCCACTAGTAATAAAGGCACTTGCAATGAGGCAAACAGTCAACAGTGAAACTCTAATACGGAGTGGACACATTTTTTTATTAAGACCATAAAGGTAATTATTAAACATGTGAGCTGTTGAGAAATTTCATGACTAGGTAAACAGTATTTGTGGAATTATTAAGCTCTAGGTGCAAAAGATGAAAGGAAGTAATTCTAGTGAAGCTGGGAGCACCTGCGAGTTTTTCATGGCTGTATAGCAAAATTCTCTACAGAAGGGAATGGAGGAGACAGAAGGAGAAGAACTGTTGAAATAATAAATTCTGAAAATCAAATGTAAGTATGTTTTAAAAAAGAGCAAAACAGCTTCAAACGAAGATGTTGTCGAAGGCAAAATAATGAACCTAGCAAAGGGGTAATGTGTATAATACATGTAATAGATAGCAGGGTTGGGGTCCTAATACCTAGGGTGGGAAATGGGGGTGCATATCTCAAAAATGTAATGCAACAAATATGCAGGATGAACAAGTCAATGACATAAAGCATAAGGACCCTTCATAGGAACAGAACTAGTGACAATTCTCTGCTAAACAGACTACAGTTGCCTTTGTCACCCACAAATGAGACATGACAGATACACTGATGTATGCGACTATGACAGTCTTTTACTATATGTATATCTGATGTTATAGATATACCTAACAGTTTTAAAAATGAAAAAAGAATTGCACTCGAAATTTTCAAAGTAAGTTAAATTTGATGAAGTAACAGTTAATAAAAGTTCCAAAACAGGGTTAGGTATTTTAAATACATTCCTTCTTCAAAATATTCTTGGAAGCCACTGTTGCTTTTGTTGCTCTTGCAAAAGACCTGCTTCCCAGGATTAACACTGAGGTGCAGAATCAGATGACTCCCAGGGGATCCAACTCCCTCTTCTGATACTCTCAGGGCCCTAAACATGCATGTGGTGCGCATAGGGTGCATTAGGTATGCGCATGGTGTGCACACAGGTCAACACTGATACAAGTATCCAGAGCCAAACTTCAGATGGAGCTCTGGTCATCTTATGGAAGAGATGGGGGAAGGATTGAGGGACCTGGAAGGGCTAGGGACTCTCCAAGAAGACCAACTGAGTCACCTAACCCAGACTCTTGGGAGCTCCCAGAGACTGCACCACCAACCAAAGAGCATACACAGGCCGGAACGACACCCCACCATAAACGGAGCAGGTCTTCACCAACTGGAACAAGGACTGTCTCCGACTCTGTTGCCTGCCTATGGATCCTGTGCCTTGTCTGGCCTCAGTGGGAGAGGATGTGCCTTGACTTGATGTGCCAGGGTGGGTTGGTATACAGGGGGTCCTGCCACTGGTCAGAGGAGAAGGGGAGTGGGGAAGAGAGGAGAGGCTATGTGAGGGGAAGATTGGGAGAGGAGCTGATTGGGAGAGGAGTTTCATTCACTCTATGAAAAGTGAATAAAACAACAACCAGAAAAAAAAAAAACCAGAAAAGATGTCTTTAAAGCTAAAGATGAAGTAACCTAAAAGCTCCTAAGCCTTGGAAGTGTGTGTGGTACTGCAAATGTGTGACAAGCACAAAGAGAGGAGGGCTGAGGGCTGGGAGTTGGACAGCATAAAGAAATGCAGAAGGAATCACAGAAAAGAGAGAGCAGTGTTTATCCACCTGAGAGCGAAATGCTGATGACAGGGATATCACAGAGGAAATGGCCAGGGGGAACCGAAGCTGGCCCCGGGGATGTGCCCTGTGTAATAAGTGGATGTCTCCACATGACCATAAAAACGCTAAAACTGAAATACCAGGAAACTCAGCTTCAGAAAATGCAGCGGACATCAACAAATGTAAGACTGTCCATGGGAGACAAGAACTGTTTTCTCTAGAGCTAACATTTGTCATGGAGGTATCAAACAGCGATCTGTAAGGGACTTCACGTGTGCTATCATCATGGCCACGGCAAAAAGTCTGCAGTGAAGGATGAGCCTTGATGGTCTGTGTTGCAGACAGTCAGCAGCTCAACCATCGGAGGAAAACAGGAGCACAGATAAATCCCAGGATAAAACTTTGAAGGATGACTTCTAAAGAACATTTCTGGATAAAAACCATCCAACAAAGCCACAGACTCCTGTGATCTGTCAAGAAGTAAAACACTCTATTGTCCTTCCTTATTTTTCAAATGAACAATGCAGGATCCTACCCAATAACAGGGAGGCAGGAAGGAATCAGCTACTGCCAGGCAATGTAAAGAAGTCAGTCACCAAAGTCATAGACCTGCACCAGCTCTAACTCATATGGAAAGGTAACCTGAAATCCAATCAGATCACACTTCAGGCCACCCAAGAAAGACGGAAGAATCAAAAAAAGGTTCATAACATTTAACTCTGAGTGTTAACAGGGGGAAGAGGGTATGCAAATGCTGGATGGCAGGAGGACCTAAGAGACAGCATTCAGGTCCTTTGAAGTTAAGACCAATTCATTTAAGAAGTGGCAAGGCCCCCTATACTATACACAATTCATCCATGAACATCCCAGACAGCAGCACAAGCAAGAACCAGTCCTCCCCAAAGCTACCCTAAAGCAGAAGTGAAATACAGGGATACATACAGCAGTAGCCCAGTCTAGTTCTAACATATTCCTGCTTTCTAGTCTCACAGTCAGGGTTTCACTAACCAAGGAGACAAAGAGATCACAAAAAATAATAACCATAGCTGAAAGAGAGAGGAGAGAGAGAGAGAGAGAGAGAGAGAGAGAGAGAGAGAGAGAGAGAGAGAGAGAGAAAAGAAAACTTTATTAAGAAACTACACCCCCCACCCTCAAAAAATGAGGAAATAAATGCGGGGTATAGTGAAAATTCTAGAATTTGGGTTTTTTAAAAAATCAGAAATATTATAAGAATGGGCTTTTGCTTTCATCTCAAGCGTGGGGCAATGGGGCTGCTTTAGATGACTTCAGCAGCTGACTATGATTTGCCTCGTGCTCTAGCAGAGGCATGGTTTTGCAAGCTGCAGATAGTTTCTGTGATTTGGAATCCTGGGAACTTTTCAGAGAGTATACAAAACCATACCCCCGTAGGCCGGGTTGGTGGTTGGTCATCGTTCAGGACGGTTGGCTGTGGCTTGGGAGATGTAGTGCTCAAAGAAGAAACAAAAGGAAAGCAATTAGATTCAAAGACTGGCCTCTCTCTCTCTCTCTCCCTCTCCCTCTCCCTTTCCCTCTCCCTCTGCCTCTCTTTCCACCCCTTCCACACCCACACCTTCCCTCCATCCTTCTTTCTCTCCGTTTAGTGATGGGGTGGAATGGGGGGGTGTAAAGGGAGGTAAAAAGAAGAGCCCAAAAAGCAGAGGAGACTGACCACTGGGTAGGTGCATGAAGGAGAGAATGAGAAGAGGGGGGCAGAGAAAGGAGATTAGAAAACTATAAATGTTATACCCCAAGAAAAGTGGAGCTTTTGAGGTAAAAGAAATACAACTGCCCTCACTCCATCATATTATACACATGTCAAAACATGACACTCTATCCCATAACTCTGCAAAATCATTATATGCACATTATAAACAAAATGTTCTAGAACGTGCTCAGTGGCAAAGCACTTGCCTAGCATGTACAAGCTGCTTGATTTTGTCTTTAATGTTGGTGAAGTAAGCAAGCAAAGGAGGGGCCCATGACTGTGTAGGCAACCCTAAGAACTTAGCAGGAGACTCCAAGTTCAAAGCTGTTTATAGAATAGCACTAAAGTACAATTAACCTTTCTCACTGTGTTAACTGGCATTTGTACCAACTATATATAATTGGTAATGGGTGAAAGTGCCCGTAAGTACCAGATTTTATGATGACCCACAGCAGTAACAGCAAATGGTACTATAGTCACTCCACTTAATACTTCTTGTTGAGCACAGAAGCAAATGTACTTAAGACTCTATCATTGATAAAAAAATATCAATGTTACTATCTCCAAATCCTAGTTAATAGTCTGAGGAAACATCAAGTATCAACAAAGCATCTATGCTAAAAATCAAAACTAATAGTTCTAGATTTCGCAAGCGTGTCTCGGCAGCACTGCTGGACAAGCTGTATGTTCTCAGTCTGGTGTCCATGGCTCACTAGAATTCTATGACTACATCTCAGCCTTGTCTAGATATGCTCCAGCATGTGCTTCTTGATCTTGGCATGAGCCTCCTAACTACCTCATGCATGGTGCAGCACCTCCAGGCTCCTGTGGAGCAGGGTCACAGACACATGGGCTGAGATGTGGTCACAGATCCTGCCCTTGCACACACAACATGGAAGACTTTGTTGTTTGGGTGGACTCATCCAAGATCAAGAAGCACATGCTGGAGCACAGTGAGGGGTGTAACAACTCTGACATAGAACCCCAGCAAGTCTTCTCACAGGTGCTCTCAAGTACAGGTCACAGCCTGGGATGGGGAGAATCACCACTGCATTCTGGGAAACTCTTAGAATCTAGACTGATAATTAAATGACTCTGTATTGGGAGACAGTGAGGAGCAGTTCTATACTGCTCTGGGGACTGATAGATTCTCGTGCCTTAAACTTTGTGGTGTTGAAGTTAGTTGCCCCTTCTATCCTTTGCTTTATCATCTTCAGATAGAACTCTACGGAGGGAGAATTTGAGTTCAGTTTGTTTGGTTTCATTTTTATAAAATGGTGAGGAAGTACTTACTTCCTCATTTAAAGAAATCCTTTCCCTAATGCTGATAAATGTCCTAACCACCTTCTTAAATACAAGTATAAATATATACATAAAACATTGTGTTATTATATATTATATGTAATATTACATATAAAATATATTAATATGGTTACACACATAATTCTGTTATATATAATTATGTGATTTGTAACCCTGTCCCAGTGTGATGGCCTTGAGATGCAAACAGACCACTCCACAGAACCTGAAACAAAGATGAACAAACTGAGGCTCTTTAAAGCCCGCGTTTTGATAGATGCTTTCTAAAGGATAAACCAAGAGAGCCTATCATTTCAAGGAAAGCAATCAGTAACATTTTTTTAATAATGATTCAAGTTATAAAGTAAAGAATATAAGAATTCTGGACATCTGAAGCATACTACTGTATACCTGATTCCTCGTTTGTTTGTTTGTTTGTTTGTTTGTTTGTTTTTCAATAAAATTGCTAGAGAAATTCACAAAGACCACTTTTGTTATAGAGAATAAAACACGGACAGCCTTTGTAGACCCGCACTACCCACTGAAGCTTCAGCTCCAAGGTGATGGAAACATGACGTCACAGAATCCCTAGAGACCCAAAATGATAGGCCAGTGGATATCAACACATGCAGTGTAGATGTCCTATGATGATCTCAGATTCCATGTCAGGACTGACCCTTAAGAAATTACCCAAGTTCACTGATTATCAAGATAAATTTTTGGTAGAGGATCAAAGAATAAAAAAACATAATTTCATTTTGGTTTTGTTCTGGTTTTTCTTTTTTCGTTCTCCTTCCTCTTCCAACTACTTAGCTGCTTTCGATCTGGATTTTCTCTGTTATCTTAAATTGAGAAAAAGAGAAGCATCCCAACAATGAAATTCAGAGCATAGATACTGCTTTTCCCAGTCCTGCTTCAGCCTGCTTTGTTTGGGAGATGTTCTTCTTTCGGCTGGCAAGACGCAGCAGCAGTTACAGTCAATGCCTGCTGCAGCAAGAGGTCTCAAGTTTATTCCTAGATGCCATGTAAAATGCTGGATGTGTGTAGCCACAACCTGTAATTCTTGCCTTAGGAGACAGGAGACCAACAAACCCAGGAATGAGCTGACTAACTAGACTCACCTTCAGAGTTTGCTCTGGATATGACTGAGAGACCATGCCTCAAAAAATAAAATGGATGAGTAATTGAGGAAGATTCCCAAAATCAACCTCAGCTTTACCTAGGCATGTGCACACGCAGGCATGAGCATTCGCACATGCACACATGTGAACAAATACACATGTACACACACTGTACACACAGGAAAAAGGGGAGTTGAAATGTACCTCCTGTGCTTCTTTTGACATGTGCCTTTTCATATGAACGCTTTCATTAAAGTTATTTTTTCTCATTTTATATTTCTAACATGAGAGATAATGTTAGCTATAATACAGATGAATAGAAGTTTGTTTTTTACCAGTTTAAAGGAATTCAGCATGAAATCACTGGAGTAGGTGGGATTTAAGCTCTCTCCTTGATGAATATATCTCTTTAGATTCAAAAGCAGGAGGAGAGAAACACTTGCTACCTGTTCATCCTTAGGGAACTGCTATTTCACAGACCCTCTAAAACAAAAACCCAATATAAACTCCCAGTGTAGTAGACCATTGCTTAGTAAAAGTAACTACCCTACACGGTTTATCTTCCTAGAAGCACTGGTTACATCCACCCTGATCAGAATATAGTTGCCACTATTAACTTAGCTACTATCCTTGTGTTTGAGATTTGGAGCCTGCTTTCTTAATGTAAAGTAAGAATGTTGAAGACGCCTTGTAAGTTGCAACGCAGGAGCAGTGAATGACAAGAAACCAATGTGGTCACCATTTACGATACAGGAAACACTAACCGTATCGTGCCCATTGCTATTTTATCTAAGATATTTTTTTTTTTACCAAGAAAGCTATCTGCAATGTTCTAAAAACAGATCAAGACTGTCTAGCTATATATAACCAGAGGTTCAAAATTTGCTCCAATTGTGGACACACTGAGTTAGATATAGAAGAGAAACCTATTACGTTATAGAATGAAAATATTCTGAGAGAATCAGGATGGTCCAGGAACAGTGATTTCTCAGCTCAAGAGCAGAAGACTTAAACTTTAGCCAGGAATAATACCCAGATTGTGACGATGACCCAGCAACTAAGTATGTGCCACAGCTGAAGTGGTCTAGTGAACAAGGAGCTCAAAACCATGCTCATGCACTGACAAGAGAAAGGAAAAAACGGGTGAGGATCCAACCAAGTTCATAGGGAAGGCAGAACTTTCCTCCCTTTTCCTTTGACTGAAAATGTCTTCTGAAACAGCACCACTATACTTCTCTTTAAATCCAAAAAGAAAAAGATGAAGGAATGTAAGGATGCTTCTGTATCAAGGTCAGAGCCAAAGACAAACAGATGTTCTCATTTTTCTAAGAATAGATGTTAAGCAGAAAAGTGAGGACGAGAACCCTGGATAAATTCCCTAGATTGGAAACATAATGATGGAGAACAGACTCTACAAAAGTCACACAGAATTCATAGATAAATACAAAAGGAGGCAATCATTAAAGTAATTATATTACTCAGGTATAATTTCACTTGTAAAGAAAAAAGCACAGTGACCCCTTTATTTGACTTTTCCTCATTAACTGAAAGTAAAATCACTTCAGCTAGCATTATCTCCGTAGCATGATGGAGCCTCAAGGGCTGATTTAACAGGATGATACATTAGACTTGTAGACTAATGTATGGAAACGATCATCCCCCTTAACAGCACTTGGATCTTCAATCAGGAAATTCAATTTTAGCTGCAAAACTATGTTTTGGCAAAAGTGCAATTGAACTCAGTGTACTTGTCACATTTCTAAATATACTCCGGTCACCATGACAACAGGGGAGACTGATGGATTGCTTAAAAGAGTACGGTATATTTAATTGTCAGCATTTTAAACTGACTCAGAAAAAAATGCTGTGTGATGGGTCTACTCACCATGGTTACTGCTGGCTAAGTCCATAATAATAAAAGGTTCTTATACGCACATCGCCAATGTGCGCAAAAATGAACGTAAAAGTCAGAAGGTCTGATATTTCTAGCCACACCAAACATCCAACTGGAAGTATAGAGAGTGTTTGTTCCCAGCCAAGTACCACTCAAAAACCTCCCACCAAGATCAGTCAGGTAAATCCAGGATCTTTATCTCTAACCAGAGGCACAAAAGCAAGTCCTAGAACAGACCTCAACACCAGCTCTCCTATTAGACTAAAGAGAAGAAAAAAGTTGATGTTTTCTCCACGATATACCTTGAATCAGTGATGAGAGAGACTCGTTTCATATAGACCTTGTTTTCAAGTGGCATTCTCTTGGATCCAACCACTTCCTGATCCAATACTTCCTAAGCAAAGGTAACTACGTTACGGGAATTTTTACAAGCTAGGGCATAGATGTAATAAGTAGACAGGGGTCCTACCCTGAAGGATGTGACATCCTAAGACAAGAGGTAGATAAAACTATAGATTAGCAATCTAGTAATGAGAATGAGCCAATCAAGTTCATTGATCATCTGTTTAAGGCAGAGTAGCATATAGGAGAGAAAGTCCTCCTTGTTATAAAAGTTTGCAAAGTGAAGACAGCAAACAAGTCCATACCAATACTAATTTTGCATTCAGAGAACCAGATGCAAGTCACAGATTATGAAAATAAAATGATAGAAAAAATAAAAAGAACTCACACTACTTTAACTCAAGTTATGGGTAGTCTCTGTAAGGATACAGCATGGGGTCCTTACAGCATAACTCTATGTCAGTTTTTTTCAAAAAAAAAAAAAAAGAATAGGGTGGAAACAATCTTGATTTGTACACTGAGCCATGGTCAAACCTGTGTGTCTAGAGCACACTGAGTAAAAATCTGAGACGCAAGAGTAATTGCATCTCCTAGGGTCATACAGGCCATAAAAACATCCCTGAAATATTTCCAGGCACAAGAAAATCCACTGTGTGCTTTCCAAGAGAAAGTTAATAGGATACACTCAAAAAATTTAGGAGATCTGTCCATGAGGTACAGAAAATGACCACAGCAGATCTACTATCACAGCTAAAATAATGGTTTGGGTACATTGAAAAGGTTGGGAAGATCATATCACTATCTGGAAATACTCTGGGAAGAGGGTAAACACACACTGGCAAGTATATGGTAGAAAAGGCTAGGCAAAGACCCTGCAGCATCTGAGGAATCATTACCCAGGAGCCAACCATCAAGTCAGTGTGAGGACTAATGAATGGCCTTCTAGCATAGACTCATGTTTTATTACTGTTCTGTGGACCATACTCAGAGAACAGCCCAAGAAAGTACAGAGGCTGGCCACCATTACAGTACTAAGGAACAAGAGTTTAGATTACAGTCGTCAGAAGCAGACTATTAAAAAAAAAAGAAGAGGAGAAAAATCAAGATATAGTAACAATTCAAAGCTAAAGGAAAAATGCTGTGACAAGGACTTATTAAACTGTAGATATATTGGTTCTGCACTTTAATGACACTTTGTTCCTATACAAGTATATAGGTTCTATCCAGGGCAGAATACTTTCACAATGAATATTTCATCTAGATAAAAGTCTAGAGCCATGGGAAATGGTTATGGTTATAGATAATAACAAAAACAACAGTCATTTGTTGAGTGCTTATTTTCTGCCAGTTCTTTGTGCTGTCTTCTAATATGACAAGAACTCCACTTTTATTTAACAAATGGCAAGCTGATGCTCACAGACATTACATAACATTTGGAATGACATCTGTATCAGTCAGACGCCTGCATGTGGCGAAGACTAAAGTTATGAGCCTATTTTGCACTCTGCCTAGGACACTGAATTTAGGGGCCAATGACATGCCCCCTTGGGACACTACACTTCAGAGGGGCTTCCCTTTCACTCTACCTGAGATTTGTCAAGGCCTCACCTGGTGAATGCTTATGCACAGACCCTCGCAGCAGTAGAGGGATGCACTGAAGGCATCCCTGCTTTAGAGGGAGCCGGGGTTCATTTCCTACCTGGATCACGGCTTGCGTATTGCACAGACTGTTCTTTATACTCCTCAAGGCTGCTGATGTCTCCATTCTCCTGGCACAGGCTCTCCGTGACCCATGCTTAACTTCAAATTTCATAACATTTTCTGCCAAGAAATAATTGCGTCTCTACATAGTGGTGTGTTTGCTGCAAGGATATGGGAAAGGGACCCTCACTTTTGAAGATGCATGGCGAAAGGCAAGAGATAATGACAAGATATCAGCATGCAAGAAGGGGGCTGAAACACGTCTTTCTCGCCAGCATAGGACGCAGGTGAGAAATGAGCCACAAGACCTACCCTCTAGTCCCCACACTGCGCTTTCCAAGGACAATTCGAAGGTAGGGCTGGCTCTATAGGTCTGACAAAGGAGGCATCTGAAGAAGATGAAAGGATGTTTTTATGTCTGTTCTCTCTCCCTCGCTCTCTTTCTCCCATGCTCTCTCTCTCTCTCTCTCTCTCTCTCTCTCTCTCTCTCTCTCTCTCTCTCTCTCTCTTTTATTTGTTCCTTCTCAAGTAATAACTATTAATTGTGCTATGCAGGCAGTACTGAGATGAGTCTAGCGGGAAGCCAGCACAGATCCATCAAGTGCTTTTAGTGTAAGCTTTTTAGAAGCAATTGCTTACCACATTTTCACTGTTCTTTTTCTCACAGCTAGAATTAAAGTGGATTTTACCACACAACCACTCCAATGCCCTTCCCTCCCTCCTCCGAAATGAGGACAGAAGAGGGTTATTGGCCTATGACCAGCAAAATCAGAAAAAAAAATACATTAATTTAGTGTTTATAGATTCTATGTATCGGCCTGAGACAGGTATCCTATATAACTTAAGGAATGGCAACACTTTTGAAAGGAAGAAGATACTGGCCAGCTCAGACAGATGAAGAAATGAATGCTCGGTGACAAAGAGCAGTTTGCCGACAGGGACAACACAACTCGCAAATACCAGATCCTAGAAGCCAACAAGGGTCTTGAGCATTGCAGCTCACAGGAATGCCAACATCTTCCATTCCGTTCTACAGGACAATGAAGGCTGTGCATGAGAAGAATTATAAAACAGTGGGGCTAAGGTAGATTCTGGAAAAACGGCCTCTGAACAAGACCACACTGTGTCTGGTTTCAGAGTACCCTTAGCTGAATCACAACAGCTCTTCAATTCACTGACAAAAATAATATTAGAGAAAACTTGGTCCCTCATCAAGTACTAGGCTGCATACCATATGAGAAAGAGTCAAGTAAAGGTACATAATGAAAGATTGAGGATCTGTAGCTCAGAGAACACTTGGCTCATTGTAAAGGCTAATAAAAATAAAATAACAAGAGAAAACAGATTTAGTGTGAGATTAAGCTGGGTCTTTACTATTACACCACATCCTCCAACAGATAGGCATAAGAAAGGATGAAAGAACAGGAGAACAGAAAATAATCTAGACTGAAGGCTTTAGATAGAACATCTGAGCAGAGGTGAGAGTTTATGTGTGCAAGCAGCACCCTTTTCTGTCTCCTTCACCCAGAGGGGCTGTGAGGCTATGTATTTTGAAAGATTCCTTATCAGGAGCTGAGCTGACAGGGACACCTGATTAGAATAGTAATTGAATCAAGAAGTAAAGAAACACTTTCACCTATGTTTTTTTATTTTGGTAGCTATCTTTTAAAAAATGAGTTACCTACTCTAATGGTAGGCATTTCTCTTTATCAGTAAATATGGGGTAACTTCACAAAATATTCTCCTTTTTAAATTATTTTAGTTTATCAACAAGCCAGCTGGTTACATTGAATGCGTGCGTGAGTGTGTGTGTGTATGTGTGTGTGTGTGTGTGTGTGTGTACCTCTGGACAGTGTGGAGGACACTAGCAAAAGAATAGTCCCAGTCCCTTCTCTCAAAAAGCCAGAATCTGATCCCTGTGGCCAAGCACAAAATGTTGTGATTTTTTTTAAGTCAGCAAGTTATGTTCTCAATTATGAAAATACCAAATGCCAGATTCTTCTCCAGTCCAAGCAATAATGTAAAAGCAGCCAATTCTCCTAAATCAGAATATTTTTAATGAAAATTATGACTGTTGAAGCTTTCCCTTCCAATGCCAATATTATTAGAGCTCAGAATAAGAACACAGGTCATGCTCCTGTCTCTGTATTCTCCCCGGGTTCTGACCAAGCACTATTCAACAGACATAGATGACAAGCAATGCCCATGATTTTGAAATTTCCAGTAACTTTTAAGAATGTTAAAAGTTTAATTCACAAATAATCCAAACTATCATCCTTTAAACGTGTAGCATTAGCCAAATCTCAAGTACTCAGGAAGAGCACGTGGCAACGCTGGCTGCTACGCTGGACAGCCCATCTCTAGCTCTCTGCTGCCTTCCCCCTCCCAGCCTGCAAGCAGAGCACAGCATCTGTTGAAGATGAAGAGATAAATTTTATAATTGTTCTCACGATGCAGATATAGTTTCTCTCATTGTACACCTGAGGACCAAAAGCCTACAAGGCATTGTGATGGCAAATCGTCATGGTTACAAAACCGTTCCATGCCACATGTAAAGATGAGGAAAGCAAACACGACCGAGGGGTGCAGACGAAGAGTCAGCAAGCCCACAGATACAGAGAGCATCTTGTTTGAGACGTGGGTTTTTACCCTGAGGACTTTTGTGGCTTGAAACCATGTTACTGATCTAGCTCTACTTGCCAACCTTCCTTCTTGCCAAGCCTCTGTGCATCCTTGGGGAAAAAAGCACAAAGTAGGAAAAGTTCAACAAAAGTATGAAGACTCGATGCCTAAAGATACTCAAAGTATTGAGGAAAACCTCTTTTACCCATTTTATCTGGGGCCCCTGGAAAAAGAAATTTCTATGCCCTTGTCAAAACAGCACTTCTTCCACCACCCTCCATCACATCTTCCTGTCCCTTGGGATGAATGGTGGGCATCCATTAAACCATTAACGCCAAGGAAATGATGGCTGCAGAAGTCAGTGTGAAAGAGAGATACTTTGCACTCCTTCTTATATTCCCTACTATATGCCTTTCCACAGGAGACTGTTACCAGACTTGAATCCCTGTGTTATTTACTAAGTAGGTGCATACAAACTCAAGACTACATTTCATCTCATGCATCAAGTGGGCTCACGATTGAGGCCATAAAGACAAAGCTTCCACATGGTTTTTAGATATGAATCATATATTCTATTAAGGTTCGGAAGCCGTGTGCTTTTGAGATTGGGAAGCCATGCACTTCTGAGTCTGGGCTCTCCATTAGAACACTAGCCCATAATTCGCAAAGGTGTCAAAATATTAACAGTACAAGATAACAGTCTTCCACTCTACCATAAAAAATGGTCACCCCTAAGGTTAATACCAGTCATAAGTCACATTGAACCCATAGACTCACTACATGAAACAATAAAAAAGCATCTTTGACTCAAAAATATACAACTTATCTAATCATGAGAAAGCATTAAGCATTAAGGAAGGAAGGAAGGAAGGAAGAGAAAAAAGAAAGGCAGAAAGAAAAAAGAAAGACAGAAATATAGAAAGAAAGGAAGAAGAAAGAAAGAAAGGAAGGAAGGAAGAAAGAAAGAAAGAGGAAAGAACTGAAAGTCCACTATATTCTGCATGTCAGCACTTAAGAAGAATAAAAGCTAATACCATCCTAGCTGAGTTTACAAACGAAAGTGTTCCAATAAATAAAAGTTGAGAAAACAGTCTATTGTTTTGGATCCCACTGAACTATAAGCAAAATATCTACCTATGCACTAAATGGGCTTTTTAATCCTACCACTAGAAAAATCTTTTCTCTTACAGCTAGTGTCATAGAAATATCATGGCACCCAAAACATTCCAGAGGAGCAGAGAAAACCGTAATTCCTCTTTGCTAGCTCTTCCCCATTAGAAGCCCTAGTTAGAAATCCCTTGAGTACTCTGAATGAAAAGGTAGCCCCCCAAATATATTCAAATATAGGAAGCCAAGCTCTATGCAAATCCCCAGCAGAAAGAAGAGTCAATGAGAAGGCTCTCCCTGCAGATTCTGGAACCAACTCCTGCCCTGCCTGGAGAGCATTCTTGGAGCAGGATCTTTCCTGAGGATGCTGTTTTCCCCACAGCCACCCTGTGCGTGTCTGCCTGTCCTCCCACACTCCAGATACACAGGTCCCAAGGCAGTGCTGTCGGTTTTTCTAATTGCCTAATTGCTCAGTTGCCTCCAGACCTTCATCCCACTAACACACATCCAAACTCCAGCCACCGGCTCTGCTCCCTCCCCCTTCCCTCTTCATGGAAACTCTTCCTTCCTGAGTTCTGCTTTTCTCCCCGAGTACCAGGTCCTCTAGCTTTATTTGTTTTTTTCTGAGTTCAACATGGCAGTTCAACAGCAAGCCCCTTCACACAGTACTGTGCCTATTTCTTCGGTTCTACCCTGCCCCTCCTCAGGATTGGCTTCATATAGCAATTGGCCTCCCAGTTCTCACACCTACACGCCTTGATTGTACTCCACTAAATATAACCTTAATTGGCTAAGCTGGCAATAATGCAAAAATAGCTTTAATAACCATCCTCTTCATTAATGGTGTAGACTTAATGACGCATTCCTTACTTAGGACCTCATTTGATTCTTACACTCCTAATACATTGAGTACAAAAGTACTGGAAGCCCATTTAGGACACGAGGAGGCACAGTTGTAGAGATGAGAAGGAGCCTGTACCAAAATCTCGCCAGGCATACTTGGCACTACTGGAGCCTGATACCAAATATTTTCTTTCGTGGTACAGCATACTCTCATCATACCACATGCTGAGAGATGTACAATCACCGACATGAATAAAGACATGCTGATCATGGCAATCAGCAACCTTTAATCTACACCAGAATTACACCAGTGTTTTGGGTGGACTTAAAAAAGGGAGAAAAAAAGTCAAAGTAGAAGGAAAAAGAAAATTTCCTCCAACTGATTATGGTAGAGACGATTAGTAGAAAATAACTTGGGGAAAAAAAAACCGTGGGTGTCCTGGAAGACTCATCATTGTCGTCATTATAATTTCTAATCATGCTGTGTGGGCAGGTGTCCCTGAAGAAGAACCACCATTGGCACCCAGATTAGCAGCTTCATCAGGAGACTAGAATGGAAGTCTGCAATTCTTAGACCTCGGAACCTACATCACAGATTCCCTGTGCAATCAGCAAGCAGGCAGCCTGTGCCTTCGCGAAGACTGTTGGGTGTGCCAAAAGAGGTAATGAATGCCAAGTGCCTGTGAAGTACACAGTAGGGCAAGGTGTAGAAGGCTCCTCAGGAAACAGAAGCAGATCACCAGCACCAAGGTCTCTCCAACAGTTCTAATTCACACAGTGCCGTGCGATCAGTTGTGTTCTTTGCAATTTTCTTTTCACCGACATATGAAATTTCAGTTTTGAACTAAAGCTGGTTATTGAAGGAATCATGGGTAAAGATCAGAAAGAAAAGTGGGCAGCAGCTGAAGTTTTGTTCTCTCCTAGCTCTCTACAATTCCTCTCCTAGCACAAGTCAGCTCAACCATTTCCTGTACTGGACTTGGGACGCTGAAAGATTTGGATCAAGTGTCCAGATATAATGTGACCAAGGTCCCAAGAATCATCCCAATCTGTGATGTCTGCCAACCTCGCAGTCCCAGAATCCTGACTCTACTGAAGTATTTTTCCCTCAAGGGTTAATCTTTTAGAATGATTATCCAGGTTTATTTGACATGGGAGAAATTATATTAGTAGAATTTAAAAATAAATCCATTAATATGCTCTGAAGGAGTGATACGGAGCACACCTAACATTACCTTCTGCCCCCACATCAGCAGTACCTAGAGAGAGTATCTGCAAGCGGAAGGATGCAGACATGCAATACGAGGGAATCAGCCCCAGTTCTAGCTATGCCTCAAGTATTTATCTATTTGCATGGAAAACATTTCCTTCTCCTTGTTTTTCTTTGCATTAATAGCTTTATTGGGAAAGCTATCCCAAAAGACACAGGAGGAGAGATGCTGACTTCTAGTTACTTCCAATGACCAAGTATCCAGAAACATCAGATATAAAGTTGTAAGTTTTCTCATTGCTTTTGTGTGTGTTACAGGTGTGGGCTTGTGCCATGTCGTGCACGTGGAGTTCATAGGTCAACTTGGTAGCATCAGCTCTGTCCTCTTTCTTTCTGTGCATTCTGGAAATCAAACTCAGGTTACAAGGATTTTCCAGCAAGAATCTTTACCCACTGAACCATCTACCTACCCTAAAGAAATCCAAAAATATTTTAGCACTTCAATAAATGAAGGTATCTAAAGAACATGAGAAATAGCCAAATGGATAAGGTCCCTGCACTGTGTTCCCTGAACTCTGTATACCACTGAACTCTGCACAGCCAAGTACCAAACAAAACGCAAAATGATAAATATCTAGTGCATTTAAGCTCTCTAAAGAAGACCTCAGAGGAAATTTTACACTATAATTAATATTAATTTAAAACCATAGATAGAGCTGGAGAAATTATCTCATTGGTAGAGTGTCAAGCATGAGGGCCTAAGGTCAGGTCCCCAAATCTGAGTAGGACACAGTGTTCTATCACCCCAGCACTAGGCGGGGCATTCCAAGACAGTCAGATCCCTGAAGGTCACCCATCAGCCAGCCCCACCTAATGAGTGGATCCAGACTCACTAAGAGAGCTTGTCTCAAAAAGTAAGGTGGTATAAAACCAAGTAAAGATACCCTACATTTAGCTCTGCTCTCCAGCTTCCCAGGCGCGCGCGCACACACACACACACACACACACACACACACACACACACATAAACACACACTAACAAGTACACGCATTAACCATACACAGCACAACATGCACAACCAGAGTACCAAGAATCAGATATAAAATATATGAATTGAGAATCAAACACAGACAATTTAAAAAATGTACAAGATGAAACCAGGCAAAACAGGACTTACTAAAATTTAAAAAGGAACCTATGTACCTAAGCCAATAAAAACAATGGAAAAACCAAAGGAAAGACTAACTTTGATTTTTTTAAATAAATAACTTAGGCTACATTAATCAAAAGAGGAAGCAGATAAATAAAACAAAAAGCTATAAACTCTAAGATTATGACACAAGCAGACACAGAGAGGGCATGAAACAACCTCAAGTAACAAAGGCTATATAATAAATTTGAAATAGATGGGTTTCCTAAAATCTAACAAGAGGGCCACAGAAAACATACAGACTGAGTCTATTTATCATAAACGAGATGTTAAACTTTTAAAGAGAATAAAGCTATACACACACACACACACACACACAAACACACACACAAACAAACACACACCAAGTTGAGGTAGCTTCAGAGGGAATTCTATAACATTTTTAAAGAATAAGTTATATGTATGAATGTATTAAAATTAGTTTTAAAAACAGGTAAAAAGCCTTCATTAACTTATACTATTTTAAGCACTACACTGATGTTAAACCTGGAAAATGTTAATAAACGCATACTATTCACAGAAGTTCCAAGCAATTTGACATAAAAATTAATACAAAAATCACTTAAAATTGACTAACTCCCAGAGACTAGATACACACACACACACACACACACACACACACACACACACACGTGCGCACGCACTTGTGCACATGCACAAAATTTCTGACTAAATATGAACGTGTTGTATTTGAAACTTTATTTCCCAGCAAATGTACAGAATAAAAAAATAGCCATTTTCTTTAAATGTATGATTTCCATTTTTAAGTGAAAAAAATCTAAAAAGGATTTAGATAGGCATTTCAAATCAGCTTTGGTTTTAAAATAAAATCTCTCAAAATAAGTGTGCATGTTTTTTAACATGATATATATGCCAGAAGCCATCATCACAATTAATAACATTTCCAATGAAGTCAAGTACAACAGGATGTTTATTCTTACTCTTAAGGCAAGCATTAAGAATACTATTCTAGAGAGAGCAACATGATTAGAGCAAACCTAAAGGTAAACAGAGAAAAAGGTAAATTAAGTTTGGGGCAGGTGATATGATAGCTCTAACATAAAGAGATCTACCTAAAAATGTTCAAGAAAAGTAAAAATTTGATAAAATGGCCTAGAAGAAACTCAGTATACAGAATTCAAGACTTTACACATACGTACATATACATACATACATACATACATACATACATACATGCATGCATACAATTAAATAGTAGAATGCATCATTTTAATTATAACAGGCAGAAATACCTAGGAAGGTAAACATGTAAGAAACATTCAAGGTCTATGTGAGCATATGTGTATGCTGCTGGGAACATGCCAGCTTTCACGGGGACAGTGCTCAGCTGTAAAGCACTTGCCTAGCAATTGTGTGGCACTGGGCACAACCCCTAGCATCACAAAAGGATTTTAACAACAGAAAAACAACCAGCATATTATAATGCACAGTTTACATGGTTTCTGAGTTAAGTGGAAAGCAATTCCCATAAAAATATCAGCAGAGAATTATTTTTAGAGCTGGGCAAGTTTATTCTAAAGTTCATGGAAAAATAAGCAAGGACTAAAAGTAAACGTTTCCTGGAAAAATAACTAAAGAGAGTACGGTGACCCCATCAGATATTAAAGTATAGTATCCATCTGTAAAAAGTGAAAGTGTGCCGCAGAGGTGACAGGTGGCTGGGACAAAAGACTGAAACTGTCACACATACTTCCAAGCATTAAGAGTGAATACCTGGATCTAGAGTGATGGCTCAGTAGTTCAGAGCACTGGCTTCAATCCCAGAGGAGTGGATCAAGTCTTAGCACTCACGTAGTGGCGCAAGTCTGTAACTCCAGGTCCAGGAGATCAGACACCCTCTTCTGGCCTGTCAAAATAAGTATGCATATTTAAACATAATATATATGATACATGGTGCATAGACATATGTTCGACCAGAACACTCACATACAGTAAAAATTAATTACAAATTTAAAAAATAAAAAATCAGAAATATTTATGTGTTGAAGAATAAATATGAAGAAAACATGGCTTTTGTAAAGAACATTTTGAGATTATTTATGAGCATGCCTGTGTGCTGGTATTGGCTCAGGCGGTCTTGAGGCCAGAAGAGGACACTGAATCCCCTGGAACTGGAGTGACAGGTGGTTGTAAGCTGCCTAGCCAGGGTGCTGGGAATGAAACCTGGAGGCTTCTACAAGAGCAGTAAGTGCTCTTAACAACCGAGTCTTCTCTCCAGCCCAGAGATGGCTCTTCCATCAATGGGGAGAAAGTGGAGTCATGGACTCCTTGACAAGCATTGCTTGGAAATGTAGCTATAAAAGAAAATATCAAGAGGGTTGTCTATCTTATATCTTTACTAAAATACAATTTCAATGGTCAGACAGGGAGAAGGAAGAAAAGAAGAAAATAGAAGACCAAGTAAAAAGGAAGAAATATGGAGGAAATGTTTAATAATAACAAAGGACAATGATATTTCTAAGTGGTCCCCAATCATCTGGGTTTTTTTTTTTTTTGAAATCTACAGGAAAAATTGCAAACATTTTTGAGTGGCGTGTTACACCTACCCCACAGAAAAAGGAATCATGCTTTGTTAGCTAGTTGGTAGACTTTGACAGTGTATCTTACAGTGCATGGCTCTAACCCACTGCTTCTGGTATGCTAAGCCAGCAGTGTTCTGCTGCTGAGACACTGTCACAGCGTGTAAATTTTCATTATAATATATCAAAAGCAGCCTCTCAATGACCCAATGAAAAGTGAATCAAAGGGCAACTGCCAAAATGAAAAGACATGTAGGTACTGTAACAGCCTATGTAAAATTATGTTCAAATTCACTTATAAACAGAAAGTCAAGTTAAAACAAGGCGCCACATATTAGCAACTGACACAAAAATGGCATGTACAGAGTGCGCATGACTACACAGACGGCAACATGAAAGGCGGCTTGTTTGCCACATTCCTTTGTAGAGACTTTAAATATGGTGCAGGATGCACTGTTACATGGACATCAGCGTTGGATCCTCTCTCTCTCTCTCTCTCTTTCTCTCTCTCTCTCTCTCTCTCTCTCTCTCTCTCTCTCTCTCTCTCTGTGTGTGTGTGTGTGTGTGTGTGTGTGTGTGTGTGTGTGTGTGTGTGTGCATGCGCACAGAGAATCCTATTCATCCCTGGATGGGTACTTAGGAAGTAACAAGGATTTGTCTTTTCTGATAAAAGCAAAAAAAGAGAGGAAATTTTTCTACAGGTTTCTTTTTAGTTTATTCTATATTCTGTGTTGCTTAGTAAATCAACTTTTTGTTTTCTTTTAAGAAAGACTGGCCAATAAGATACCCATGAGTGCAGCGAAAACAGGGCAGAGGGAGCTGCCACACAGACTACAGCATCCAGCTCTCGCCAACACATTTGGTACCAGAAGAAGCATGAGCGAGGTATCAGCGGAGGGCCTCTAGCTGCTGACCAGGCTTGCCAGTTGGGAAGTTCTTTATTCTCGTGGCCCCTCAGGTGCTACAGGTGTGAACAGCAAGCTAAAGTTACACAGCTACAAGCTACTGCGAAAATTAAGTAAAATACCTCACCTAACCCAAGGCTTGGCAAGAAATCTATGCTCAGTAGCTTTTCTACACTTGAGTTGGTTAGGGGAGGGGGCGGCAACTCTACTCAGCCATACATAGCTAAGAGACCACTCAGCTCAGTTTCTCTCCGCACTGGCATTATATCCCAAAGCCTCAGCAGGCGCAGGTCACTAAGTAATTACAAATTCTAACTACCTATCTGAGACTAGCTAGCAAACATCTAGAAAGGGGAGCCCCCTAAGTTTAAGACACGAGGTAGAAGGATGGAAACCCACATCTATTGATCACCCCACGCTGCCAACCTCTCACAATACTATATAAGAGACGAGCAAACGATTATCCTTCCATCACAGAGAAGTGGCCACTCATTTTTGAGCTCCATAACCTTTTACACATCTGCCACCAAGGGTCCCTGGCCTGTGTCTCATTAATACAGACAGTAAAGAAACACAGGCCACCTGCTCATTGTCTCATGAACATCACGGGATAACAGAGCCCTTCTTGGAACAATATAATGTCAACTTCCAGCATGAGGGCTATGGAGGGCGTTAAGGAACCTTTGGGCAAAGCTCTCTCTTGATAGACACATAGCCTTTGCCTAGACTCTCATGATTGAACAGATAAAAGCCATGCTTCTCTGAATACTACATTTGGTAGTGATAAAGTGCATGTGTGTGTTTGTGTGTGTGTGTGTGTGTGTGTGTTATTTTGTTTATTTTCCTCTCCTATATTTGTTCTTGAAAAAAAATTCTGTTATGGTTGCTCTCAATTCTCATTTAAAGAACTAAGGACAATGGTATTAATAATGAAACAAAAGTGCTCCATTTTACTCTCTGTGGTCGGCAAGAAGTTTCGCATTTCACTCAACTCAGAACTCCACGTTTTACTGATGTGAAAGTATGTGGTTTCATGATAGCCAAGTTCTTCTAATATTTAATTTTCTGTTGTTTCTTACTTGCAATTTACAGTAAACGAATCCCAACTTTTCCCCTTTGTCAACCAGCCCATTTGCAAAACAACCAGCTCCCTCACCCGTGCCACGTGCCATGGGAATGAATCAGATACAAAGTATCAGCCCAGTCACTGGGTTGTCCGCTCAGCTGTGACTGAGACTGATACAACTCTTATCTCGGAAACATAGAGAGGAGACAGTTTCTGCAGAATGAGAAAGCAAGCCAAACACACAACCTTGGATGCCTCCTGTTTCCTCCAATGGCCCTTCAGCTTTTGGGCTAAATTTAAATAGAAAACTCCTAGCTTGTCATTAGTCTGTCCACAAGGGAAAGCACATGCGCAGTGCCTTCATCATCAACTTCTGTGACTAAAGCTGTCATTTATCAACTGTGTTCCCAGGTGCTCAATCAACCGAGCAAAGCTATGAAGTAAACGAGGCAAAACTCACTGTCTCCTGACATCTCTGAAGCGAAAGAAGTGCAGAAAGAACAAGTGATTTACTGAGAAACAGACAGCCACAGGGGGAACAGTCAGGCCCTCAATCCAGTTATTCAATCCTGAGTATGGGCTCTTTCCATTCTCTCCTCTGTCCAGGAAAGGCAACCTACATGTCCACGTATGTGTTTCCGACCATAGTTTGCACACCACTGCCTGTTATCTGCTTCACCATGACCCACCGTGATCCACAAGTAACAGCAAGACCACCAAGGACTGCCCAATGGCATCAATGGTTCATTGCCTGGGCCGTCTGCGCACTGATTGTCTACCCTCCCCCCAATGTCCATCAACTACCAGGTGTTTCCCAAGCAACTTGTTACAAGTCACTGCTGAAGCCCTAGAGTTCCAGATCATTTGTTTTTCTTAGAAAATGGTGTTCTCCCTAAGGTATCCCTATGCCAGGGTCACTCTACTAAGTTAGCAAGCATGAAGCGGAGTTCCAGATTCTTCTATAGTTATTCCTTGCTTCAGCTTACCAACTTTCTATCATAACCCACGGTGTTTACTATAAATGTTAGCCATCCTGAGGGTAGTGAGTGAGTAAAGGTGGAAAACTACTCCTGGACATGGTGAGCTCAGAGTAAACCGAAAACCTTTTCCAGATAAATAAGAAAAAACCTGAGTTGCATGGACACTGGAGAAATGCCTGCCCTTGGATAACAAAACCTAGACTGCTCTGCTCATTATCTCTACTTGTCTCACTGAAAAACTGTATCAAAACAGGTAGTATGAGCATGACCCCTACTGCCCAAACCAACAAATCTATTGATCAATATCTCTCTCCCTTCCTCCCTCCCTCCGTCCCTTTTTAAGACACACACATACACGGAAAGATGAGTAAAATTAGCATGCAGCACACTCAATGTACAAGACAACTTAGAGGTAAATAACATTTTATATATTATTGAGACAATTCTGACCATTACTGTTACTTACTTAGAGACGCATGCATGCACTGTCTCCCCCACAGGACTGCAAGCTCCCTGGAGTAAAGGTACAGTTCTTCAGGTGAGTACTCAGTGAGCAGTGTGCAAGCCACCGCTTTGCCAACTAAGGATCAAGTGCATGGCCTAAGGAGAGAAGTGAAGACAATCCCTCCTCACTCTAACCAGAGGGACAGAATGGCCATAGCTGGGTCTTCACCTAGATACTCTGCTCATGACTCTGAGAGTGGGCTTGGACAGCAGCAGTTTTAAGGACACTCTGGTGATCCTAACAACCCACAGGGACTGAAAACCATTGGTACACATGACTTTGAAGGACTCACTGTGACCTCTCATCATAGAACACCTGTGAGGCCTCATAAATGATGCTCAATCACTCTGAGCTCCCATGTGCTTTATCCATGAAATGAGATACCGCTTTGGTTACTGTGAGAATTATATGACATATGTAACCATAGGAAGTTCCTAGTACAGGGAAAGAGTGCGGTGTTTGCTATCATTTACTACAAGCAAGAGGATGATGAAAGTATATTTTTTTCATAGTGCCATTCAACATTAAACTAACAAGTACAACTAAAAATATACTCAGAAGATGCAACAGAAGATCAGGCCAATCCTGAACCTCACACGGGTTCTTCCTGGGAGCACACAGGAGAAAAGTTTAACAAACCCTGCTTCTGCATGGAGGATCATTTGATTTGCTGAGGGACATCACAGATTGCATTTTCCAAGTGTCCTGTGGTGTTTTCAAAGCATCTAAATCATTTGACAATCTTCAGTTTTTAAACAAAGGACTTTACATAGAACCTCAGAAAAAGGAATCCTATGTGGTGATTTCTGGCCGGCCCAGTTACCTGCCACCCCTTTCAGAGGTGGAACCTGCTTCCCTCACGCCTTGAAGCCTTTCACCACACACAAGCAGAGAATAGAGTGAGGAGCCAGTCCTGCACCGTCTCAACGCAAGGTACTGTATGTTTCAAGCTTTGCCTGCCTCTGCAGGTATCTGACCTCACCTCCTGACACCAAGAGAAACTGTATCTGACCTCACCTCCTGACACCAAGAGAAACTGTATCTGACCTCACCTCCTGACACCAAGAGAAACTCTGCAGTCATGCCTGCTTTGAACCCACAACTCTGTGAGGCATTTCTCACTGTCACCATTTCCAAGGGTAGGGACACCTTGAAGAGCCTTGAAGAGGATAATGAACAACCCTCCACCACATACTAAGCACCAGAGTCCGATTCGGTGGGCCTGAAAGCCAAAACTCCAACTCTTAGAGAACTCTGAGATGGAATTACACCCTGGGGGACAGCGGCTGGACAAGAAAATCCTTGGAAGGGAAGAACATCCATAGCTAAGCTACTCTTGCTGATGTCACTACTGCCACTGCTGTCTGTCCTGTTCAGTTCATGCTGCTGTCCTGCAGACAGGCAGCAACCATCAAATGACATCAGCAAACATGCACCTCTCTTGTCTTGTCACACACAAAAATTACCCTACTATGAAGTCTTCAGGGGAACTCATTACAAAACAAAAAAAATCACTATGCCTGTGTATATGTATAACTGCTTTTTTACTGATAATCAAGACCAATACTAAATAGAGTAGAATACAGTAAGACTCATTCCAAATGCTCTTTGCTGAAGACTCTCTTGACTCCCATTGGCAAAATCAATTGTCTCCACATTCTGGCATAGAGTATTTGTACTTAGTTCAAATTTCTGTAACATATTGCATTTGCTAGTAATTCCACAAAACTCTAGCACCCTCCAACAAATCTGCCATACCTATCTTTGTTTGAATCAACTGATCTGAAAAAGAGTCTAGATATATAACCTAGGATGGCCTTGAACTCAGCCCTCCAAGCCTTGCCTCCAGAGGAACCAGGTTTGCAAGCATGCAATCACCACATCATATCTCTGTTTTATTCACTTGTAAATCCTGACACCAGATGACACCCACAACACCATGACACAAAATCAGATGTCCAAATTATTGCTGGGCTGAGGGCTGCAAAATAAAGATAGGTCTAGCATAGAGCTGGCCATTTCTAAGCATATTCCCTCGAGTAAATATATTTTCCAAGGCCAGCAAAGACAGACTTTTGTAGGGATGCAGAGATATAAGGCACATATTAGAAGGAACAAAGCCATGATAAATAGCCATAGTCTAAGGGAAATAAAACCTTTACCTCCTAAGGTTTGTATGATGGTTAATCTTACTTGTCAAACTTATACATTTGGGAAATGAGAACCTGAACAGAACAGCCTCCAACAAATTGGCAGTTGGGATATCAGGGGAGCATTTTCGTGACTGCTAGCTAATGCAGGAGAGCCTAGCCCAGACTACAAGATGTCAGCGGAGCATTTTCGTGACTAATCCAGGAGAGCGTAGCCCATGGCTGGTGATAGGCTACAAGTCTGGGAGGTACAGGAACAGTACAGTGGAGGGATAGCCCCGCCCTGAGCCTGAGAGAAGACCGCTGACCAGCACTCGGTAGACTCTGCTGCAAGCTCCTCCTTTGGCATCACTCTATGATGGACAATAACCTGTATGTTTAAAAACGTCCTCACCAACTTGCTTCTGGTCATTGTAGTCAACATATCAACAGAAACTGAAACAGAACAGTATAGAAACAACAACAGCAATTTTTTTATTAAAAGGGAGAAATTTCTTGGTATTTTACTATAAATTTAAGGTCAATTAAAATATTTCCACCTAAATAAATGTGCGATTTCTTCCTGTGATAATTTAGTGACATTTCTTTTTGAAGTTGCTGACATTTAACTATCAGAAGAGCTGTTAAGAAAGGTCTCAGCCAAAATTGGGAATTCAACTACTTTCTAAAGGAAGTTTTAGAGACGGCACCTTTGTATATCCGTGCTTCTGGGATACTTTGACTTTTCTGACAACAGAACTACAAAAACAAAGTATGCTCAGGATGTCTCAAGTTCTGTTGGTAAGTGAGTAACAGAATCCAAACAACTGAGAGCATACCTCATAGGCCTGAATTCCTTCCCAACTGGCAACTTCAAGGTCATAGAGTCCATATAGCCCTTCCAGAGATCACTATAAACAAACATGGGCATTAAACTAACCTCCTCATTGAAGGTAAGGTATGAAGATACAACTTCTATTGTCATTCTAATTAGCTCTCTACTTCATTTGTCTTCCAACCAGGAACCCAAAAGCAGTGGATCTAGCAGCTACATCAAACTTGGCACCATCGTTCAAATCTATGCAAGTCTACCTTACTAGCTCAATATGCCACTTCATCATAAAATGTCTGCAAGAGTTCCCAGCATCTCAAAGAACATATGAAGGCAGACAGGTAAGAGTAGATTTCTACCAAGGCACTCATCCATTTTGTGGCACAGAAAGGATGGAGTTAGCTATAGGTCTAGACACCATTTTTCAATACTGACCCTGTTTATTGGAAAAGTTATGTTATTTCCAGTGGGAAAGGGTTCTGGCATATCTTCTCAAAATCGTGCTCTTTTACAAGTATTAATGTTGTCTTACAAAACCCAATCTGTAAGGAGCACAAGGAAAATCCAGTTTTAATAGCAACTGACTGTGAAGATCAGAGGAACCAGAAATCTCACATTAGAGCACTTCTGATTTACTCGGTATTCAGGGGACTGTCACCTCTTTTGCCTCTTTTAAGTGTTATCCCACCTCCAATGCGCTTCTCCTGTCTCTGCCTGGTGATCTTCCAGATGCATTTCATGGACCATCCAAATCCCCCAACTCACACACAGCCCTCTTTCTGCCTCCATGTCCTTTACGGCTTCGTATAGTGTACAAATCCCATATTGTGTATGCTTCCTACACCTCCCGTTTGCCTATGAGCTCTTATAGACCAAGGAAGGGCTCGAAATGCATTCAGTCATTCAACACAGACACTCAACCAATACATAGCAGGCACCTATCACATACCAAAGAATGTAAAAGCCAGGTAAAATCTGAACCCTGGGTTGGTTTCTGTTGCTGTGACAAACCCCCAAGCAAAAGCAACTTAAGGGGCAAAAGGATTTATTTGACTTAAACTTCCAAGGTATAAGCCATCTCCAGTTAGGAGTCTGGAGGCAACGTCCATAAAGATCCATGGGAAAACTCTGCTTCCTATCTCATCCTCCGACTCCATCTCCTCCTGTTCATGGTCATGCCCTTACTGCCTTCTTACAAAGTCCAGAACCACCTGCTCCACCAATTAACATTATGTTGATTCCTCACACACATGCCAACAGGTCAACGTGATTGAAGCAATTACTCAATTAAGACACTTTTCAGGTGATGATAGGCAGTGTTAAATTGACAGCTCATACTAAGCTACTACACTACACACTCGTCAGGGACTAGAAGGCAAGAGCTATCCAAAAGCAGAAGCCAATTCAAGGCAGGTTTTCTTTTAATAAATTTTATTGGAATATATGACTACATCATTGCTTATGGACTGTCTCTTGAAAACTCAAGGATTTTACACACTGTCCGAGAGTAGAGTTGGGAGCTCAATACAGACAGACAATATGGACCACAAAGGTAAAAGTCGTCCCTTGCAGTCAGTTTGCTGACTGACCTCTCTTCTGGTATGTCCTAGCCAGATAGCACAGCGGAAGGTACCCAGTAGGCAGTTAAATGTTTAAGGAATAAAATAAGAACTAAACATAGCAGAGAGTCTTTGTCATTTCCTTCTTTGTTCTTAATTATGCCAAAATGAATTCCTACCCAGAATACTGTTGTTAGCAAAGTTACAGTTTAGAATGATTAAAAAAAAAAAAAAAAGCAAAAAGAGAGTAGCTTCAAACCTATGGGAAAATTAAGAACTAAACAAATGTGCTGGGATTTCAGAAGCCATTCCTATTTCAGGCTCACTTGTGGGTATAACAGCTGCCCTGGCAGAAGACATCACAATAGCTACTTTTCGGCTTTCTAGAACACACTGAATTTTGAGGAACTTTTCTTCATTTCTATGACTGTTCACCTCCCTGGAATGGACCTTGTGGAAAACACTGGTATGTCTTTGGGGCCAGGCGGTATAAGGAATTAGACTACGGTCGGGTTAAAGAGGAAAGGAAGAAACCCAACCATGCACGGTGAGTTTATACATTTGAACTTCTATCCAGATGCCACAAGCTGTCTTTATCATGTTTGTATAAAAACCCTCTCCCCTCCCAGGAAAGGGGTTGAAGCCTGTGCTATCTGAAGGGTCTTTTACAAGGCTGAATTGTTGTAAGGTTTGAAGAGAGAGCTGACAGACATGCGCAGATCAGGATTTTGAAGCATTCTGTAGTGTTGACTGCAGAAAATAATGCTGTGAGAGTCAAGCTAGTCTCTGGTCTACGCAGAAGACATGTAAACATGGACAAATGATACAGATTCTCAGAGCTTCTCTAACTAATGCTATCTTAACTAAAACAGCACAGGCTACCATGGTTTACTGTGACTTTTCTCTATGTCATCAATTCTACACATATGAACTCTATCCTTCTCTGAGTTCTTTACCAAAAACACTGCTAAAGTCCAGCCTACGGCATGAGGCGATGTAAAATACTTCAGATTCCTCCAGTAAGAACACGGTCATGTGTCCAAACTTGACCTTAAGGCACGGCCATCCTTGGTAAGGAGCTATTATAACGGAAGTGATATCCTGCTGCATCACGATGCATGCAATACATACTGCAACATCCCAGCAATTAAGACACATTTTGAAGAACATCAAATGACATAGCAGATTAAAAACATCATGTACAGGAGTCTGAGCAAATCCAAATGTATATAAGCATGTAGCATTTCCTTTTCAAGGTGATTGGCGCTAGTGTTCAGGGATACCTGTGTGTCAATTTTCTGAGAGGCTGAGGCAACATAATTGCAAAGATGTTTTTGTCTCACTTTGCCAAAAATCGAAGTTGTTTCAAACAACAAAGAAGAAAGCATGCTTGCAGAGAACATCCATGAGGGCGGAGTCTCCTGACCCACTCAGCTCAGAGAGGTGCTGCTGCTGATTGCCTTCTATGATGGAGCAGTGTCCAAGAGCACAGTGGGACAGACAGGCCTGACTCTGTCTCCTGGTTCACTTTGGGGTACGAGGTCCATTCACTTTGGCCAGAAATGGACAGGATATTTTGTTTGTTTGTTTGTTTGTTTGTTTGTTTCTAAAAGGACACGAAAACTTTTTTTTCCTTCTTACCTCAAAGTTCTAACAATCCTGCTTCAAAACAGAAGCCTGCACATTATCACCCTCTTGGGCCCCTTAAGCCCCATCCCTACTGAAGCCATTCGGGAGTTCTGACACAAGGCCTATTATTTTCACAAGATTCCTATGTCCCCCAGTAAGGATGTCCAGCACAGTCACAGATTCTGTGATCTAGAAAGGATGTCAGTGATAGAGATTTCAAAGCCCTTAAAGACCAAGGTAACACCAAGGGAGAGCCAGTCAGCTCCTCAGCTTAGAGGACTTCATATAGCAGCAGTCTGGCTGCTCTCTCAGTGTGGGCCACCAAGCCTGCCTGTGACGCTTTCCTGCCCCTTTACCAGACAGGTTTTTTCATTAGAATTTACTGAGGCTGTGGTCCCCACTAAGATAGAGAAATTCTATAGTTCTCAAATAAGAAAGATAATACTGCAAATTACAATGAGACTTCCACATGGTGTTCACAAAGAGACCCAAGAGGGTCCTATGCCGGGGGATGGGCTTCCTCAGGTAGTAAACTCAATATCTGTCCTGTCTGCACTTTTTGATAAAGAAGTAACTGATTCTGAGAAAAATCTAAGGTGCCCCTGCAGATGTAAGGCCTAGTTCATGCACATTCTGCTGAGGACCTGAGCTCAGAAGAAACGGTGGGATCCTAATGGAAATACTGAAGCCCTACTGAAGAGAACCTCAGGGACGCTCTGAAAGCCAAGTCTGCTTACACCCACAGTCTCCTGCCAGGTATGGAGCCTAAGGTACACACAGGAAAGGGCCACTGGGCAGAATAAACACTGGCTGTGGGGCTCAGGCCAGGGTGGGAGAGCAGCAGGTGGTTGGGATGCAGAGCCTCCTCCCCTGCTTCTCTTCCAGCTTCCTCTCCAGCTGGGACCACACCCTCCTCATGACCTTTGCAGCCTTCTCCTCCTTCCCATGATCTCAGAGTATCTTTCTCATTCAGACACATTAAGTACTGCATAACTCAGTGTGAATTCAAAATCGGGACATTTTCAGAATTACCTAAGAAGAATTTCGAAATGCAAATGTTGTAGTCTACACCCAAAAGATGTAGAAACAGAGAATGGATCAACTACTGGATAACATTTTAAAAATCTAATAGGCACTCCTGGGTTGTTGATAAGCAATGTATGATTCCCCTTGTAAATCATCCTTCTATTCAGTTTCCAACGGGAGAACCCCCTCTGCTTCCCTCAAACTTCCAAACACGGACATTCTTAAACACTCTCACCCACGGTACCAAGGAGCGAGTGCCTCCTCTCCTTGGATTTCTTACCCCATGACAGGCTCTAAGAAGATGCTTGGGAAGGAGACTCAGATCTGATACTGAAGACTTATGCCCCACGTTTGGCATAGAGAAGTGTTTGTTTGTGCTTGGGGCTTGATCCTTGCACCACAGACCTTGACAGTATTACATAACCTTTGTTTGCTCAAGTCTCAGCAATCTAAGCATGGCCTAATTTACAGACCAAATGACATCAGTCTCTGCTCAGAAAACCATCCCAGGCTTCTAAGCTGGCCCTGTCCTCCTGTCCCATGCACCAGTTTTTTTTTTTTTTTTTTTTTTTTTTTTTGTCTCCTAAAGAACTGTATTGACATTGGAGAGAGTGGAGGGCAAGAGGCCAAGCTGTATCAGAACATCTCCTACCCTTCTGCCTTTCCCTTTCTATTGGGATCCCTCTGTTCTTCACAGGAAGGGAGGTGCGAATTACTGGATTGTGTAGAACAGCAAATGCAGGCAGTCCCTTACTCCAAACCTTGAGACTTATCTGGCTACTTGGAGTGCATACTCCCTGATCTTCAAGGCTGCAGGATGTACAGATGCAGCCCCTTACTGTGGAGGAACTGCCTGAGAGAAAGTCAAATGGTTGCCATGTTGGCATGCTCCTGAGCTGAAAGATTTAAAGGGCTTTCTATACACCCCACCCCTGCCCCCGGCCTGGCATCTGCGTCGCCTTTAACTGGTTTATGGTAAGTATGAAAGATCAGATAAAGAACAGCAAATGGAACTTGAATGAGGATTGGTGGCCAATGGTCACAGAGATGTGGCACTCTCGGTATGTCTCCTGCTCTGACACACACTGAATGTTCACTGCCTTGTTCCTTCATGCTTCCTCTGCTGCTCACACTCCTGGAGAGCCTTCCCACGCACATTCCCATCCCCACCCCAACCCCTCACCTTCTCACATGCAGCTGCTTTCTGGAATTTGTTCTTTAAATCCTCACTGCACATTACCTCTTCCAAGTTTCTTTTCTCTGTCACTCTGAGGTTACATAGACATTCTAAATCTATGTAAGTCCAATGTCTACAGGACTAAGAACTCCTAAATTATCAACGACTGAGCCCAATCATTTCCAAGTCTTCCTTTTTCAGCCCTCTTCCATTCAGCCAAATCAACAAACATTTACCGAGATATTATGTGTCAGGTCTCAAACTAAAAGCGTTATATTTTGTGCTGGCTACTTTTATGCCAACTTGACACACAAATGAATTATCTGAAAGAGGGGAATTTCAATGGAGAAGATGCCTCCATAAGATCCAGCTCTAAGACATTTCTTAATTAGTGACTGACGGGGAGGACCCAGCCCATTGTGGATAGTTCTATCCCTAGGCTGGCAGTCCTGGGTTCTCTAAGAAAGTTGGCTGGGCAAGCATGGTAAGCAATCCAGTAAGTGGCACCATTCTATGGCCGCTTCATCACCTCCTGCCTCCAGGTCCCTACCCTGTTTGAGTTTCTGTCCTGACTTCCTCCAGGGATGAACAGAGATATGGAAGTGTAAATTGAATAAATCCTTTCCTTTCCCAACTTGCTTTTTGGTCATGATCTTTGACAGCAGCAGTAGAAACCCTAAGACACATTCACTATTATCTTTCCCAGGAAGAAGATATAATCCTCAGTCTCTAGCCAGAACAGAGCTCTACTCACAAAGGTACACCATTCCAAGATCATCATACTGTTTGGGGTGTGGCCATGGGAACTCATCGACTGAGGCAGAGCAGCAGATGCAGATGGAAGTGAGCCACTAGGATGCTAATTAAAACCATGTGCCTTTGGGTTTGGAGGAGAAAAAGAATTGTCACTGAAGGAGTGGGAGCAATCACAGGAAGAAGGCAAAAAATTCAAAGTCCTAACAGGCACTGCTCCACAGAAAACCTAACTGGTCGATGCGAACAAGACTCCCATCCCCAAACTTGCTTTGAAAACAGAGGTCTGGATAACTGTGGTTTTGTCACTAGATGAATAACAAGCCCTGGGGGTTGCTAGAATTACAAGACCCAGACCAGATCCACTCAAATATAGCTGGAAGCTTTCTAGTAACTCTAACCGTGCATGGGCAATGAGCTGCACAGAGAAGTGAGTCACTTACTGGAATCTGCGCTGCCTGCATTACTCAGCTGATATTAATACACCCACTTGTTCATTAAAGTTTAATTGGAGTTCATGTGAATTGGTTTCACTGGATACTTAATCAAAGAGGACTTTTAGTGCACAAAGGGTGTACTTGCAAAGGCACAGAGGCAAGTCCTCTCTTGCCTCCAAGCCCGGCCACTAGGATGAGACCGTGACCTATAAGCAAGAGGAGGAGCAGCTGTCTAGACTCACCCCAAAACAAGAAAGAGTAAATGAAACATTCTTTGAAAAGTACCAGGAGCAGTCTCCAACTCCAATACATAACAGAATCCATCGAGAATGCAAATACTAACACTTAAAGTGGAATTTGCTCCCTCTAAACCCTTTATGGAATGCAATAACAGGGCTGTGGGTCTCCTTTTCACCTCTGGGACACCTGTCTTCCAGCTGTATATCTTGATTTTTAAAATGGGTGGATAAGAAAATTAACCATCATTCAACATAATCACACACTTCTCTTGTGCTGACAAGCACACCATGAACACAATCCCAAACGCCTATTTATACAATCAGGGCTGTCAGTACACTGTTATTTCTTATCGGATATCTCACTAATCAACATTTTAGGAAGTATTAGTTTTTAAGGCTCAAAAAAAAAATACTGCGTGCAAAGTAAAGAAGAAATATATTTTGGGTTTGGTGGATCTGATTATATCATCAGCCTTTCTTATTTCTGTTGATCATTGTTAATATGCAAGACAACTTTGCCCCAAACAAATCAAGGTGAGTTAAAAACTTGGCAGTACATACTACTTTGATTCCCTAAAGGAATTTGGAAAGCTTTTGAGTGAAGAGCAGACTAAATTTCTTCATAATTATATTGAGATGTAATTCATATACAAAATAAAGTCACAGACTTCTACTAACATCACTGCAATCTAAGTGAAGGATATTCTCAAGGTTTATAAAAGAAACGGGTATCGATCAAACCTGAAGAAATAGAAGGATGTAAGAGGAAAATCCTTCACTGTCCTCTATGCTAGCCTTGCCACAAAAGCTTCATTTCTAAACTTTTGTGAAGTGGAGAAAGGGGTGTAGGATACAGAGTCCCGTGAAAGTAAGAATCCACAACTCTATCATCTTAAAATGTACATGCTGGTCTGTATCTGATGCATAAAGCACACTGAAAAGTATCACTAGACGCTGTAGACCTCAACCAAGACCATCAAACTTGGAGACTCAAGGGATCAAGAGACTCATCCACACAAACAGAAGCCTAGTCCTTTTGCTTCTGCTGCAGTCCTTCAAGAAGAGAACAGTACAGAAGGAAGGAAATTATTTTCAAAAACACCGAGTTCTCTGCTCTAGACTTCCTGGGTGCCTCAGATTCTGAGGGACTCGAAAGCAGTTGCCAAAGAGGATATAATTCTTTCCACTTCCAAGCAAGCCTGAATGCAGGGTCCAAAGCAGCAAGAAGATAGGAGCATTTCTGTCCCTCCTTCCTGTCAGCTGAGGACATGCTGCCTCTCCAATGAAAACAGTCTACAATCAGAGCTGGAACCTAGAGACACTTTGGTTGGTCTGTTTGGTTGTTGCTGTTGTTTGGGTTGGGGTTTTGTTTTGTTTTTTATGTATAGAGACTTAATCTCTCATATCCAACAGTTTCATCTTCATGCAAACCCAAAGTCATTAATATGCTGAAGGGGAACTTCTTCTGCTTAACATTTCTGCCAGCATGAAACTCTGCAAGGTGCCCATCCAGGTTCTGCATCAGCATGAGAGCGCCTCTTTAAATTCAGACAGCAGGCTTGCACATCCTGTTTCCTAATCACCATGCAAAAAAAGGAGTTTTCCCCTCACCTCTCCTGTTCATTAAAGCAAGTTTCAGGAAATACTTTGACATTTGATTTTTTTTTTTTTATTGAGAAACACATGCTGGTTTAACTGAAAGTCCTAGAAATTTAATTATATTTATACTTAATTCATAGCAAATTTTAGATGGTTTTAACCAACCTACTTGAAGAAGAAAGTTAAAATGAGTATTATTAGGATAAATTCCTACTTCGTAATAATCTGGTAGCACTTGGTAACACTGACCCCACTGAACTCAAAGCAAAGTGGCAAAACATAGCACACCCGAGTCAAACGCTCTGGCTGTGCTTCCATCATGGCTTTAAGGAAACTCTCTGCACCTCTGTGAACCTCAGTTACACACAGAAGGGCACTCCAGAGAAGAAGTCCTACCTTGTCTGCCTCTTAGTGACACTACGAAGTACACAGAAAAGAAAAAATGTGTTCAAGTACTGTAGAAACCACGAAGCCCCACACTCAGCATAAGGCTTCATCTTAATGTCCTTTCCTATAAAGGTTTTGTTTTATTCTATTGATATGAGCAAGTGTTTCTATTTTGAGTAGGTAAAAGAATGCCCCCCAAAAGCATACTATCAATTCGAGGAAAACACACACACACACGCACGCACGCACGCACGCACGCACGCACACGCACACATACACACAGAGTACACAGCTGCTGTTTGGAACAATGAGGCCACTAAAGCACAGGATCCTAAAGACGCCCCCATCACAGAGTTCACTGCCACAAAACACGTGTAAAACTGTCTACAGTAGACTCACTCTGAAAAGGTGAGTGATGGACCTAAATTAGTCCATTACTATTGAAGACTTTTCTACCCCATCCTCACCTGGTACTTTCAAAGTTTGTCAATGCTTTCTGGAGAACAGAAATATCAGACAGCTCTAGGACAGGATTCAGGCATGTACAGTCCAAGGAAAGAGAGAACCTGCCAAGAAGAGCCAGAAAAATAGCACTCTCCACCCACTTTTGGCCAGCAAACTGGCCTGTGGTAGGCAGAAGGCAACATTCCACCAGAGTTTATCAGGCACAACGTGGGCTCCATTCCACTCCTCTGCTATCACTTAGGGTTCCTGCTCCCTTCCACTAACTGCAGATACCAGAGGTCAAAGACAGAGAAACCCAAAGCTCTTCCAAGGACATCAGTGGCTATGCTATTGCCACTTCTACCTCCAAAGCTAAACTTTTTCAATGTCCTTGATGTCCATGGGCATGAATCTATGGGGTCCTTTCTCCACTGAAGCCCAAGAGAGCAGAAAGAGCTGTTATCCTAAGTACTATTCTGCATACATTATTTTCACTGATTTAATCCTCACAATGATTATATGGAACTTATTTAACTGATGGGGAAACCGGAACACAAACAAGTTGTTTTCCAAGGTCACATTTTATGAGGTATACTAAACTAAGACAAACAGCTTTGGTGGCTGTCCCTTACCAGGACGCAAAACTGCTTCCTCTAGAGCAGTTCAAGAGCTGCTGGATGCCCACCACGAGCCCTGCGCTTCTGATAGCTCTCCTGTGCAATTTTGTGTTTGTTTGCTTTTCAAAGTTATTTCCACAATGGTGCTGGGAGGGAGAATTAATTCCACAGTGGTACTAAGATACAGTCAAAGCAGACGCTGAAATCCCAAGAACCCATTTAACTGAAGTTTTAAAACATCAAAAAGTATCCAGTCCAGTTTCAAATTCTTTATTCTTCGAATGTCTAGATTGATATCTTATTGTACTCTGGGTCATCGTTCCCCATATTCAGTCTTTTTTCCTTATTTATTTACTTCTTTTGCTCAGAGGTCCAATCACAAGTATGTTAGGAGGCCCTGGGCAGCTTTGATATTTGTCAGGTATCAAGGTCAGATCACTTAAGCTCTCCACTCTACACTTCCTCATCTACATACTTAGAAGATAACCAGCAACCAAGGCTTACAGTTGTTACAATACTTAAATGAGATGCTGCAAGCAATGCACCAAAGTGATTGCTATACAGTAAGTGCACCATAGATGCTCACTCAATGCATAACTGGATGCAATAGGAAAACTAAAGGACATAAGAAAGCAGCCTAGCTGAGCTCCTATTATATGGTAGGTCCTCAAAGAGAAGAACATTTTCAAGTTATCATTGCTTTCCTGATGGTAGAACATCTTCTGTCTAGTGCCTAGTGCCCCATCTGAATCAGTCTATAAACCCCAAGTGGACCACACAAAGCCTTTCACATTTGAGACATTCCAGTTGGTGATGATTCAGTCTTTCCTGGAACTTTCTGAGCAAACAAAAGATGTAAGATGCTAAAATAACTTATCTCAAAGTTTACGAGCTTCAATTGTCCATTTCCACCAAAAATTTTATCTTCAATTTGAAAATTATCACTGTAATTTCAGGCTAAACCACAGTAAAAAGCCTCAATTTAATGTTCTTATTTATTTCTGATACCTTTCTCAAGAAATAAAGATGAAAAATGACTTCTAAATCTCCACCTTTAAAATCTTGTCTGTCTGCCTCTCGGAGTCTGAACCGTTACTTATAAAACCATTTCTACTGTGCCGGGTCCTTCACAGGTGGCAATCATGAGTACTTTTCTGAGTCAGTCGGGAAATGAGAGAGATGGATAATACACAGACAGAGAGTGAGAGACAGACTTTAAAGGAAGAGATTGGAAGACACTTGAGTCGAGAGAAACTCATGTGGCAGAACGGTGCCAACCAGTATACCTAAGGAAACGCAAGTGAGCGAAGATTAAACTTCAGAGGGGCAAAGGGAAGGCTCAGTGAATAAACGAGTCTGTATTGCAAGCAAGGGGACTGGAGTTTAGATTCTCCAGCACCCAAATAAACACCAAGTGTGCTGGTGCTTTGTCTGTAATACCAAAACAGTGCAAAGCGCAAACAAATCCCAGAGGCTCACTGATCAACCAGTCTACCCAAATGAGAGAGCTTATCTCCAAAAGCAAGTTGCAGAAGGACAGATGCACTGACAGGAACCTCTTCCCTGCGTGTGTACCCACAGGAACGAGGGTGCCTACACACATAGGCACACATGCATGTAATACACAAAACAAACTAAATTAAAAATACATGGAGGAAAGATATATGTGTGTGGATGTGTTTGTGCGTAAATATGTATGTGTGTATATACACAAGTCTGTGTGTAAAAACATGTCTATGTATGTGGCCTGTCATTTGGTCTATCTATGTATGTGTGTACGATAAACAACACCCAGGGGGAACTGGGGACAGAAACGTAAGGAGTTACCACAGAGAGGTATGACTAGAGGCTGGATGAAGATCTCCTGAGAGGCCATGCCACTCAGAGCCTCAACAGGGTCAAAGTCATTCCAACTGCATTTCTATTTCTAAGGATGGAGGCCCTCACAAAACTAGTGTGAAAGTCAAACAGCAAACATGCACTGGAAAGTGTTTTGGAAATGTCTGTACAAACAGAAAGGGACATTCCCACTCATTTGTCCCAGTGCCTGGGAGTGCAACTTCCTGTCTGAGCCAACATGCCTCAAGTGAAGTCAGTTCCCAGCACAGCCTGCATTCAGCAAAGCAAGATGTGATGTGGACAATTTTCTAAAGAGGCGATATTTTCTAATTCCTCTATTATTTCTAAAACAAAAAGGAAAACTCTTTTTCCCTCTTTTTGTTTTTCCAAATAAAAATAAATTATAACCCTTACTTGCTAATAACTGCAGGCTGGAGCTGTCCTTAAGTAAGAGCTTTTGATAACAAATTGCCTGCACTAACTGCTATTTTACTGCTGAATTTTTTTATTGTTGCTTAAGCGTGGCAATTATGCTAATAAGCCTGGGAGGAGGGTGCACAGCGCATTGAATCTGACAGATAAAATACTCAATAAAATGCTAATCTCACCTGAAAATTGGAATCAGACAGTCTTATTAGTATTTATGGATATAGCATCCTAAACATGATTTTTTAAAAGATAGATATATATGAAATCAATGTCTCCAAACACAGCCTGCCATTTCTAGTCCTCTATGTGCTGGAATTCAAGGTGCCGACTACTCTTTCTTTCCCTTTGCCTTGCCTCTTGCCACAGAAACAAGAGCTTATTGGACACCTTTGTGGCACAACGCATCAGGGGGATTGTTTTCCTTCCCCTCGGTCCTCCCCTTCCCATCACCACACTCCCCCTCCCCACAGAGGGAAGGTAAGAACTGTCTGTCAGAGCAGAAAGAGAGGCAGATTTGACAGCAGCAAGAGCCATTTGTCAAACCATCTGGTTCTCTCCCCACCTGACAGGAGGGAGAAAGGATGTGTTAGAAAGAGCAGAGAACCGAGTATTAAAGAGTTGCCTTCTAGTCTTGACTTTGCTATTTCCCCAACGTGTGACCTTGCTAGACCTCCACTTGTCAAATAAGAACCTTCTGCCACCCAGTGACTATGTCTCTATAGGAAACACATCTCCATGTGTTGCATTAAAAATGGGGTCAAGGGCCAAAGAAGTGGCTCGGCTGGCAAAGGCCCTTGCCACCAAGGCTGACCACCTGTGTTCAATCCCCAAGAAGCACACAGCAGAACAGACTCTCTCTCAAGCTATCCTCCAACAACCACATGTGTGCCTCAGCATACGTGTGTGTGTGTGTGTGTGAGAGAGAGAGAGAGAGAGAGAGAGAGAGAGAGAGAGAGAGAGAGATTGTTATTAAAATGGAGCTCTCAAGGCCATGGATCAATGGCAATGAAAAAATAGGAACCATGGTAGATTCAAGGTGGAGGAAAGCTGAGTAGCTTCAGCTCTGCCTTTCCTGGTTCCCTTTCAACCAAACAGCCCCACTACGGTGCCAGCCTAAA
The DNA here is from genome assembly GCA_002335545.1 of Apodemus speciosus. NCBI lineage: Eukaryota > Metazoa > Chordata > Mammalia > Rodentia > Muridae > Apodemus > Apodemus speciosus. The sequence goes on from BDUI01000020.1 coordinate 188,623, forward strand.
TTCAGGGACCGCGGACACTAAGTACAAACAAAGAGGCCCATTTTCCAATTGCCCTCAAGTTTAAACTCTTTTTCCTTTTTAGAATCAGCACATTTATTTATTCAAGGAGGAACCAAGGATATAAGTTGCCTTTTTTTTTGTCCTCTTCCTATTTGGGTGTGAAGGAGCAAGACATGTATGCCATAGTGCATAAGTCTTCAAAGTCAACTTCTGAGAGCTGGTTCTCCGTCCACCAGTGGATTCTACAGTTCACACTCACTACTCTTGATCCGCCATCTTTAACCACTGAGTCATCTTAACGGTCCCTAGCTACTGATTGTAAATGGCCTGAGATCTAAAGGGCCCAATATTACTTTTAAACAAAATTTTTTTCTTCTTGATATCTACATCAACCCCATAAGACAGTAAGAGAAAGAACACTCTAGAAGTGACCAGAGCCTCTCACCCATGCACTGGGAGTGGGCAGCATGGTCAGGACAGGCAGCCTTGCCTTCTGACTGATTTTCGCAAGCACACCACAGGGTCACAGTGTATTGACTCATTCAAACCTGAATGGCCAAGACACAAGTCACAACCACACATGGGGAGGGGAAGAGAGCCTCACATCTGAAGCAGCACCAGTCATAGATTTCTCCCCACACTCTCAAAGACTTGGGAACTAAACAGCCCTGAAACCTCTGTCTTACTCTGTGAAAGATCTAAGCCCAGGAAAAACAGGTCCATAGAAAGTAGCTATGTCCTCTCCCCCTAGATGATCTCTCCCTTCCTCTTCTGACCAGTGAGTCCTTTCAAATCTAAGGGGGTCCTAGGCCACAAGCAGCAAGCATGGGAGAAATTCCACCAATAAAAGGAGCTCAATACAGCTCATGGGTCTCTCCAGCTGACTCCCTCAGGCAGGCACAGCTGAGATTATTAAATAATAATAATAGTAATAGTAATAATAATAAGAGGAAGAGGAAGAAGAAGAAGAAGAAGAAGAAGAAGAAGAAGAAGAAGAAGAAGAAGAAGAAGAAGAAGAAGAAGAAGAAGAAGAAGCAAATGTTGGTGTCAGGCCTTTGCAAAGGGCAGAGGACAGCCACCTGGGTCAATACCCCCCCCCCCGGTGAGAAGCTTCAACCACCATACTCTAAAACAATGTCCATGTATGTGCAGGCATGTACGATTGCATGCTGGAGCTCATATACACGCAGATCTTGAACAAGGGGGGGGGGGCTATGAGGACCCTGCCACGTTTTATAGATACGCACAACTTCCAAGTGCTGGTCAGTTCTAGAGAATTCAAGACCTCCTTCACTTCATTATCCTATGATCCAAATTAAGTTTGTAAAATGCTGTCAGAACAATCCTATCCCACAGAAACCATTCTCTTCTGATTTACGGGAGACAAACTGAGGCAGTAAGAAGCAAAGTCACTTGTCCAGTTCCTACAGGTCCTCAGACCCACACCCAGGCACCCTGGTTCCACAGCATTGGGGTTTTGCTTCCTTTAGTGTGTTCTGTTTTGTTTTGTTTAGTTTTTTTTCCATTTGTTTATGCTCCCTCTAAATGACCAGTTGTTGCCATGTTGTAGTAAACAACCAGAACAGAAAGTCAGCTCTGAAGTGAGACGCCTCCCCACAGAGGAACAACTCAATTCATACTTCGAGGAATAGTTTCTGGGAAAGCAGAGGAGGTGATGCTATCAAATACTGAAACTTCGAACTCCTACTCACTCGCCGCCTGGGGTGCAGGAAATGGGGCAGAGGCCTTCTCCCTCCCTGTTCCTGCTGCCCGTTTCTGTCAGTTACAGTCATTACCAGACTGAACTCTTTAGTCAAATGAAAGCTTTTTCCTAGCTTTCTGGCCTTGGGTAAGTCCCTGAAGCCACTGGCCCTGTTACCATATACACTTCTGCACAGCTATGCAAACACACACGGGGCTGACTAGAAAGTAGTCCTGCCTCCCTTGCCCTGCACAGCACTGCAAGTCTACAGTGGCTCAGCTCTCTCACAAACTCAGACTTAAGACTTCAGCTTCTCCGTGGGCCTCTCTTCGACCCACCCTTGTCTGCTGCAATTCCAGACCAGACCTACTCACCTCTGCCGACAATGAAAAAGAACTCACCTCTCCATCACCATCCTCAGTCTTCTCTTACACTTCACTAGGTAAGATTCCGCCAGGTATTCAATAGCCCTGAATTGACAAGTTCTAAAAAAAAAAAACCCTCCACTAAGTGGCTGCTCTTCACTGTGCATGCTATTTTTTACACCCTCCTAAGATCGACGACTCCAGAACCAGGTTGGTGCCAAGGTATGAATTAGAAACAGAAGATAGGACAGAACAAGGCAGTATGGCCACCAAGGAGTACTGCAGCCAGCACCTGTAAGTGCACCACATAATAAGCAGACCACCATCCAGAGGCTGGCCCTTTGGGCAGGTCATGTCCTAAAAACTATTCTTGGGCTCTTGAGGACACCCTCCCTCTAAGATGTACAACTGAATATACGCAAGGCGTATCTATCCCTCATTAAAGTCACTTAAATTCAGGCTTAAGTAGGCTTGGTTATTCATTCCCACTGAAGCTGTCTGTGCACACCACTCAAATATAAGCAGCCTTAGAGTTCACACTTTCAAGTCTATCCAACTTTGCTGGGATACTATTAGGTTTTGTTCTGTTTTATTTTAATGTTATAAATTATGTTTGTTTTAAATTACGTTGTTTGCTCCTTGAAATTCAGAGACAAGAAACCAAGATTCCCAGAGTTGTCTAAATTTTCAAAATCATGATTTTAAGAATACTTCTAACAATCTTCAATATACACAAATAATACAGTAAGTATTATTTGGATACTTACTATCTATGTTTAAAGAATAAAATATTCTACGCTTAGTACTTACAAAGAACTTTAATATTCCATTAATTAGTTGTATCTCCTAGTCAGGTAGCAGCCTAAGATCAGCATTTCTGTAACTGGGTTGATACAGAAGAAGGTGGTACAGTCATAGAGAAGGATTTGTGGGCACTGCCCATTTAAGAACTTATTTCTCTTGTGTTGAATGTGCCCACATGATAAGAGGTGCTCTCTCTATAAAAGTCCAGGACACTCACAAAGGAGCCCTTCCTGACTGCTGGCCCCACTTCACAGATTTTACCACACACATAATCTAGTGGGCACAAGCTAGGACCAGTGTCCTAGACTTGATCTTTCTGTATGGTTCCTGCCTCATATAGCTTCGGTCGACTTACATTCTGAGTGAGAAGCATTTTAAACATAAAGGATTATTACCAATGAGTCGCTCGTGCAGCATTTAATTTCAAGTCAGGAGACGATGTTTCACGAGCAGCAATCTAGTTAAGATCCTAACAGTGCTGGTGGGAAGTGGATTTATCGCGGACATCAAGGGAGCAGTCTGACCCTGGACTCTTCCCAAAGGCCAGAGTCATAAAACAAAGCTGTAATTTCCCCAGTTTCACAAACACAGCACCTTAACTGTGTCTGCTTTCCCGGTACTAGGGCGAATGACTGCATGGCCTTCTTATAGGAGATAAATGAGCAGAGGCTGGGCATGCAGCTCAGTAGCAGAGGTGGACTCTGAGTCCATCCGTGGTGACAAATGAGCAAAGCAGGAGGGGTAGAATTCGAAGTCAGAAATTTGGAGGTCACTATGTAAACCACTTCCTCACTCTAAAAGGCAAACGTTTCTGATAGAAGGGCGACACTCTTAGGAACCTGAGTGCTGGAAGTCAGACAATATTCCAACCTAACTGCAGTGGCCCAGCCTTGGAAGCAGGCATGCCTCTCCCACTGCCCAAGAGAAGAGGCTTTATAGAGGACTGAGCAGTGGCTGGGAGCTGCTCTTTAGAGCTCTATTCCTAAAACAGGCTTCCTCTGAAACCCGTATAAGGCAGGACACTTTCAAGGCCAGCCCCTGAACCATAACCCAAAGGTGAGAGATGCCACCAGAACACCAGGCTGTGTAGAAAGGGATCCTGGAAGCTCACGCATGCAGGATGGGGGCGGATGAAAGTGTCTTTCCACATGGAAGGCTCCTGCTTAGGAGAAGTGGAAACTGGGGTGAGCAGGAAGGAGTTCCGGGCAGAGAGAGCCATCTTCTGAGAGAACGCATGTGAAGATGCGGTGTGCAAAGAGAAGTCCAGAGGGAGAGCAAGAAGAAGTTGGAGGCAGGGATATGACAGATGTAAGACACCTGAGGTTGCCACAGGCGGTCATACAGCCCAGGGCTCACGGCCGAGGTTCTGAGCTCACTGTTCTTGGATCAGTGGATCTGAGCCTATCGGCCAGGAGCCAGAGGAGAGGTGTACACAGACCACCCTCCTAGCCGCCATATACAGGACAAGAAATTATACAACTCCCGAATTCATCACAGCCCACCAAGGCTTCCTAAGACTGCAGAGTGCTAACTCATGTGGCTACAAAACAGGCTTGTGGTTTCAGCCCAGACAACCCAGCTCCACAGAGTTATAGACAAGGAAAGCCAGGAAGTCATGACTCAAAGGGGACAAGATGGCCACAGCCTGCTTTCCCATGAATTCATCACATCATATAAATACCTTGCCAGTGAGTGTCCTGTTAAGACAGCAAGAGCTTTAACTTTATAAGAAGGACAGGAAGGAAAAGGTAGGTAACAAAGGAGAGCTAGAAGAAAACAGAGGAGGGGGGAGGGGAACAGACATCTTGGGCTGAGTACACACAATTTGAAATGGGCCAGAGAAAGAGAAAAGCTGCATCTCCCAAGGCCTTGGTGATAGAGGTTTAAACAGATTCACTGTGCTTGTGGACCCAGAATGACAATACACAGGTCAAGCAGAGTAATGCTATTCTAGGTGACTGTTCTAGGTTCAGTCATGACAGGGTATGCAAGAACAAAGGATACAACTTTATGTAATTTATTTCTTAAAGTCCTTAAGCAAAATGTATAAGCTATATAAAAGTTCAGGGGAAGTAGAAACATACCAATCACTCATGATGATTATTCTCAGGAGAGAAAAACATATAGGGGGGAAAGTATGGGTTTAGTAATTCACAGAAACGGTCATTAGTTCTCCCCTTCCCATCTTCCCTGCATATTCTTGCAACATGATATTGGGAGTTTTCTCACCAAGACACAAGCTCTTTCTCTACCTTATTACTACTGGAAAGTACACATGGCCCCACACACTCAGTCACTGCCTATTTGACAACCCAGCCGGCTTGTCCCTACCTTATCCATAACTATGTAAAATATTGTTAAGTGTGTTCGTGCACTCAAATGTCTTCTGAACAATAACGACCATAGCAACGTTGATTAAATGTTTCATGTGTGCAAGTCGCCAAGCTTTTCTCATGCATCGCTTCACATAAGCTTTGTCAGTCCCCGTAGCCCTTTGACAGAGGAAAATGCCAAGTCACAGAAACTAAACAACTTGGCCAAGGTCATGAGGTGACGAAACAGAGGCTCCTGGATTTAAACCCCAACAATCCATCTCCACAGCCTGCACTCCCTCCACTGTGTCAGGGTGTTTCAACACTGCAGCTAGAAAAAGGTTAAGTGACCCTGTTCTGACTCCTGGTAAAATGGCTTCCCTTCCCAGACTCCTATATCATCTGGGAAATAGTGGTTCTAGAACTGTACCAGGAATCACAGTGAAGTGGACAGACTGTAGACTTCAGACACCTGGTTCTGGGATGGCTGCTATCCATTTCATATTCTCACTTCTGCCTTTATGCTGGTTTCCAGGATTCATCAAAATGACTGGTAGCAGATCCTTGCCAGAAGGTCTCTTTCCTCTCTATCCTGAGATGTGGGAGCTGTGGCTCGCGGGGCCTGCAATCACCTAAGCAAAGGGCAGAATCTCTTCCCTCTTCCTCATCTGCCAAGGGCATCAATTTCTGATTAACTGCTAATTCTCTATTTTGTAGACCACTTCCCTCCCCCTGACAGAGAGAATAGACAGGGGGCAACTGCCCCTTTCTCTCTGTGTTCTAGGTCATAACATCACCCTCCCAAGTTAAAAAACTAGGCATCTCCACAAAATAACTCCCCCTCCCGGAACTCCCTGGAATCCCACCCAGGACTGAGGTAACTGAAAACAAAGGGCTATGATTGGCTGCCAATTACATCACTGCTCCACAGACCTGATTAAAGTCTTAATTATTTGAATGCCACTTTCTTTCTACACCTAACTCCACAGACAAATAGCCACAAAGGGAACGGCATAGGGTGACAGCAGTGATAAAACGCAGTTCCTGGCTCAGGTAGGACAGAGGAACCATGTGCTGGAGACATCTGTCATTAAGAACAATCCAGTCACCAGGTGGGGACATACAGCTCTCTATATTAAATTAGAGGAACGATTCAAAGGGGACCAGTTTCAGCTGACAAGAGCAAAAAGAAAATCAATTTCAGGTTGCCAGGACAACTAGACTTTTCCTGCAAGAATAAATCTGATCCAGCCCTAAAATCTGACAAGTAAATGTTCCCTCGCATTACATCACATCCCTAAAGCGTATGTCGAACCAGTGAGATAATCAAGACTGCTAATGACTTTCTACAACAGCCACAAGATAAAGAATTGATAGCTCTGGCTGGTTCCTCACCAGCGGTTCCACTCTCTCAGTTTTACCATAACCAGGGCAGTATGCTTCTTAAAATAAAGCTAACGTACCTCACTGTCAGACCTTGGATCTGGAAAAGCAAGGCTAGCATCTTTGGAATACAGGAGTCTGGTGGCTTAGACCTGTACCTGTCTCCCCCCTCTATCATCCATGGACTGACTGACGACACAAGAGCCACAGACAAAGAATTCAAAGTTGCTCGATGGTACCTAACACAGACCTAGCCCTGAAGTGCCTGTGGAGAAAGCCGTTCTTTTAGCAGTAAGTGAATGTGAGACATGGGTCGGCAAAGCAACTGTTCATACTCAATGAGCCAGGAACCAGTAGAGGCAGGCTTTTTACCCAGCTCCTGCTAACAGCTCCCATACCACTTCCTCAAATAGCTCTCAAGTCATTCCATCTCTGCCTCAGAGACTGGGAGCCAAAGTTAAGTCCATTTGATCTCCTACTAATCCACAGAAGACAGTGACCCCAAATGGCCTTATCCCAGGAGGTCAGAGTCATGGACCCAGATCCAATCATATCTGATGAGATGTGCCTCCTCTACGCATTTACATTCTCGGAAGGCTGAATATCAACTTATCTCTGGGGGCTATTAAAAACAAGAACAGCTAATAAATCACTGGAAAGCACTTTACAAATATAAAGTAATACAAAAATGCTAAGCACCAATACCATAAGTGCCTGAGGCTGCGGCTGTTCCCTGGAGAGTGGGGATTTCACGTAGGCCAGGCAGGCTGTACTACGCAGCCTCCCAAGCAACCAGAGGCAGAAGAACCCCTCCAAAAGCTTCATACTTCATTCGCAGGCTGCTCCCAAATGCTCAAAATCATCTCTAAACGCTACTGTAACCTAATGTATTATAAAGGACACGTAAAAAGAAAACACCAAGGGGAGACTGTACATTGTACCTGATCATAGACAGGAAAGCAAATATCAGGCTGTCCCCGGCCTGTGATAAACCAAGTAGACCATGAAAAATAATGAACTCATTAGAAGGGGTTTTGCAGCAAATTCACTTGACAGCCAATGCAGGGTCTGAAGAGGCAGAGTCTGAATAATGCACACACGGGAGGTCTCCAGCTACAGGAGCCATGGGAGGAAGATGTAAAAACAGAGCACTCCTTCCAGACAGTCACACAGGTCTCGGGGAGAACTTTCTCCAGGTGGGGGGAGCATAAGAAGAAAGCAGGGAGAGCAGAGTGTAAGCAAAGCAAAAGTGTGTGCCAGGGAGCGTGCATTCAAATTCCCACTCTATCGTGACAGCTACATAACCTTGAAGCTTCCTAAGCCATGGCTATCTGACCATAACATACCACTGGCTACAAATAAGCTACTCCAGCCCCGACTAGTTCTGCCCATCATAAGAAGTTGAGCTTTAAGAAGCAACCTCACTGTCTGGTACACACTATGCATGTGCAATCAGCGACAGGTAGCATGCTAACACAAATGATCTCAGCATATCCGGGGCTAGTGTCCCACACATGGAAACAAAGACAAGAGAAAACACATGAAGTCAAAGATCTATATGGCAAGAGGATGGAAGAGGAAAACATCCGTTCTCTGAAGCTCAGCCTTATTTCTCCTGGAGAATGATCACTCCCCTTACTCCCCAACTTTTACTTCAGGATGGGTAATGATAGTCCAGGGATAGTCAGGCATTCTCAAACCTTAGGCTTTGGTGGAAATTAGAGAAGAACATTGCCTACCTTCCTGGTCAATACAGAGCTCCTCTCTCTGAATTCTGCCACTAAAATATTGGCTTCAGTGTCAGATGTGCCTCCCAGAGTCTCATCCCAAAACAAGGAAGTAGTGTCTGGGGGAGGAAATGCCTTACCACCTGTCTTTACATTTGACACTGGGGACATAGCTCCTAGGGAAGTTACAAAACAGGGACAGTAAGCATGAAACTAGAGGGTAAGTTCTCTTTCAGAACTCAGGGGCAGAACAGGTAGATCTTAGAGTTCGAAACCAGCCTGGTCTATAGAACAAGTTCCAAGGGAGCTGGAGCCACACAGGGAAACCATGTCTGGACAAAAAGAGTAAAAAGTCAACCAAAAAAACTATGAAAAAGTTATCTTACATCTTACTACTAGGCTCTTACCTCTATTACTAACCATTAGTTATTATTAAACAATCTCTATCAAATGGAGCCCCTTTCAGTTACTATTATGCTGTGGCATTTAAGCAATCAGGCTTTGGGAACACCACCATTTTTGAAAGGAATCTTCCAATGTAGTAAAATACTAGATGGCCCTACAGTCTCATGGTCACTTGGCCTCCCCTCAAGGTCCTCTGATTCTCAATACATCCTCCATCCTGTGCCTGGAGCAAGGCAGGCAGCTAGGGAAAGCTGAATTCCTTTTTTTAAATTTTTTTTATTGGATATGTTCTTTATTTACATTTCATTTCCCTTTTCCTGGTTCCCTGCCCCCCAAATGTCCCACATGTCCTTTTCCCTCCCCCTGTTCCCCCATCCCCCACTTCCCATTTTCCTGTTCTGGTATTCCCCTACACTGATGCACTGGGCCTTTCCAGAACCAGGGTCCACTCTTTCCTTCTTGTCGGAGATCTATTGGTATATGGATTGTGACTTTGGTGTTCCAAGATTCTAGGCTAATATCCACTTATCAGTCAGTGCATACCATGGGTATTCTTTTGAGACTGGATTACTTCACTCAGTATGATGCTCTCCAGCTCCATCCATTTCTCTAAGAATTTCATGAATTCATTGTTTCTAATGGCTGAATAGTACTGTGTATATATACCACATTTTTTATATCCATTCTTATGTTGAGGGACACCTGTGTTCTTTCCAGCTTCTGGCTATTATAAATAAGGCTGATATGAACATAGTGGAGCATGTGTCCTTATTGCATGCTGGGGAATCTTCTGGGTATATGCCCAGGAGTGGTATGGCTGGGTCCTCCGGGAGTATCATGTCCAGTTTTCTGAGGATCTGCCAGACTGATTTCCAGAGTTGTTGTACCAGCTTGAAGTCCCACCAGCAGTGAATTTCACCCACAATCTACGTCTTCCCTGTGTGAGCAGTTCAAGAACCCAAGAGGTCAAAGAAGAGAGAGGGCAGGAAGCTTCTGCCTGGGTCAGGGTGGAGAGGAGACAATACTAACGTTGATTTCCCAGGAGAAACGCAAATGGACAAGAGACGGGTCCAAAGAACAGCCGAAATGAAAGAAAAACTATTTAGTTTGTTATGTTTTTAAGTGCACTTCTATTATATCAACTTTTACAATCATACTCTTGCTTGGGCTTCTGAAGTTTGCTATAAAGCTTATTCCTATAAAAGTTCCTGGAACATAGTAGGTCATGAATAAATCTTTGAAGCACGGTTTGACTAGATCTCCACTGCTAAGGAGGAAAGGGCTTTCAGGGTCAACAAGTACAAGATTCAATGGGCATTTCTGCTTTCTTGCTCTAATAAGATGGGAAAACATGGCCAACACTGTGTTTCACGCCTCTTGTACATGAAACTTGACTCAGAATGGCCCCATGTCAGAACAAACAAAAGGCACACAATTCCCTAGACAAAATCCCCAGAAAAAAAAAGAAAGAGCCTGCCTAGGGAAGCAGGCAGGGAATGTGGGGAAATGTACCCCACCAACTGATATTACTTCTGGCCCAAAGCCAGAAGAGACATGGCTGGACCACTGGCTACTTGGAGAAGTTGTGCCAACATCTACCTCTTAAGACTCCCATGAAGCTGAGCCTGTTCTCATAGGCCTATAATCCCAGCTACTCGGGAAGAAGGAAAAACTTGTATCAAGTTCAAGGTTTCTCTAGACTATAGAATAAGTTCAAAACTATCCAGATCAACTTAGAGGAATTCTGTCTTAACCATTCCATGCTAAGCTCTGAAACAAAAAAGACGGATGTTTTATTGGAAAAGGGGATAGAGACAAGACATGGAAAGGGCCAGATTCCCTCCCTGACTTAAAAGTTTGCCTGCTACTGCATCCTCTGTTAGATTCCAACCATAACTAGGGCTTCATTCCTAGAGAGTTCATAAGATAAACACTGCCCACACTGGGGCGTGTGCTATCACTTGGGGTAAAAGCAGTAACTACATAATGTTGACAGGAGTTGGCCCCAACCAACCATCCTTCTACCTTAAGGTCTGCAGTCTGCAAGGCCGGCATTTTTATCTAGGGCTGGGCCTAATCTTGAGAATCCATTATTATTTATTACATATGAAGCACTTTCTATCTGCAGAGTGCTTTGGAATTAGTTTTTATCAGTTACTCAGCATTCTTAAATCTAAACAAAGCCCAGGCCCTGGTGGAAGATGGCAAACCCCAAGATTCACTGACTCATCACCCTGCAGAGGTCCACTCCCAACCTCCTGTGGCCAGAGCAAAGAAAAGAGTCAGAACAAGAGCACAATGCGACCCAACACTGAATCCATGAGAACGCCTGGCCCTGGGCTCAATGTCTGGAGTTACAGCAACTCTGGACCTCAGAATTTATTCTTTAGAGCTATTTTAGAGGGCCATCGTGGTCCCCTCTGTGGTTCTAAGAAAGTATAATTAGGTTTCAAATATCATGTGAAGGAATGTAGGGCATGTTCCTGCACAACTCAAAACCTGAGCCACTGTATGGATATAATTCCACTACCAAAAATGGTATCAAAGGGGAAAATACACTACAGGCTTTCTTCTCCAGTCCTCGATTTCCAGATTAAGAAGAAATATCAAAACACAGAAGAGAAAGTCTTTCAGAAAAACGAGAGTTGGCAACTAGAGAGACAGAGACAGGCAGACAAACAGACATACAGAGAGACACAGAGATAGAATGAATGAATCTAAGAAACACTTTAAGAAGAAAATGTGAGTTTAAGGGAAAGGGCTGGTTTTCTTAATACTCTCTGTGTCTTTGTGAGTTTGTGTTGATGGAAATTAGGAAGAACTGAATGCAGAGCTCTAAATACTGAAGAATACAGCTATTCTTCACTACAGGAAGCTCACAGAGCAGTCAGGTTTTATTCATCACTAGACATGAACACTGGGAAAGAGCCTAAAGGACAAGAGGGTACCTGGGCTCCCTGGCACATGCACTCAACATCGTGCTGCTCACTCAGGAGGCTCGAGCGGAAGCTGTTGAGCGTGACCCCACCTCAGATTGTGTCTTCACAAAGTCACACAGAAGCAGAGACAGGGCGCATCAATGCTATCTGTCTCTAACCCCAGCATTGGGAGCCAGAGGCTAGAGGAGGACTACAAATTCAGGGCCACCCTGGACTACAGGATGAGTTCCAGGGCAGCCAGAGCCACAGATTTACATTACATAAATTATCAGGACCTCTCGGGGCCTTGATTTGTGGTTCGCTTCAGAATATCAGCCCAGAGCCTAAAGCTTGGCACGAAATAAAAGTTAAAAAATGATTAGTTCCTCATTGCCTTAAATAAGTGGAGGCAGGCATGCATGAATGAGCAGTCAGCAACCAGAACTCCTCACTGCTATTGTCCATCAGGGGACCTGGTGTAATTCAGCTGAGAATGGAAACAGACTGACACATAGCCCTGCTAATCACAGAACTAGTTAGCCAAACATCACAGGATTCAAGACTAATTAAATAGCATTGCCTACCATCCTCTGGTCTGTATACAGCTGAGTTTGAGGACAGGAGAGTGTGTGTCCTCATCCTGCTTTATAAGGAAAGCTAAACCTTAAACAAAAGTAAAGGTACCAGCCTAAAAATGCAAATACTCTATGTCCTGCCACCTTCTCACCATATGATGCCCAAGATCTCCCTTTGAGCCTCACTGTGGTTATTAGTAAAATGACCACTCCTGAGCCTGCCACCCTATGGACAAGTTATAGCGATCTGGTGAATTATTGAATGTGGAAGGGGTTAGTACACTGTAAAGCGCTTATAAGCCTACGTCATATATCATATTCCCCAAAGGATTAGTCATGGTCAATAAATTATTGCTGTTTATATGACTGGTCTTTCCTGTGGTTTCCTCATAATAGCACCAAGCATTTGTAACCATTAAAATTTATGCCTTTACTGAAGCAGAAGATGCACCGGTCTCGGTGTCCCTACATCTCCCTCTGAGCTATTTGTAGAGCCTGCCAGAGAATCCCAGAAATCGTGCTTGCTCTTTACCCTTCGGTTCCAGCCCTGACCAGAAGCACCATGCACTGTGTTCGGTTTCCTCATTCTTTTATACTCTACAGTGCGAAGTGCTCACACTCAGGTCGACTTAAAGATGGTGCCACCCAGGTAAGCAAATGGTTGCCCTCAACTAGCACCATGGGTTGGAACTACGTGAAGAAGGGGAGTCAGATGCTACACTGACGAATCTGACCTTCAAACTGCAGTGAGCACACAAGGCGAAGGCACGGCTTTGTTTAGGCTCTGTTTGGTGTTCAAGAACATAATGGCAACTTGGTGCAAACCGATCCACTGGGCACTGCTGAGCCAAGAAGCCACAACATGAAACACAAAGAAACTGATCTGGAGGCTTTGGGGCTAGAAGCGACTTCCAAGGACCAATCACATTTGTACTTGCCAGGTAGAGAAATGAGGATCTTAAGAACAAAGCATGACTCAGAGTGAGCTCTGACACAGCTTCCCCAGAACATAGACCTCTTGTCGCCCAATCTCTCCAGAGAAATCCCTCTGCTTACACAGCCTCATCTCAGTCCTTCTCTTCCTCCCGGGACCAGGTGGCTGCTCTACAGTCAGCCTAAACTGTAACAGAGAAATACAGTTCCTGCAGAGTCCTCAACGAGGGAACAGGGAGCTCCAAAGCCCCTATGGCTTTCTCAGAGCAGTAACTTTCTACAGTTACTCAGGATAGACAAGCTGCCACTAAGATATAATAACTACAGGCTGGAAATCTGTCAAGAATTTCCTTTATCTTCTGTCAGAGAAAGTTCCTTTATCTCATGTTAGAAAGACACTTTGGGAATGGGGAGCGGTCAACGTTGACTACAACCATCTACCCAAAGAGTAAGTCACAGATGCTTGTAACAAGACAACAGCACTTGGGGACAACAGATTGCAGAACCCATAAAGACGGAAAGCATTCAAAGCCTTTCTGCTTGTCTCACAAGCAGATGACCCCAGACAATGTCTGCAAGGGCTCTGCAAGTCCATTCTTTTCAATCTTCTTTAATATCTGTGACAGCCCAGTGACTGATCCAGTTCTTGCCTGGGAAACCCTCTCATGCTCGATTCCATCTTGTAGAGGGTAGGGAAGCAGCAGGACCTGCCTCCTGCTGGCCCCACTTCTCCCATAAAGCAGGTTGAAAGTGCAACAGCAGCGATGACTGAGCAAGGCCATGGAATGGGTGCACTGAATTAGTGTAAACCTGTGACACGTACTAGACGCCTCCCTACACACACTGCTTGTCCAGAGATAAGAGAATGGGGGAAGAAGGTAGACCCAGGTGGAAGAAATGCATAATGTGCCTAGGTGCATGAAAAGACCTGCCAGGCAAAGGCACCGGTAAACCCAAACACGCTTAAGGAAATCACAAGGGAAAATGCAAGACCAGTATTTATTTTGTCTTTTTTTTAATAATGTAAAATAAGTTTATTATGTTTTCATTTCAAGACATCATTGGCCAGATATATTCATATTATCACAGAACATCCTTATAGGAGACAAAATTTATGATACATGAAGAAAATCTTTGCAAAGTCCCTGAATTTTTATCTAGCTATTTTGTCTTTTTCGTTCAAGTCACAGAAAGTATCTGGAAGAATTAGAATATGCTTTGTTTGGGGAATTCCATGGGAAATGAAATGATCTCAGGCAAAATTAGAATGAAAGCAAACAGATACATTAGATGTCTTGGTGATCACAGCATCCAACCCTGCCACTTTAGACTGAAAAAGGCATGCCAGGAAGAAAGTGTGTTTCACAGTTGAATGGCAGTCGAACTGGGCAGAAAACCTATGTCTGCTGGCTGTAAGAATGATTTCTTAGTTCTCATCTCATGCTAGCACTGACTTGAACACTAACTGAGTTAAGCCAACTCATGTCTGAAGAGCAATGGTAAAATAAACTGTTCCCTGTGGCAGATGCCTGGAACACTGGCTTCTTTCTCAGAACTTCACAGCTCATGTTCTACATAACGTGGAAATCAAGGAGGGCCCTGTTTCCTCAGTAGTGCACGTACATTTCTTAGCAATGTGCTGCATGTCTGGCATCCTCCACAGCTCCCTCTCCTGCTCCTCTTATTACCATATTAGGCACTGAGTTCCAATGTCTGGGTCACAGAACTCAGGCTGTGGGTATGAGTACAATCTGCTTTCTGAGCTGTTTGTCTTCACTGGAAGCCCACTGAGTACATCTAGGAAACATTCACAGAAATGTGGAGGGCAGGGAGAAGTGATTCACACCCCAAACTTAGAAAGGAAAAAATGCTGCGTTTTTTTTTTATTTGATTTGTTTTCTTATGCTCACCTAAAGGGATGAGAACCAGATTTGAAAGAGAAGGTGGCAAGGTTAGTAAATGTCAAAGGCTTCTGTTCTCCCCTGTGGAAACACAGGCCATGAAAGCTATGTGAGAAGAGATTCCTGAGGCCTTGTGAGAAAACTCCAAGAACACAATAGTCTTGTGAACTCAGTTTCTTCACAACACAGGATGTGTTTTTGTGTTCCACCCAGATGAGAGGAGAGGAATGAGTTTATTTCAGCTGTTGTTATTCATATGCCTCTATGGAAAAACATTTTTTGTCATGTCCTTTTCGTGGTACATCTAACTCAGGTGACTCTTCTTAACCCTCAGCATATAAACTGTCCGATGCTCTAAATAAAGTTGGCTCTTACATGAAACTTTACTTGGCTTCATTTTTAGGTCCCACTCTCCCAGGTTCACGCTGCCAACTGGAATGATGAAACCTTCACGACTGTATGTATCTGTCTACGGCTGTGTGTACAAGAGCACAGTTGTGCTTGTGTGTTTGGAAGTAGAGAGTTGTTGTAAACATAAATGCTAGGGGGGGGGGGGAGTTCATTCCAAAGAAAGCATGGGACAACTGAGAAGACACTCAGAACCTGTGTTGAGCATTCGTCTTCCCACATGACACAGATGCTTCTTCAAGTAGTGTCAACTTTCAAATTTTGGAAACTGCATTTCAGAAGCAAAAGAGTTATTTGAAATATCGCTGAAAGTGTTATTCCATTTAAAACAACATTTTAGGTATCTATACATCCCAAAATCATATAAAACTTACAGTGGTTCGAGTGGGAAGAATAATTATTCTAGTAAAAAAAAAAAAAGGAAAACAGGTTTTAGAAGTAGAAATATCTTACCTACTAGTATACAATTCAAAGGGGTGGAAGGTTAGTAATATTAATGTGAAATGTATAAAATCTTAATTTTTTAAAAAAAGAAACCAATGGAATGAAGAGAAAGAGAAAAAAGCTCCTTTCAAACTCTGAGCACTCTGTAAGAGTCATACAGAATGTGGTCACCCACAAGACACCTTTCCTGGTTTTGGTATTCTATTCTTTATCTTTCTAGTGAGGGCTGGGGACAGGCAAGGGTCACATTCTATATGGGGAAAATCCCCCAGAGATGATTCTAATTAGAATATGAGAACCTTCAGTTCTGTGAAGTTCAACAGTGAACAAGGTAGTATCTGCCGTATGATTAGTTATTCTGCAAAACGGACATAATCATTCCCATCTGATAGAGTAGTTGAAAAGATTAAGTGGGCTTTTAATGAAGTATCTAACAGTGCTTGACATACAACTAAGCACTTAGTACCCTGAGCCTGTCAATAACTTTACAATTCCTGCTGAATGGCAGTGACTGGTGCAGTGCAAAGGCATGAACCAGCAAGCCTAGGTTCAAATTCCCACAATCCTCTGTCACAAGTGAACTTGGGCAAGCATGCATAATCTTGTTCAGTTCAGTCTCCATRGCCTCAGAGTCACCATAACACTCAAATGAGTCCTAGCTAGAAAAGTTCTCCCGAAATGTCTTTGCAGCGTAAGAATATGAAGTATTATCATAAGGGCAAAAGACCAAAGTGTCACATGATCACAGCTGAAGCTGGAGCACAGTGTCAGAGGGACACAGCTGGAGCTCCAGCACAGTGTCACATGATCACACCTGGAGCACAGTGTCACATGGACACAGCTGGAGAAGCATCAGCTGGTCACTAAGGAGATAAAATCCAGGTCTACTTTCCACTGCCTGGACAAATTCAGCCTGGAGTTTTCCTAAAAGCAGCTTAGATACTGCACTATTCTTCTCACAGGTGCTCCCATGACAGATGCTGTTGTCCCCCGCACTGGAGCAAAGGTTTCCTGAGAGTGTCCCTGTCAGGTCACTGTAGTGTTATAAACAGCTATGAAGGACTGGCCAGCAGCCCAGGAGTTGCCAAGATAGGCGAGTCCAGACTTAGACATGAAGGCCTGAGGAAGGCTAGGCACCAAACCTACTGAGAGAACAGTCCAGAGCAGGCAAGCAAGGCTCACGCTTAGCCCATGTGGGCCCACACGGGCGCACAGATGTCAAGTTCTCAGGCTTGGGAGATGGACAGAGGCAAAAGACAGAAGGCAGGGCACAGTCACCAAGTTTCCACAAGAAGCACTTAACACAGTGGTTTCTACAGCGGGTTCCATGGAGATACACCAATGTGTACAGCTGCCTTGGCCCAGGGTAGAAACCAATGAGATTTGTGTTAAGAGTTTTTAAAAATGGACCCCAGTGAAAGAAACATAGAAAACACTGAGCCTAAAGGATTTATCAGCCCCATCACAACCAGGCGAAACCTTCAGAATATGCAGTGTCATTCAGTAAAAGGCCTTCTGCCTCTTGGCCGGACCCTAAGGGAAAGGGCCGGGCTGTGTGAGGAGACATGTCTGACTCCTCAGATGCTTTGTGGAATACCAAGGGGAAATCAATCATGGGTAACAATAGTGTGCAGAGGCTCTTCATCCCTTTTTCTATGTGCCAATGTGGACAATATCAGCTCTAAGCTAGGCTGATCAAAGGTCAGCCAGGACCCTTTAACCTGCCCAGTGACAGCAACAGAAAGTGCTAAATAAGTGAGTCAGAAAATATTTCTGGACGCACTACTCAGCTGGGATGCATGGAGAGCCACCCGCACTGTGACCACYGGAGCTGTCCTGACGTTCAGGACACGCAGAAGCTGGGTTTTAAAAAGTACCAGGGAGCCAGATAAATAAATAAACAGAGATCTCCCAGTGACTCATGGAAGCTATTAGTGAGAAAGTTATGCTCGCAATAAAAACTTGATAGTCTCCTTCCTCCAGCCTTCAGCCTCCCTGCCCAGAGGACACAAGCAGCAGAAGAAAGGAGGGTTCCAGGGACAGGTGCCTGCTGCCTGCCCTGTGGGGGCAGGGTGTTCTCTCTGTCTGTCACTGGGGAGGACTTCGATGGGGGAGTCGTTGTTCTTTTGAGACTTTAATAAACAAGGAAGAGAGATAGCTCCTTGTCCCGCCCTGGCTTCAGCTCTGGTCCCAGACACATTTGGTAGTGAGCAGTTTGCTGCACATCCAAGGGAGGCAAGCATCGCAGGCCCAGGCACTGCAGCGCCACCTCATCTACAAAACGCATCATCTGTCGGGGAGGCCGGAAGCCCAGCTGGAAAAAGCAAGTTCTGTGCGTTCAGCTAGAAAGCACCTTCTTGTGCTCGCTGTCAAAATAATTCTGTATTAAACTTCGGGGATATGTGACTAACGTGCTTGGAACCCTTTTGAGCGACTGGTTTATTTATTTAAGGGAGTGGATGGTTGTGGCTACAGCTGCTGGGGGTGGCTGGTGACAGAGAGAAAGGAGGAGGGAGAGAAAGGGAGGGGAGGGCCCCTGCGAGGCCTTGTGCTGGGTCAGCTCTGAGGGCTCAGTGCAGCGCCAGGGGCCTTGCTGCCACACTTCATTATAGGAGCACGAGAAGGAGCTGAGCCAGTCAAGAACAGGGAGGAAAGACCTATAAAGCCAGACAGGCACGTTGCCCAGAGGTACAGTTGCCTAACAGTTCCTAAAAAGACTGAAATACAAAAAAAAAAAAAAAAAAAARRAARRAAARRAAAAGAAAAGAAAAAAGTAAAAGCAAAACACCCCTACCCCCTCCACACACACATACTCAGAGTAATCTTGCAACAGCCCTTCTCCAAATCCACTGTAATAGCTCCCCACAGGTTCTAGAAGGAAAGTCCCTAACACTGTAGGAAGGCCCTGGAGAACTGGTTGATGGGAGGCAAACGCCTCACCTCCATGGGCATTCCAGCCTGGCAGACCCACATTCCTCTACGAACCTTCATACCTCTTCTATACCCTTTGGCTTAGAAACGTCTCTTTCCTTTACCAAAGTAGCAGGCTACTCTGCAGAGCCCTCCCACTCATACAGAGCACCAGGCTCTGCCACAGCACTAAAGACCCTGCAGCAGGCCCCAGAGACGCTCTGCTGTACAGAGAGCACACCTCCCCCCCCCCCGCCCCCACACACACTCCCAAGCTTCTTCCCTAGAAGCCAGCCTCCAGGGGGCACGCACAGCATGAGGTCCTTACTATGGGCATCCCCAAAAATTCCCTCAAGGTCTGCAAAGTTCCCACATGCAATCAGCAAATACATGCACACAGGTGAAATTCCTTTTTCTGTGCTCCTGGGCAAATCTTAAGCAGTAAATGTAAGACACACACACACACACAAACACACACACACACACACACACACACACACACACACACAAAGGCTGAAGCACAGTGCACACTGAAAGGCTACAAACCTAACTCCTGCCAAATCTCTCAAGACAGCTCTTCAGGAAGGTCCTGCTCTCTTGCCCTGAACAGTTGTATCAGGCAGTGTTCCTCTGCTGCCTGCAGTTGGGACACAGGAAAGAACTGGCACATTAAAGGGGAGAGGGGATTGCAATCAATAGAAAACAGATGAGCAGAACACGAATGTGCACAACCTTTTTAACCCAATGATAATTGTGGATTTATATTACCTGCTTATCCTGTGTGTGTGTATGTGTCTGTCTGTCTGTCTGTCTGTCTGTCTGTCTGTCTGTCTACTGTCTGTTTGTGCATGTCTGACTGTCTGTCTGAGTCTCACCAGCCACTAACTGAAATGGAGTTCGAGGGGAGGAAGAAGGCAGGCAGGCCTGGGGAAGTGATCAGGACACAGGAGCAACAAGGGACCCGCTGCCTCAGCTCTGGCTTGCCAACCTTCTTCATTGAAGTATCCCTGCAGAATTGTTGGCAAAGGAAGTTTCCAGAAAATCATTTTCACTTTCTCTCCACAAACTCCACCTCCCGACTCCACCTCAGCCACACTTCAGGTCACATTTTATGGCACTTAAGGGAAAAGGTTTCTTGAGGCAACTGTTTTATGGTCCAGAGGATGCCCTAGTCTCATTCGTTCCCTTTCTCAAATTCCACAGCTCTCCTCCCTCAGCCCGGCCTTGCTCTGTCATGACAGTGGTTCTCTTCCCCAGACCCACCCTCAGCCTTACTCCAAAGCACCTTACTCCTCTCTTCTCATCTCACGGCTCCCTTGCTCTGTCATGACAGTGGTTCTCTTCCCCAGACCCACCCTCAGCCTTACTCCAAAGCACCTTACTCCTCTCTTCTCATCTCACGGCTCTCGTGAACCAATGTTGTCTCCTGTCATCATGCCTTCTTCAGAGGTGATCAACACTTAGAAATGTTAGCTCCTTTTATTCATTCACTACTTGTCCAAGGACCCCACCACTGATCCCCATTCCCCATAGCCCTACCACTGAGCCCCACTCCCCAAGACCCCACCACTGAGCCCCACTCCCCAGGACCCCACCACTGAGCCCCACTCCCCAGGACCCCACCACTGAGCCCCACTCCCCAGGACCCCACCAC
>BDUI01000020.1:209868-232483 GCA_002335545.1 Apodemus speciosus
CCACCACTGAGCCCCACTCCCCAGGACCCCACCACTGAGCCCCACTCCCCAGGACCCCACCACTGAGCCCCACTCCCCAGGACCCCACCACTGAGTCCCATTCCCCATAGCCCTACCACTGAGCCCCACTCCCCAGGACCCCACCTCTGAGCCCCATTCCCCAGGACCCTACCACTGAGCCCCACTCCCCAGGACCCCACCACTAAGCCCCAGGACCCCACCACTGAGTCCCATTCCCCATAGCCCTACCACTGAGGCCCACTCCCCAGGACCCCACCTCTGAGCCCCATTCCCCAGGACCCTACCACTGAGCCCCACTCCCCAGGACCCCACCACTGAGTCCCATTCCCCAGGACCCTACCACTGAGCCCCATTCCCCAGCCCCTCTTCACACTTTTTATTTTGAGTCAGGTTCTCACCAAATTATTCAGAATAATTTGCTCTATAGTCCAGGCATCTCTGAAGTTGCCATCCTCCACCTCTGCCTTCCAAGAGCTGGGATTACAGGCTTGCACTAGCTACTTATTTTTAAATGAAGGATAACAAGTGCCTACTAATATGCACCTTACCTTCTATGGCCCATATACCCTAGGAGGAGAGAGCCAACAAGCCCATCAGAAACTCTGCAGTAATGTCCACAGTGACCTGCACAGACACTACATCCAGGCTTCAACTAGCTCAGAAAACTATGAAAGGCTGGCACACAGTAGACAACACTCGAACACAGAGAGAAGCCTGTTAAAGGAATGAACAAATGTATAAGCGAAGATTAAATGCATGAAAATTCATTAAAGCATGAGGGCCACAGCTGCAGAGGCAGGAGAATCAGAGTGACCGGAAGCCTGGCACAGGGAAAAGCGCTCTCAGCCACAGATTAGGAAAGCAAGTTGACAGAGCAGCTTCTATACAGTAGACTGCGAGCCATGTAAGGCCTGTGTACAGGTCGGCTCCTCTATACCTTCTTAAGATTTGATCTCCGTTTCACAACTAGGAAAATGGAGTGGCAGGCGCAGTGCCAGGCGGTGCAGTGGCATCAGCAGGTGAGATGTGTGTTGGCTCTGGAGAAGCCTACTACACAAACTGGCTCTTATGACCCCCCTGTAGACGTCCTTAGTTAATCAGGAGGCAAGAGTAGAGGCGATTCTATCCCATGAGCATCAGGAAGCTAAAGTGCTGGGAACAGAACAGGATGAGCTTCTAGGAGAATTAATGATTCCGGGTTTATGTTTAAAACTGACTGGTGAGGGGGCTGCAGCCTAAATGGTAAGCAGCCCCCAGCACCACTCCCCTCACCTCCCACAGGCAGAAAACACTCGTGCACCATTACACATTTAGTCCGACAGCACATGTGCTCATTTTTTTCTGTGTACACTCAGACGCTGAAATTGGATTTTTTTGAATAGTTTGTTCCCATCTGGTTTCCGGGCCAAGGATTCCATGGAATCTGCCATGGGGGAACAGCAAGGATTCAGCCAGGAGTGAATGCGCTCTCAGTCTGGCCAGAACACTCCGAGAGGCAGCATTGTGCATGTACTGAATAGTCACAAAAATAGCTCAGCTAAAGGACACAGAGAAATAGCCCGCACTCTGAGAGCCCCCTCTGCCACTGCTTCTATGACCTAGTAAGGAGGTGTCACTGGAGAATGGGGAGTGCTGGAAGGCCTTAGTGGATCTGGAACTGAGGCCAGCTGTCACTTCTGTTTTTAATGTCGCCTTTGATATAAGTTCTAGAACTTAATCTTGTTATTTGTAAAATGCGGCTGACTCTCACCTAGCATAACTTTCCCTGCTTGTGTAGACCATGAGAATATATGTGAGAATATGTGTGTGAGTGTATGACTGTATGAGAATGTGTGTGCATATGTCTATCTGGGTGTGTATGCATGAGTGCATGCATGTCTAAGTGTGAGTGCGTGTGAGTGTGCATGAGTGTATGTGTGTGAGTACATATATGTCTGAGTTCATGAGCATGTGTGTGTCAGCAGATGTGTTTCTAAGTGTGTGAGGATGTGCTTGAGTGTGTGTGTAAGTGTATGTGAGTGAGTTGTGAGCATATATGTATGTTTGTATCTGTGAGTCTAAGTGTGTGATCTTGTGTGTGAGTTTGTAAGTATGAGTGTATGTGAGCATATTTGTCTGAGTGTGTGAGCATGTATGTTTGAGTGTGTCTGAGTATATTTTGTGAGTATATGTGTATGTGTGTGAGTGTGTGTGAGCATGTATATATGTGTGTGAATGTGTGAGTGTGAGAGTGTATGTGCTTGTGTGTGTTTGAGTGTGTAATATGTATGAGTATGAGTGTATGTATCTGAGTGTGCATGAGCGTATGCATTTGAATGTGTGAGCCTATTGTATATGTATGTGTGAGTATATGTGAGTATGTGTGTGAGACAGTATGTGTGTGTAGATGTGTAAGCACATAACCATGTGGACATGTGTATGCGAGTGTGGGGGCATATGTGTATATGTGTGTGTGTGAGCATATGTGTATCTGAGTGTGTTGGTGTGTTTAAGTGTAYGTGCATGTGTATATGTGAATACATGTGTGTATGAGTATGAGTGTGTATGAGTGTGTGTCTTATGTGTGTATGTGAGTGCATGTGTATTAAGTATGTGAGTAAGAGGTTGTGTGTCTTTTTAATTTTGGATCCTTTAACAAGGTCACATAAAGTAGACCTGAGAAGTAGTTGGTTGAAGAGGATGAGTGAAGACGTAACCACTTGGACTGTAGGGCCAAGTGAACTTCCACAAATGAAATATAGAAAGTCACAGACAAACTCCCTGTCCCTTCCATGTTGGTTTCTAAGTTCTGACCTCATGCATGAGCAAGCACACGCTATTCTCCAGGACATGAAGGACAGAGAGGACACTACTGCCGTCAACTCTCACTGCTCCCCAACTCTGCAAAGCACAAGCCACTCTCTTAACATGTTTCCTACATGTCGTTCTGTGAGCAGGGGGCTTCTCTCCTTCTACCTTACCTGGATTCCAGGAATCTAACCCTGATCCTCAGACATGCACTGTGAGACAGAATAAGCCTTCGCCCTCTGAGCCACCGTGCTAGTACATGGGCCACTTTTCTGTTTAGTGTATGTGCTTCCCTTGCTTAGGAGCCTCAAGAGGGCAGGACAAACAGACGGCACGTTTTTCTGTCTCAGCGCACGGTGCAGTACCTGCCAGCTTCTAATACTAATTGACGTTTAATAAACTAAGAGGAATAATTTCAATAGCAACTCTACATAATGTTCAACTGCAACTAAACTATTTGGTTTGATCTTGAAGCTATAAAGGATTTTAAATATTACCAGACCTTAAGAAAATAATATTCCAAGTCTGGGGTAAAAAAAGTAGCCATTAAAAAGATTAAATAAGGCAGACAGACAACAAACACATACATACACAAATAAAACACATATACATACGTACATAGATACATACATACATACATACATACATACATACATACATACATATGAACAGGGAGGGAGAGAAACACTTTTTTTCCCAAGTGCCAGGCATGGTAGCAGGTAAAAGCCACAGGAGTGATGACAGGACAAGACCCTGTCTAATGGGGGAGGGGCTTGTAAGGGGAAGGAGGGAGGGCAGCAGGCTGGCAGGGGAGGGAAGGAGATGGGAGAACAGAGGGTAAGAGTAACCAGAATTCATTATATATGTGCAAGAAATTTGCAAAAAGAACATTCATGAAGTATCTATGATCTTCTATGAGTGTCCATTAGAGCTGCTCCTGGAATCAAGTTCTGAGGCTGACACCTCATTCCAGCTTTCTCAACAGTTGATTATTGGTACTCCCAAGTCCTTCTGCCAGGCTCATCACTAATTCTTAGAATCATTTCTTCAGCAGTGACCCTGTCTCACTGCAGACATCACCAACTCTTCCGTCTCTCATGCCCTGCTTGACTATACGTGAGGACCTCTCTCTCCACACTGCCATGAAGGACCTTGGATGGCTGGCAACGTCTCACCAACGACGCCTCTACCTTGCCCCTGCGAGAGTACCTTCACTTCCTTATGACAATTTCACATCACAATCTCTCTACACTTGAACATGCAATGTTACATGTAAATATGTAGCAGCCACTGTTTAGGTTGGGTTTTTTATAAGGATTTCTAGAGGTTGCACACATGGGTCAATAGTTAAAAACACTGGCTGGTCTTCTTGAGAACCTAAGTTTGATTTGCAGCATCCACCTGGCAGCTCACAACTATCTATAACCGCAAATTTCAGGGGATCGAATGCCCTCTTCTGGTTTCTGTGGGCACCAAGTACACAGTGGCACACAGGCATACATGGAGGCAAAACATTCAGGCACATTTTTTGTTGTTTTTAAAGGAAAATAATTTGCAAGACATATCATTAGTGAAAAAGCAAATGGCATTGAAAACTGTGGTTATTTATGCAAACTGTAAACACATGTGAACACAAGCACACATGCACTGTAAGCACAGTCATACATGTGAGCACAAGTGAACGTGCACATTTATACACGCTAGGGAAGAGAGGGAGTAGGAAGGGATGGGGAGGGGGATCTAGAAAAACTTTTTTCCAAAAATGTAACAAGGATCATTAAAGTAGAATGTATTCGGGGTAAATTTTATTTTCCACTTTGTATTTTCCTGCCCTGCTTCAAATTCACTATAGTGCTTGCAAATCATTTAAGTGAAAAAAAAACTGGCTAAGAATAGAAGAGAAGAAAATAAAATGAGAAATAGAAGAAAACAAAAGACTCCAGAGGAAAAAGCACCCATTAGCCCTCTGGGTATGACTGAACATCTATGTTCCAAGTCACACTGTCCATCTCAGACACCACTAGGCTAAACATGGCACACTGGACGGCGGAATCCTTTCTTTCTCTTCTTTTCTGGTGCGTGGAACTGATTCCAAGGTCTACAGAGGCTCTGCCACTGAGCCGCAGCCCCACCACACAATGCTCTTTGAAATCTCTCCTGCCATTTGTAGCTTGGCTTAGCTAAGACCCATTACTATAAATGAAGAGGATATAGGGACAGCTGTAGTCTTCCAGAACCGTCCCTCAAAGGAACAAAAGCCCTTGGAATCTCTTAGGATTCCAACCAGAAAGAGAGGATAGAGCATGCCTTCCCGCTACCCACCCATCGGCCACACCCTGCCCTTCACAAGGTTATGCACCACATGCTACAGAAACCAGCGTGCTAAACTCCAGCCCGCTGATTTCACTGTTCCATAGCTTTCTTCACATAGCTGCTGCTGGAGCACAGCCCAGGCACAAAAAGGACACCCAAGCCCTTTGAAATACTAGGTATTTAATCACTATGCCACCATGAAGTCCACTTTGGCACCAGAGCAATGGGGACAGTGTGTGTTGTGACTCAGTTTTAGTGCTGAGAATGAAAACAGTCTACCTACAGAACACAGTGACCTTCTCTAGCAGTTATTACTGACACACACCAGCATAGGGGTACCACAGTGCTACACAGATGAAACCAGGGCAGGCTTCATAGCCGTAGCTAAAAGAGCTCATGGTGAGTTTTCTCTTTCTTTTTGATTTCTAGTCAGCGATTACTGGATTTTCTACATGATAATTCATTGTTATCATATGTAAAGAAGGTGGTGGCCCCATAGGAAGATATGCCAACAACCAGCACCTTGAAGAGACAGCATCTCTCTTCACGCTGAGGCTGGAGCAGCCTCAGAGGCACAAGTGCAGGGAACAGGCTGTAACTAGGTCACTGGATTTTGCTTCCTCACAGTAGACCTTTTGCACATGCTCGCCAGAGCTTCCAAGAGCTCAGGAGGCTAACTCTGTACAACTGCTGAGATGAACTAAAAGCAATTCAGTTACTCATGCTGGAATGATTCCCATGCTCGTGGCACCGCAGAAGGTGCCAGAAGTAAGCCAAGGCTACCCCACCCTCCAGAAGCGGGCAGTGGCAGACGCTCGAGGTACAATGGGATGAGTCCTAAATGTTCCCACTCAGAGCAGTGTGTGGCTCTGGCGAAGGGAAGATTATTTCTAGCTGCGAGAATGACAGGTGGCTTCAGGACAGTGAGTGTTCCACCACCAGGAGGTACCGGAACACGTCGGGATGGGACAGATCCATGGCCAGGGTACAGCTCAGCTGGCTGGCACCCAGGGGCAGTAAAGAATGACCTTAATTTTGGAGAGAACACACAGTGCCAGGCGACGGACTTTGGGTATTTCCACAGCAGCAAGGCAGACTGTCACTGTGTGCACAGTATGTGCCCCAGGGAGCGTGACAATTGAAGTGGATCTTTTGCGTGCACCAGTAACTTCAAGTTGGTGCAGGGAGCAAAAGGGAGACACTACAAACAAATGTCCCAGTCACTGTAAACAGCCACAATACGCTCTAGAGGACAACTGCAGGGAATGACACTGTCTTATGACTGGAAATTTCATCCTTCCGGGGTTGCGAATCGGGTGAGGAGGTAAGTAGAGAAGAAAGGAAGGTGACAAAGGCCACTGCTCTGTCTTCAGGTGGCCTCACCGATACAGTCTGGATGGCTTGCTCTCCTTCTTGAAGGCTCACTCAACTCAACACCCACTCAAGCCGTTCCTGTAACAGCCTCTCCACAGCCTTGGACACCCACAAGCGCGCTCAGTACACAAACTCTTGGTAAATAACATTATAATATTGACTGGTTGCTGGTTTCAAAACAGAATGCCCACCACACCAAAAAGGGATGAAAACAAGAAGCAGGTGTTCTTCCTAGGCAAGCAGGCAGAAGCAAGCTAGGACCCAGGGTCCCAACCCGGCCCATTCCTGTACTCTATAAAGGGAAGCCTAACCGTGGTTATGGATCCAAAGCTCCCAGGAGTTGCTACCATGCAGCCACAGTAGACAGTGATGGCTAGGAGGAACTACTGACCACTGAGCATGAGAATCACAGGAACATTCCAGAAAAGCCAACTCTCTTGCAGCAACTGTTTCCCTGGCTTTCCCTCAAGAGTGAGCTTCTTGTAATGACAAAGTCAGGTCTGGCTGGGCTTCTCAGCAGTCGCATGAGGACACCACTCAAGGATCTCTTCTTGCAAACGGGGCCAAGGGCTAACCTTGTCACAGTCTACTCCAGACAGGGTGGGGGAGACGTGAGCAGGGTCAGTCCCCAGCCCTTGGTGTCAGAGCACTGCAGTAAGTGATTAACACACTGGTTTTGCAATGAGCTAAACGAGCAACAAATAAATACGCTCTACTATTCCAAGAGTCCTCTCAACCTCTCCAAGCCTCAGTTTCCACATTTGCAAAGTAGAAATTACAATATATGTCTTGCATGTTGTTTTTCCAGTATGTCCAAGATTAGACACGATGTTAACATCACAGTGATTATCCAGCAAATAAATTAACATGAAGATATGGAACGTTCTACAAATCGAATTCCATGACGAGATTATCTGCTGAAAACAAAGATGAGAAGTACACGCAGGAGAAAAACGATGTATAGCTTATATACGAACATATGTGTGTACACACACCCATCCAAATCAGGCAAGAGGATTAGTAGGTGGTGAATCTGGAAAGCATTTACAGGTAAACTGGTTGAAGGGCACTGAGGATCTTCCCCAGTGGCGCTTGCACCTCCCTATACAAATAAAAGCCTATTGCCACAAGAACTGATCCATTACCAAATGGCTAAATGTTAAAATCCGCATCCAGCCAAAGTCAAGGCTAAAGTCCATCACCGAATATCCTCATCTGAACTCCTCTAAGAATAACAGAAAGTTTCGAGACCAGAGTTCCAAGGGAGAGAGCAACTCCATCACTTCAATTACTCCATGTGAAATTCTTAAGTAGACTTTTTCTTAAAAGATTTATGGCCTGAGGTAAAATTAAATAATTAAAATTTAAAATATTTCTTAATGGTCATTCTGTTTAATGTTACACATGAATTCATCAAGCACTCCTATAACCATTATAATTATGATACGATCTAAGCTCATAAAAATATTGTCATTGCAATTCATATTTCATAATCACTTGATGGCTTCAAAAGGATATAATGTTCTTCCCAGTAATTGAGTAAATGTACTCTATTAACTGAAATTTAGTTACTCTAAATATATATGAACTACCAATTTTTAATTGTTGAACTATTTTGAAATTGTTAATGAGGTGCTTTATCAATAAAATACTTGCACAACCATCAGTGTAACATTTTACTCATAATATTTATTTAATATTTCAGTTGATTGATTAAAGAGTACGGAGCACTTTAAAATGATTTCTCACTCCACGCTGAATCCAAAATGCTTACTTACATTGGAATGTACACCTCTGGATATCAACAGCAACTCTGAGATACTTACCTGCTCACATTGCTACTGTTTTTATGTTCCTATGACAGTCACGAGGGTGTTACCATCTCTGATCACACATATGATGATTACAACACACAAACTCACTGACCAAAATACTAACAAGGTGAGCATGGCAGCTTTCCCCTCCAAACAGTGAAATTAAACAGCTAAC
Source organism: Apodemus speciosus (assembly GCA_002335545.1). Taxonomy (NCBI): domain Eukaryota; kingdom Metazoa; phylum Chordata; class Mammalia; order Rodentia; family Muridae; genus Apodemus; species Apodemus speciosus. Next base: position 218,353 of record BDUI01000020.1, read on the forward strand.
GCAAAGGGCAGGTTTTGTTTAAATATTAAAGCAGAAGCCAAATCAGGATGCTCTTGATTTGGGTTCTCTGACTCTAAGATTTATGGGTGTTTAGTGTCTACATGGAAAAGTAGCAAATATGGCGTGGAAGAGACAGTGGGATTTTCAAAGCATAAGTATCAAGCACCTGCACCCAACTAGACACTGAAGCCAGACATCTAACACGAGAGACCAATGTACACACGGCTAACCCTTCAATACGTACGCAGAAAGGTCTGTATGTGGAGTGCATAGTAGGGAGGGATGGGAGAAGTCATCTTCACAAGACTTTCAAGCTCTGGATAGAGCTCGCTTGCCCAGAACCATGAAGACACAATTATCTGACATGATGTGGTGGGGCAGGTCTATGGGAATGCACACACTCCGGGGCCATCCCCACGTGAATGAGCCTCAGCTCCGGGACTGCTAACTTGCTCTGTGATCTGGAGAACAGCAGTGGGTCTCTATGCCTCCATCTCGAATGGAGGGCATAGGAATACCAAGTGCCAGGCAGAGTGTGCAAGCGTCTAGCAGGCACAGCCAGCACGCGCTCTGGCAGAATGCAATAGTTAAGTTTCTTCTCTAGTACTTTCCAAAGATGAACTCACACAGTAGGTGAGCCCAGACGACTCACACAGTAGGTGAGCTCAGACAACTACAGGTCTCCTACCTTTGACTTGAGTCATAACCTTGTACTGAACCAACCAAGAAGCTTCCACGCAGTGAGACGCTGTACCAGGAGCTTCCAAAATCACTCTAGCTTCTTACAGCATCCTGACACAGGACAGGCAAGGCTGCCCACAGCTTCTTACAGCATCCTAACACGGGGTAGGCAAGGCTGCCAGCAGCTTCCGCTTTGTTTTGGAAGCATCATGAGTGAGTAGGGTAGAATGACCTATCTGAGATAGCCATGATGGCACAGAGGAGGGAAAGTCCACGGGACAAACAATAGAGCATGTTTGACATCCCCAGAGGTCCGAATACCCAGGTATTCCTATATGAATGCTTTGGAGGCCACCATGCAGGAAGACGACCGTGCTTTGGGAGCTGTGATAGACAGGCCATATCTTTCAGCTAAGACCTAAGGAGAGGCAGGGAAGGCTTTCTATAGCTTGTGCCTGACGGACATGAGATGCCGGTGCCTCCAATTCTGCCTCAGTCACCCTTCACTACACAATGACCCCGACAACTAACTCCACTTGGACAGTATCTGACACACAGCCACACTACCAGCAATGACACGAGCAAGCCAATGAGTGAAACAATTGCCGCCAGAGGCTTGTGAATAGTGCATTGAGCTAATCACAGGCTGCTTTGGGCATCTGATGAATGCAAGTCACTTCCCACCTCTGAAATCCTGGTTTGCTGTTTTAAAGCGGTTACACAGAGCTAAAATGGTAACCAACAAATGCAAACAGTGTGGAGCATGGGGTACAGGAGGCCCTGTCTCAGAACCATCAGGTAGTTCCAAGACACCATTGGCAACACCTACCACGCTGTAAACTATGCTTCTCCATGTCCATATAAGGGCAGCCTTGCTTGTTCTGGCTCTCACCTTTCTTTTGTAGCTCTGGAATGCATCATGTGCCAAGTTTAATTCCTTAAGAAAAGGTGGGCAGATCTTTTTCTACTTTAATGCGTACTCACTCGCATCTGTCAGCTACTTAGGGAGAAGCTATTATGTATACAGATAGCTTTGGAGCATGACCCTGGAAAGGCAAAGGTGAATTAAGCTGCAGTCACTCACTGGCATAGCTCGCTGCACTTGGTGCAATGTAGAAACTGACTGAAGATTAACTGTTGAGTGTTGTAATACAGAGAAATTGTAAATATTCTTTCCATGAAAGTATGCGGGAAGTCCGTAAAAACAGAACTGGTTTAAAAGGCAAGCACCAGAACAGCAGTCCACAGTGTGAGCACACATGCAAACACACAGGCTTGCACACACACCCACACCTACCCACACACACCCCTCAGTGACATTATACACTATCGTATCATTTAAACTAACAAGATTATAGGTAATTCTTCCTTCCCTCTACCCTCTCTCTTTTCCTTCTCTTCCTATCTCCTTCTCTGTGTGTGCAGGAGCAGGAATATAACTGCCAAAGTTTCTATAAGAATTAGTTACATGGATGTCTTCAAAGAGCACCAGTGAAAGTCATTTTGAAATAAAAAGCAGTCCTATTCCGGAGATGGAAATAGAGAGTAAATGAAAAGGGAGCTGACACGGCCAGAATGATAAGTTCTTACATGCTACAGAAATAAGTGAGTTCGCTGGGTGTGTGAGCAGGGTGTGAGTGAGTGTGGGTGTGCATGTGTGTGCACGTATCCATCCAAGCTCACTCATGGGATCCTGTTTGGATGCGAATATATTCAAGAAAACAGAACAATTTCCAAGAGATAGACAATCATCTCCCAGAGCCTAAATAAGTAAAACACAGGAGCAGACCTGCTAGGCGGGGATGCAGAGGTGGCTCAGGTCTTAAGAGCACTAGCTGCCCTACCCAGGAGTCCTCGCGACACACGGCAGCTCACAACCATTGGTAACCCCAGTTCCAGGGCCCTCTTTCCGGCTTCCCTGGGTACAAGGCACCCCTGTGGCACCTACACATACATGCAGGCAAACATTCCAAAACACAAAACTAAGGAGAAAAAGATGGCACCCCCACCCCCTGCTGAGCAGTAAAGAGAAATGGCACAGAGAAAAACAATAGTAGGATCCCACAGACATCTCCTGAAAGGCAGATATCAGAGGACGGGTATGCTGCTTTAGCTAAAGGCTAGGTACCTATCCTAGGCGGCAGGCAGCTAAGCTGAACCCATGTATCGATGCCCCATCCTGTGTGGCAGGCAGCCAGGATTATACTGTGTATTCCCAGGTGACTAGCTTGGGTGACTCTAGGCAGCAAGAAGCAAAGGTCAAACCATGTCTGTCTGTGCGGTGAGCAGCAATGCCTGCAGCATATTCAGTGGCTAAAGACTGAGCCTTACAACTTCAGCAAAGCCAAGAAGTCACAGACATAATTCTGAGTAAATATGTTTACACACACACACACACACACACTAAAGGTAAGAATCTGTTGTTTAAAGCATCTACATGTAGGAGTCGGAATCAAACCACAAACATTTCAACAAACTAAATGAGAGCTGACAGCTTCGTGCTCAAAAATATTCAATTACCACTGCTATACAGCAGGCATGTGGGGTACAGGCACACATTAATGCATAAAACAGATAACCTGCTGGCAGAGAGCTTAACTTGGAAAGGATTTAAAGGAAGATAATAAATTAGGGGAAAGAGAAGTCCCCACACTAGCTAAGGTACTGACACCCTAAGAAGTTTGCTTTTACAGACCAAGGGACAAATGTTCTTAAGAGGAGAGCGGTGACAGATTTTTGTCCCTAACCAATAAATTTGAGAAACTCAAGTAAACACAGCAATACACATTTGTAATCCCAACACACAGGAAGAAGAGACACCGAGGTCTACATTCTATGTTTTCCAGGGTGACATAGTGGCTTGGTTCAAGGCCAACCTGACCAAAAAGGAAAACCCTGTCTCACAAAACCAAGAGACAAGGATGTAACTCATTGCTGAACCACTTAACCTAGCATTTGCCAGGTCTAATTTCCACCACCACCGCCACCCATCCAACCAATACACATACACACACACACACACACACACACACACACACACACACACACACACGAGGAGGGGGAGAAGGGAGGGAGGGAGGGAGGGAGGGAGGGAGAGACTAGAGAGGCAGACTTGCAAAAGGTCAAGTATGCTTAATTGACATAAATAGCTTTCAGCTTTAATCTCTGGCTTCCTGCAACCAGGAAGCAGTTTTCCCCTAATGCTTCCAGTTTCTTTCATTTCTGCTCTCCCTCACAGCTTGTGTTAAAGTGTAACAAGCAGTAATCAGGGACAGTGCACACTTCCCTTCCTGGCTACTGGGAAGCTCAGGCAGAGGGACACTTTGAACTCAGATGTCTAAACCAGCCTGAGCAACACAGCAGAGGCCAGCCAGCACCTCAAAAAGCAATTTAATAAAATAAATAAAAAAGGAAACACCAATTTCAGACAGTAAGGGCAGAGATGTTACCACACTAAATCTTGTTGGAACCTGAGATACATCATATGGGAAAAGAAGCTAAAATTGGATCATCTTGAAACTCTACGCACTGCCCCCCAAGACTAATTCAATCAAAAGGTAAAAACTGAAACTTCAGTTAAGAGCGGACACTACCTTGGATGCAGGAAAGCTCGCACTGTAACCTCAGCCCCTGGAAGGTAAAGGATGAGACTCCAACTTGACAATACAGCAGCAGCAGGAGCAGCAGGAGCAGCAGCAGCAGCAGCAGTAGTGCTAAGTAGCAGTAGTAACAACAAGCAAGATATAAACAGTTTACAAAACTGAAAAATCGTAAAAGTCAATGATACTTAGACATAGAATAAAGACCTTCCCGTTTATTTGTGGCAGGCAACTTCAAACTATCTCTCGCCCAACAGGCTGGCAACAAGTTAAAGTCTGAAAGACACTGGTTAAAGACATTGGTGGAATATCCTCATTAAAGTAATTGTCAGCAAACCGCTAACTGTTCCGGGCCTATATAATGTGCACGCGTGTGCAGTTTCTTGGGTCGGACCCTTGCAAAGACCTATAAAGGAAGTTACCAAGAGCGCGGAGTACAGCAACACTCAGATACTGGTGTCCCACGACATTCTCCACTAACGGGACGGAGGATGCGGTGAGCATACAGAGGTGAGACACGGAGGGCAGAGGATGAAACCAGAACGCCCTTGATTCCAGCAGCTGCAGACCGAGCCGCGGAACAGGAAGAAGGCACGGAGCAGGCCATCAGGAGGCCGCATTCTCACTGGCCAAATGTGGGACACACCGAGGAAGAAAATTAAAGCACGGCAGCAATTAACCATGAAAGATGGGAATCAAAGTCCTGAGAGTTGTGCCATCTGGGGCAGAGGAAGGGTGACTGGGGAGGAGAGGAGAGGGGTCGGCTTGGAGCAGACATGGGAAGATAACCATGAAGGAATGAGAAGGGTGGGAGGGCTGTAATTCTGCAACGATCAAATTTAGAAGATAGGCTTCACAGAAGCAGGACAAAAGTACCTCCTCATGGACTGCTGAGAAACTGCGAAGCATAGCCAGGCATGCCGATGCGTGTCGGTCGGTACAGTTGGGAGACAGAGCCAGGAGGGTCAGAGGCTGAAGGTCAACCCAGCATATAGTGAGACTCCATCTCCAAAGAAACCAAACTACTAATTATAGTGGTTCCGTGACAGGAAAAAATTAAAAACCTTCCCGCCAACTCTCATGCCCCACAGGGCCACGTTCCTGCTCTAGTACCAGCACTGGCGGGCCACAACACTATGTCCCTGTGGGGTCCCACTGGCTGTTCTTGGGCTGAGCTGCTCTCCCAGAAAGCCCCCCCCCCAGCATCCCAGCTGTGTCCCCTGCTCTGGCTCCTTTGCCCCTGGAGCAGCTAGTTCCCTCTCCATCATAAACCCCTGTAATCAGCAGACCCACATTCCAGTAAACAAATAAAAAGCTCTTAAAGCTTAATTAACTAATCAGATTTAAGTATCAATAATATCACAATTTACAAGATGTCAATACAATAATTTTAGAGCCAATTGATAATGATAAAAGCTTTATCCCAACATTTCTGCTAATAATTATAGTAAATGCAAACAACAAAATTGCAGGTATCTATAGTGGACAAATCAAATGACATCTTAGCCAAGTGTCACCAATACACATTCTGAGTCTCTCAGTATGACACTAGGGACACACAACCTCTTCACAAAGGCCTCTAGACCAGTGGTTCTCAACCTTCCTAATGCTGTGAAACTTTTTAAAACAGTTCCTCATGTTGTGGTAACCCCCAACCATAAAATTATTTTTGTTTCTACTTCATAACCGTTTTGTCATTATAAATCATAATCTGATATACACTTGGTCTTAGTCAACCTCTGTGATAAAGGGTCGTTTGACCCCAAGAGGTCACGACCCACAGGGGAATGTACAATTCAATTTAAACTAAAAAAAATAATTAGCTGTTATGAAGGATGGATTTTCAAATGGAGTTCTGGTTCGTCCAGAAATGGCAACACTGTGAAATATAAAGAATGGAGAAATAAATGTTCCCAATCAAAGGAGACTGAAGAGACATGACAACTAGATGACTATCAGTCTAGGCCGGCTTGTGCCCTGCGGGAAGAAAGTGCCCTGGAGAAGGGACTGGGTTATCTGAGGGAAGGGAGGTGCCCACAGTAGCTTACACGACATGAGTCACCACACTGCAATGGGAAGAAGTGATCCTCACCGCCCTTATTCACAGGGACACACGCCACAGTCAAGGTAGAGCACCATGCACAATTTCTACTCATTCCCACTTGATCTTACCCAAAATTTCCAGAAGCAGTGCATGCTTATTCTCAAATTCCCCATAAAAAAACATATGTATATAAACTAGAGAAAAGGCAAAGACACAGGTGGGGACATGATAAGACTGAAGAGACAAAACATAAACAACAGACGACTCTGAATAAAAGATATGGGTATATGGCTACAGTTGCTCACAAGTGCTCTAAACTGGAATTGTTTACAAAAAAAGGCTTCAGGAAAAAATAAACACTAGGGGGAAAATGTAGCAATGGAGAATTCACGTTATTTTCTAACAAATTTCAAAATAATTTATAAATTCAGTCCAAATTATTTCATTACATTTACTATTTATATATGTACATACATATATACATATATATTTTTCTCAGACCTACCTAGAAATTTATGTCTAATTTCTTAGCATGAGAAAACAAAATCCCATTTCTTCTAAAACACCAGGGTGTGGGATAGACCACAACCCACGTACATGAACACACTGCAAATGTAACTACATCTATCTTTACGAGATTTGTAGGTCAATAGGAGCCTCTGAAATTCCAGTGTCCTGGGTTTGTAACCTGAGTACTGTTTCCCTTCTAGAAAAACAAGTTGAGAGGTGGAAGATGAGCTATATCTAACAGCATCAATTTTTAAAAACCTATTAGCAGTGGCCTTTGGGGTTAAACACGGCCTTGCTGAATGGACTGAAGGGGTACAGAGAGCTCTCCTCTCCTAAATATGGATTTGATCACACCTGCTGCCTTCCCACACCTGTACCTCCAACAGTAAATAAGAAATGAATCTCTCCTCCTTGTGTCAATCTGTAGAAGAAAAGTCCAAAGATATGAATGGCGGATGTTGTGAGGTCAACACCATCAACTAGGACTTGAGGCTCAAGCAGAAACAAGTGAAATGTCAGGGAAGGTAGCAGACCCTCGGCCCCCAGATTCCAAAACAGGCTCTTCTGCATGAAGAGACAAATAATTAAAAGTTATGCTGTAGCATAATACCAGGTGCTAGTCCCTTCCAAAAAGCACTAAAATATAAAGGTCAGCTAGCTGGAATGGTATTTTATTGCATACTTTAAAAAGACCTTGAACCATTAAAGCAATGAAATAGGCCACTCACTATCATTCTTAAACATTCCTAGAGACATTAAAAGGCAGCACACCCCGGAAGGCTAACTCCTCTTCCCTTACGTATCAACTTCAAGGCTGTGTGCCTTGTGCTGGCAAGCTCCTGCGACTCTTGGAGGACATCACTTGAGTGTCAGAAGCCTGTGTAGAAAGACATTAACTGAGATCATATCAAAGCAATGGCTGGAATTCTAGGTTAGAGAATGGCCCTCAAGCCTGGGAATGTGACGACGATGCCACTCAGTGCATGCTATGGACACTCGGATAAAAATGTTTAGGGGCAAGTCGTTCATTTAGAGTTCACATGGAGAACTTAATACGCAGCCGCGTTTGCATGGGTTTGTTGACCGCACTCGTGGGGGTGAGGGCTCTCACCCACCTCCAGAGACTAGTAAGACCTGAGTAGCAAACATGTAGAAAGAGGAAAGAATATTGATGATCCCGAGCCCTATTTACACTATTAAATTAACAAGAGGGTTCAGAGTAAAATAAATGAAATACAAGTGGTATAAAATCTGAGAGGAAGGAATTCCCTATAATTAAGTTTCAATCAGTGAGTTTAGGATATGAGAAAGGGCAGAGGATGCTAATCACAATCGAATCAGCGAATAAATTGCAGGGTGTCCGTTTCCTAAAGCCTTTTGAGAGATAGTGAGCATGGCGGGTCATCGTTTCTATTTAAAGGGCAGAGAGATGAATTAGACACAGAGATATACCTTTCTGTTCCCAAAGCCCTCAACTACCACAGATTTAATGTTACTGAAAAAACATAATAAAGAAAATTATCTCATTCACTATCCTCATTTTATAGGTCAGTGAATAAATAGGGGTGAAAAAATGCCCACACTGATAAAACAATTAAGACATGAACACGGTGTCTCAGAAACAGGCTAAGCCAGGTACTTGAAGGTACTTGGGGGACTGTTGAAAGGATTACAAGTTCAAGGGTAGCCTGAGCAACTTAGTAAATCCTCCAGTAAATATAGGACAACATACAAAACAAAAAGTCTTCTTATTTTTCTAACCAGAATTGTTCTGAAGAGAGGCTATAACAAAAGGCTTGGCAAAAACAACTTAAAGAAGGCTTTATTCTGGCTTAGTTAGAGGGTGCTGCCCATCATGGGACAGAGGGCCGGGCAGCTGGCGTGTAAGCTGGTGGTCACACTGCAGCCCCAGTCAGAAAGCAACGGACTCAGCAGGCTGGAACCCAGCTCACGTGCTCTTCAGTCACGTGTGGATGCCAGCCCCTGAGACAGTGTCACCTCCATTCACAGTGGCTCTTCCCTCATCAGTAAAACAGCTCTGGAAATGCCCTACCCTCTCAGCTATGCCCCAGGAGAATGTCTCCTGGAGACTCTAAGAGCAGTCAGGTTGACAGACAGTGAAAATTGACTATTGTAGATGTCATGGACGAAGAAGTATTTGACTTCTGCTAAAAAATAAAAATAAAAGGGCATATCCAAATGCAAAGCAATTTTTATCAAAAAACGAAATGAGAGAGCAGAGGGAAGAACTCCCCTTTTTAACATGTATTCATGTTGGGGGAAAGGGGTGCTCATGTGTAGAGGCTAAAAGATGACGTCAGATGTCAGCTCTCTCCTTCCATCCCACAGGACCCTGGGATCCAACTCAAGTCATGAGAAACACCTAGAAATGGGGACAGGATGGGGGCCTAGAGAGTAGGGGTTTACTCTCACTGGCTTGCCCCGTGATGTGTGGAATCCTGTGAAGCATGAAAACGTGCACTTCTGGAGAGCTACTCGAAGGGAGCTTCGGTGAGGCTGTGTCAATTGTCACCGTGGCACTTCTAATTAGGAAGTCTCTTACTGTCATTTTTTTGTTATTTTAATTACAGTTTGATCAGTGAGGAGCTATTTTGAATCTATGGGACTTTCCTAAACCAGATTGTTTTGGCATCTTAAAGTCACTCAAATCCAAGGCCTACACAATATGGCAAAGTATCTCTCTCCCCCTTCTCTTTTTTATACTCAAATTCTAAACAAAGGAGCCATCTGTTCTCTCTGAAAACATCAGCCCTTGTTGTCGTTTTCCCATTAATAATAGTGCCTCAAACTTATATAATATCTCTCCCCAACTTGCTTATTAAAGCATTTTGTAGACACAGCCTCATTCATCTTCAGCATTATAGTCTATAAATGGGAGAAAGGGGAGATGCTGGCCAATTTTCAGCTTCGTAAATAATTGTTGGATAGTTCATGAATTTGAGTGAGAGATCTCCTGGTAGCATCAGAAGGGCCCCTGCTGATCATCCAGTCTAATTTAGGCCCTTGTGTGTGTGAAGAGAGACTGCCCAGGAAAAGTGATTGTGTGTCCTGTTTGTGTACTTGGCTCTGCTCCTGGCTGCAGGCAGAGAGCGTGGAAAGCACATCTTAAACACTCTCGTGTCTCCAGAAGCCGCTGTCGAAAGTGCCCATTTTAATACTTGTTCAATGAGTGATCATCTCCCTGAATAGTTTGGACATAGCAGGTGTGGCAAAGTCGGGGTCAGAGCTCAGTTCTTCTGCCCTCCCACTCAGTGTGCTAGTGTCTGGTTACCATCCTAAATTCAAAAGGAGCAAAATAGAAAAGAGGTGAGAAGAAAGAGATGGCCTTAAGAGACTGAGCAAATGCAATGGTTTAGCCATCAGCCATGTTAAAACTTCACCCACATTAAGGCAAATGTTGAGGCAGATCTCTCAAATACACTCTGCAGTCTTTGCATGGTCCCTATATTGGGGAATTTGAAGGAGCTATTCCTAAAACATCCTACTTGGGGGAAAAAGGTATCTGTCTAAATGCCAAAGGGCAGTACGTCTCTAAAGCACACATCAGTCTAATAAGGACAGTCCTCTACCCTGTGATTTAACGTCATCAGTCCTTGTAACTCCAGAGGACTCTCAGTGTTAGGTCAGGAAAACTAGCAGTCCACAGTTTTCCGAGGAGCAGAGAGGTCACTGGAATAAAGATCTTTCTTTCCACATGCCTGAAGTCAGCAGTTCATTTGACCTCTTTTTCTTATTTTCAGAACATCTTATCCCCTGCTGAAAATCCTTGTAACTGTACAGAAAATTAATGGTTCCTAGAAAAGCAACCCAAATCTGAGATTCTAACATCCAAACTGCTTAGCAGTTCCAAGACAGTCCATAATTCTCTAAAGATCCATCCAAATAGTCTGTCCCTGTAGATGATAAGACTGAGAAGGTGTAAAGAGCAATGAGCTTTTCCTGTTCATTGCTGGGACCCAGTTCAGGACCTCATGCATACTAGAAAAACACTATACTAAGCTGCACTGTGAAGCCCATGATATCACTTTCCATAAAGGAAAGAGAGACAGAGGGAGACAGAGAGAGACAGAGAGAGACAGAGACAGAGGAAAGAAGGGAGGGGAGAGAGGGAGGGCGGGAGGAAGGAAGAGATGGAGGGAGAGGGTCAGATAACCAACTATGTTACAATATGATCTCACATACAGTAGATAGTTTAAAATAAGCAGGAATTTTTTTTTCAAAATATAAACAAATTAACACACATGAAATGTCAGTTGTAATCTCCGAACCTGACAAAGGAGAGCTACACAGAGACGAAATAAGCCATGGAAGACACTTGAATCCCTCAGACATGAAGCGTCCCTCTTACACAGAACCCGTCTAGAGTTCACACACACAGGAGACCGCCAACAGTGTCTGGGCTGTCCTCAGCACCAGGAGAAGTATCTAGATGCTGTCAAGCAGTACCGCCAGCTAGAGCTCTGTAGAATATGTACTTGGGAGTTCACAGCAGCAGTGGCCTGCACAGATGTGTCACAGCAGGCCCAGCTCATGCTGGACAGACCTTTCCAGACCTAGGATTGACTTACTTAAGGCAGCAAAATTCCCAGGACCTTCAGTGTTCTGCCGGAAAGTACACGAAAGGTTAACCCCTTCTTATACTTTCCAGATAAAGCTGTCCCTTCGCTCATGTGAGCAACCTTGCTGCAAAACCACGTCCAAAACAGGAAATCTCACTTCGGACTTTGCAGACAAGCCTCATCATCTAACATCCTGAAAGTTTATGTTTAAAAATGAAGGATCCCATATTTATCATATAAAAAGCCTACTAAATGGAAATGACTTTCATGTCTAAGCCTCTTTCAGGGAGTTTTTGGGGACGCAGCTGCTGAACAGGTCCACGGTCCTAAGTGTTTATCTCGTCACTGATTATGTGCCTGCCCTAGTCTGTAAAGAGCAGAGAGGCCTGCCTGACAGAAGGTTCACATTCCATGCCAGGCTCCTTCTGCAAAAGATACTCAGAGAAGGAAGTCCCCCAAAGAGGACTGATGCTTCCTCTCCTATGCACACCCCACTAGCTAACTCGTAACTATTATCCAGAGGTTAAAAATATACTTTTTTATTCCCACATGAAAATTCCTATCAAAAAGATGCTGCTGTTCTTAATATGGTAACTAATCTGTTAGCATTGCATGGTTCTAGGAAAGAGGCTCGACCACTGTGGGCATCAATCAGTGTCCCTTTTTCCAAAATAAATGGTCAAATTAAGTAAGCTGTGGACTTCATTCTGGCACAGACATTCAGAATAAAATGATGTTCCTAATTCTGAATAGTCTGATATCACCTGCACAGGAGATTGCCTCCACCCACTCTCATGCTCCCCACAAAACATGCGCGCGCGCACGCACACACACACACACACACACACACACACACACACACACCTCTTACTCTTCTCCAATAATCAGCCTTTGTATGGCAAGTGGCAAAGGACTGCCACCGCCTTCCCTCTCTTTACTTCTTTTCTTAAAATTCAATACAAAATGGGTTGCTATAAAAGAAATAAATAACTAGAGTGAAATGGGACGCGTAGACAGCATTGAACACAAGTCGCACCTTGAGATGATACCCTCTGCAGGGTTGACTGTTCTTCATCATCCCAGGCCACAGAAGCAACTATGCACTGTCTCCTCAAACCTGTCATTTTTTTTCTCTCTGAGCCTGTGTCCCTAAGCATACAGTGACATACATGGAGCAAAATCAATACCAAAGCATCTACTAACCGCTGTACCTGACCCTCGGGCTTTGAAATCCCTTAGGAAATACAAGCAAATGCAGGATGGCCTACAGCTCTTACCTCCCCTATGGCCGAGAGTAGACTTTTGCATGCTGCTGTGTGAACAGGACTAACAATGCATCAATAGGAAGGAGTAAACACTCCTCATTTGTGTTGGTTTGTTCATTTCCAGGCTAAGAAGGTGTCTATACATCACTATAATACCTTTTTAGGATAACAGGCCCAAAGTTCACAACAAACTAAAATGATGAAAGTCAAAAAAAAAAAAAAAAAAAAAAAAAAAAAAAAAAAAAACCACACACACAATAAAAATACGAGCCTGAATGGCAAGAAAAGTGTTTGCGAAAATAAAGTAACAACTTACCCAACAGCATAATAAAACAACAGCTTACCCCTGCTTAAAACTGTTTAAAGGAATAAAAATGATAACTTTAAAAAGGTGACAGAAAACAAAAGTAAAATTGAGCCCAGAAAAGACTCATTTGCCTGAGATCCCTTTCAGCCATATAATTGAAACTGACACCAAAGAAAATAATGTCTACATTTCTATTTGCTACCCTGAACTGACATGGTTGGCCGTTTGTTTTGTTTTAAATAAAATGGGGAAGCAACAAATATATTAAATCTATCTGCAAAAAAAAACCAAATTTGCATGTGGAAAACAAATAAGTGGGTGATTAGGCATGCAATTGCCGATCCGCACGGGTCAAGCATCCGTGCAGGTGTGCAACGCGCAGGAGCGCACCATCTGAAGCGAGAGTCCCCAGCAAGCAGGGAAACCACAACTCTCTCCTGGCTCTAGATGTGTCCTGAACCAACACAGCTACAACCCCACCTAGGTAAAACTTTTTGTTACATCTCTGTGTGTTCTTCAAATGACTGAAGTAATCTCCCTTTGCACCAGAGTATCCTCCTGCTTGATGTCATCTGCTGTCACTATGATTATTACACGGTGTGACTCCATCACTCCAGCTGTGCCAGCGTGTTCCCTCATCCTCCCAGTGTCCTTCAGTCTTGGGACCTCTGCACGTGCTTACACTCACACTCCAACACTCCCCCCCCCACACTCCCCATCCTGGTGTCTGTGGTTTGCTGGGTTGCTTCATCTACATCCGTGTTCACATGTGCTCCTGTCAGCTAGAACAGGGTCTAGCACATAGTAGGCACTTTTAAAGTTGTTAAATTAATACATCACCCATCATGAGAATGTGCTACAACTGGCACTGTAGGGCCTCTTATGAAATAAGGGAGAATTCAATGAGCTTCAACCCAGTGGAGAAGGAAATACTACAGATGTGTGCTCTACTGGACAAACAAGTCACTGACAATGAGTGGGAAAGACAGGAGAGGGCCTAGGGAACACAATTCTCTGCAACTTTCTTGAAAAGGAGCAGAGAGAGAGAGAGAGAGAGAAAGAGAGAGAGAGAGAGAGAGAGAGAGAGAGGAAGAAGAAGAGGAAGAAGAAGAAGAAGAAGAAGAAGAAGAAGAAGAAGAAGAAGA
>BDUI01000020.1:261221-282463 GCA_002335545.1 Apodemus speciosus
ACACACACACACACACACACACACACACAATTTAATAAAATTATAAAAAACACACGACACGGAAGAACCCTGGCAGATCGGCTCAGTGACCCAGCCTTGGGCTAACTCCTGGCCTTAGCACTAAAACAGACCCAGTGACTAAGTCTATCTGCAAGGACCAATAAGGGACCTGGGCAGGTTCTCACAATTGCTTACACTTTTGTAAGTAAAGCATTCCTTGCTTTTCTTACAGGTAAACTGCATAGCATCTGCCTTATAACACGAGGAAATTACCACTAAGTCATAGTGTTACTGTAGAGCTCAGGGCAATGGTCAATGGCTGCATTTTCCAGGCAAGATTGAGAAAACAGCATGGTGCTTTCCAAGCAAGACACAGATCAACAGCAGAGTCAGTCAAGGGGCCCCCACGGTGAGCAAAGCCACTCAATATGAAGGCCATTTCTGCCTTGCTTGTAGAACAGTGTGAGTATACTGTCAGGGGAATGCACTGAGAGAAGTCTGGATGTTCAAATCTTACCAAATGCAACAAGCAAGCCACACCCTCACATCCTCCGGCACCTTATGATACTGTGATGGACTAGACAATGGCTGGCTCTTGCAGCTCTGAAAACCCATCAAGTCTACACAAAGTCACACGTGTAAAGTCCGTATTCCAGACTCTGTGGGCCACACCAATGCTTCACAGCACTGTGTCACACTTCAAGTCCAACCACAGCTCGACCCTGCAGGGTAAGACCACTCCTCCCCAAGTTCCCACACACATCCTTTTTGCTTTATGGCTTTATACCTAGCAATCAGACAACACCCCCAAATTATCTTTCTACCCAACTGAAGCTAAGCCTCAAGTGAAAACAAATATCTGTATCGTTTGGGGATTTCTGTTTTTAGGTACAAATAAAAGTATTCCTCAGGCTGAACCCATTTCTAAATCTCTGTGAGAATTGCTCCCCTGGGAAACAGCTCTCCCCACTCAAACTTGCAGCACTAAAGTAGTCAACGTCCCTTACAATATTTCCCACCACCCTAGGTAAGCCAGCATCCCAGGTCTGCTGGCACAAATGCCACTGGCAATAATGATGTACTCACTTGAGGAGGTCACCACCACAGACAGCTGGCCTTCACTGCCCTTACTCCCTCTCACCAAGCCAGGCCCAGGACAGAACACAGCAGGGATGTGGTCCAGAGCCTGAAGGGAAATGAGCTGAGGCACTCTCTCCTCAGCCTCCAGAACTAGGGGCAGAGGAATGGAGGGGGAAGGGCAGGGGGCGGGGGAGGGGGCTCTACTTTGTTTCTGGAAACAAGAATTCAAATCCTGCTTCTCCCAAACCCTGAGTCACCTCCTTCCCTTCCAATAGATGAGTGTGGTGGGTAAACATTTCCATATATGGAGAAGAAGGCTGGAGGATGTCAGAAAAATCTCCCTTCTCTCTGGCACTTCAAGAGCATGCCCCACACAAGGCAGACCTCCTTACCCTGAGTAAATCCTTAACCCTCACAGACAAGGATCTCTCAACTACTAATATCACACACATCACAGACTTGGAATATTACTCCTAACACACATGCACACACACACAAACACATTCACGTGCGTGCATGCGTGCGTGCGTGCGTGCGTGTGTGTGTGTGTGTGTGTGTGTGTGTGTGTGTGTGTGTATGTGCAGTCCTGTTCCCGGAAACAGCCTCCCAATCCAGCAAAGGAAGAAGCCGGTTTGAAAGTTTAAAGACTACCTTAAGCCTGGAACTGTCCAATATGCCACAAGAGACTATCTGCAGAATAGAAGAAAATCTTTGATTGCTACTCATCTGAAAGAAGATTAATATCTAGAATGAACAAAGAACTCAACCAAGTAAGAGCACAAAATTAAACAAACCGACTAATAAATGGGCTGAAGAAATAGTTTTCAAAAGGTGAAATACATTGACCAATAAGCATCAGATGTTCAACACCTCCAAGCAGAAACACTAATGAGAACTCCACTTTGGTCCTGCTCACTCCAGTCAGTATGTCACTCAGTGTCAGTAACTGATTGCAAGGAGGTGGACAAAAACTTACCCTCAAACGTGATGGGATGAAACCTGGTCCAGCCACTATGAAAATCAAGATAGAGGACCCTCAAAAAGCTAAATTTATAACCACCATATGATCCAACTAGTCTGCTCCTAGGTACTTTACCAACCATGGACTTCCAATCAACACGTCAGAGAGATACTCCAACACCAATGTGTATTACAGCAACATTCACTACAACTAAGAAATGGAACACAGCAGCACGGATAAAAGATGGAGCACATACACACACACACACACACACACACACACACACACACATATACATATATATACACATATATGTATATATGTATGTGTGTATATGTGCACATGCACACACACACACACACACACACATATATATATATATATATATATATATATATATATATATATACATACATACATATATATGACAGGGGGTTTGCATTCAAAAAAAAAGAAGAAAGTTATCTCATCTTCAGGAAAACAGATGCTCCTAGAGATGGTTATATTAATCGAATTATGCTAGTCTCAGGAAAATGTTGGCAATTTCTCTCATTTGTGGTTCCTAGGTTTTACATAGATACATAAAATCATGTATGTATATATGACGTGAAAGTAGAAGAGGACACGGTAAAGGGGGACAGCACCTGATGACATCTAGAGAAGGGAAGGGAAGGAAGGAAAGGGTGGGGTGTGAAGAGAGCATACAGCATAACTGTCAGTGTCCTAATACAGCACAGCACTGTGTACAATGTTACAGGTGCTGTCCTAATACAGCACAGCACTGTGTACAATGTTACAGATGCTGTCCTAACCCAGCACAGCACTGTGTACAATGTTACAGATGCTGTCCTAACACAGCACTGTGTACAATGTTACAGACACTGTCCTAACCCAGAACAGCACTGTGTACAATGTTACAGACACTGTCCTAACCCAGCACAGCACTGTGTACAATGTTACAGATGCTGTCCTAACACAGCACTGTGTACAATGTTACAGACACTGTCCTAACACAGCACTGTGTGCAATGTTAGACACTGTCCTAACACAGCACTGTGTGCAATGTTACAGTGTCCTAACACAGCACAGCACTGTGTACAATGTTATGGACAATAAACATTTTTAACTCAAAAGAACCAGTCAATACCTTATACATGATAATACGCATGTAACAATACATATCATTTTCAGTGAAGCATCTATGCCAGGAGCCAGGAAGCTACCCCATGTTACATAGGCACTAAGACAACTCTCTATAGACTTTTGAGCTGGGGAGTTTCCTGGCCACTTGGTTTAGCATGAATTCTTACAATGAGACAGACATCAGGATCGACAATGCAGAGTCTGCCAGACTATTGTCAGAGCATGGTTGTTAGGGGAGGGAAAGGCAAATCAGATAGTACAGCTTGTAAAATTAATTCTAAGCTCGAGGTGCTGTGAAATCTTTGATGACTAAGTTGGAACTGTGAAGCTAATCAGAAATGAATCTGGTCAATGTGACTCAAGACAAATCAAGCGAGAGAGAATGAAAGACAGACATGAGACTAGGTGGACTCTCAGATAGGAGATGCCTTTGGTTTCTGGTGGCCCCATGTCTTGCATGAACTTACTCTACTGTCACTAATAAAGCTATTCTGAGATGAGTTGAGTCCTTTTCCAAATTATAACCAATTCTCAGGCTCTTCGGACCTCACTGTGAGGCTGCTTCTTCCAACATCAAGGAGTTGTCAGTTACAAACAGCACTGGGCAAGGAGTAATGGTTCCCAAGCTCTAAGCCAGAACAGTCCCTTCTGATTGTACAATGCTATGCAAATCAGTTCTGCTCTGCTGGCTCCCATTCCCTTAGCCAAAAGCCGGACAGCTAGCCCAAAATTATCCAGCTACGTGCTCAAAAAGCAGTTTCTAGTTCTTCAGTTCAAACGGTCCCTCCGAGCTTATTTTGATGCATTGTTTATATTTTAATAAGATATGAATACCAAGATAAGGGATGCACATAGGCATGCAGATAAAGTCCCTGCCACCGCCCAGCAGATCCCAGCTCAGAACCAGGTCCCACACTGCAGCCTTCCTGGCAGGAGGACGGAGAGGAAAGGAATGGCTCTGCTGGGAGCAGTTTCTGCTTGTGTGTGTGTGTGTGTGTGTGTGTGTGTGTGTGTGTGTGTGTGGACAGGAGCATTTCAGCTGAGAAATAAGATGTTGCCCTGAAAACACTGCGCAGGAAAGAGCTAGGAACTTCCAAAACCAAGGTCCAAGCAGTGAGGCATCAGGACACACATGAAAATCTGAAGAGAAGACTCACATTTACCCTCTGCTGTGCAAACATCTACAAGTTAATCTCCTTATCAGCAAAGGGACATCTCAGTCCCTGTGTGTATGTGATCTTTCTTCCTCCCAGCCAAGGAGCACCTCTGACCCACCATGCTTGACTATTCATGAATCCCCCTTAACATCTCCATGGTCTCCCATGAGACAGAGATCATATTTCAGGCAGCTGTTAATTCCATCTTTGCACAAGAAAGTTCTTCCTTATATGGAACCAAAGGCTGAGTCCCTGGCCTTCAACCTCCTGGCCCTGCTCAGCTCCTTAGGACCATATGTCAAACAATGTTTATCTCACTGGGTTGGAATTCTTGTAGGTAACTGTGTATATAGAAACAAAGCTACCAAAGATCTCAGTCCACAAGCAGACATTCTCTCTCCTGACCAAGTCACACTGCTGACTCTTCATGCAACTGTTACCAACATGAAATCCAAATTCTGCGGATTTTCCAGTGTGTTAATGCTAAGCAACATATTCAATATGCACACTGCTATCCTGTGAAATCGAAAGCACCTTACAAAACCCAGTCTCTCCTCTCCTTCTGCAACTCCTGTGTGTGTGTGTGTGTGTGTGTGTGTGTGTGTATGAGAGAGAGAGAGAGAGAGAGAGAGAGAGAGAGATCAGAAAAGATAGGTTCTACCACTGAGCTGAATCTCCAGTCTTCTTTCCACTTTTTACCTTTTTTATTTTAAATAGAGGGTCACTAAGTAGCTCAGGATGAGCTTCAAGTCACTTCTATACCCCAGGTAGGCCTTGAAATTGAACTCCACATGCTGCAGCCTCCATTTCACCTGGGCATACAGGTCTACTACTAGGCACAGTGAATGGATCTCTTTATATCTGTGCAAAACTAAAGAAAGCAATCTTTAAGGCTAGCTCTCCTCATCCCTCTGCCCTCCTTTCTACATGCCCGTCCTTCACAGATGGAGTCTACGGTACAGATCCCATTCTTCAACACTAGAACCCAGCCCTGCCAGACCCAAAAACATGTGTGCGTGCGAGACACACATTCACATAAACACACACACACACACACACACACACATCAAAATTCTTACCAGGAATATTAAAAATGAGTTCTGAACAAAAATGGGTAAGCACAACTCTTAGAACAACACAGGGCAGCAAGGTTAGCTTGCTCATCACAGGGTTCGAGCACCTCAGAGATGTCCTGTGGAGTGCGAGAGAGAAATATCCTCTTCGTGTATACCTCAACTGCACTACTGGAATTCGAGGTTCATGGAGTCATAATGGCAGGGTTTCATGTCACCAGCGTGCTCTACCATATGTAAGTACCACCTCAGGCAACCTCACTTAATCTCCACTCAAAACTGCCTGTGGGGGGGGGGGGAAACATAATACCCAATGTGCCCAAAAGGAAGGCGGTGCACACAGCCAGCACCCCTAAATTCGCAAGGCTTCAGCAACAGAAAGTCCACAAAGGAACCTGAGGACCAGAGTCTCCAGGTGTGATTCTACTTGCAGTGTGACCTCTGGCTTACTGTTTAACTCTTCTAAGCCTCAGTTTCTACACCTGAAAATCAGAGATTACAGCAGTAACTCGGGCCTCCCTCTTGGAGCAGTTACAAGGATCAGATGAGATAATGAGAATGAAAGCCCTCTGGAAAAGAGTAAGGCCTAATAAAAGTGTGAGGGATTATTGTGTGATTACTTGTAAATGACTATGCATTCCATTACAAATACACAAAGCGGTGAGGTCATTCACAAGACAAAGAGATCCTAGGCCCTGGGAATGAAGGGAGGATGAGCTGCTGCTTTACAGGTTAGGTCTATATAGAGCTCAAAGCTCCGCAGCAGCTGTCAGGGTCTCAAATTCCAAGTCACATATGTCCACAGGGCAGCTCAAGACAAAATCTCCCTTTTCAGCTAAAAGCAAACTCTGGGCAAGAAGGAGGTAATAGAGATGGATGTCTGGAAGACCCTGAGAGGCTCGGTTCCGGGAACGTGGCCTTCAGTGTTTTCCTTGGAGTAGTTGTTAGAAACACGGGCTCCAGTCTCTCTGCAATAAGCCCATGGGGAAATAAATGTACAGTAAGGAACTATCTACCGAGGAGCACTGAGGAAGTGTTCAAGCATGAATTAATCAAGGGCTCAAGATATTTCAAGTTGCAGATACCGAAAGGATAAGGCACTCCAACCAGTTAACCCTTCCAGCCGAGCTCACAGAGGCGCCACATGGAGTCTGGCACGAGAGGCAGCATGCAGTCAGCAGCAGAGTGAACCAAGACATGGGGTCCCTTTACCAACCAGCCTTCTTGCCAGAGACCACCCTCAAGAGGAGTCCCAGGCAGCTCTGAGGGTACAACCTCTTTTCAAGCCTCTTACAACACTCTAGCTGTCAGGATTCTCTTCAGGTCCTGCAAAGAACCAGGTACTCATTGTCATTTATAGAGGGGCTATAAAGTCCCAGAAATGCAGCCCCACACTGGTGAGAAAACAGCTCAGTGCTGATTTTCTGGTCCGCACTATGCAATAATCTGTTTCCCCCCTGCTAGAAGGAAGCCACAGTGGAGGGTGGGCTGTGATTCCCAGTGACTGGGTTAGACTTGGGGCTAGGTATTAAAAGCAGTTAAAGCAGACAACGGTCATGAAGGCAGGAAGGAAATGGTAGAAAAAAGATTCCAGTGAAGACAGCGAAATGATCCTCTAGGGAATAGCAGTCAACGAGAGTCAGTCTACAGGACATACAGGGCATTAGTGAGGGTGTCCAGAGAGCTGGATATAAATGAACACATCTCAGAGCAGTGTAGAAAGCCAACTGTTCAGAGCTTAAAAAGTAAGGTTATACTTTGCTTGTTGTTTTCGTTATAAAGAAGCAAAGCTCTGATGACACCATTGCTAAGATTTTAAAAATCACTGAAGAATACTAATAGTAATAACTACAATGTGATAAAGACTTACTTCACATTAGCAACTGTACTGCAGTTTTACATATACACAGATGTGTGTGGGGGTGCGTTATCTAATAGCAGTGATAACCCTGTGAGCTAGTCGCTTTCTTCCCATATGATAGAGGAAATTAATGATAAAGACTAAATAACATAATTATATCCCAGAGATGGTAGATGCAAGGAGCCAACACGGCTGTTCACAGTACAAATTCGACACCTTGCAATTCTAAAACCACCCTAACTCCCTCCCCGCAACTGCCCACCTTCTAGCCACCTCACTTCTATGAGATGAAATCTGTTCACTATAACTAACATGCATATAACCAAATGTAGCATAACTGCCCCCCCAAAAGACTTGACAGTAATAGTCCTGCCGCCAGGTGCCTTCCTCACAGTGAGCACTCAGTAGCTGTGTGGGTTTCGACAGGCAAGGCTGGGTCAGGAAAGTAACAGAATATAGGTTGTAACATTTCACTTTTTCCTAGACAGAAATTAAACCAGTCAAAGCAAGATTACCAGGATGAAAAGAAAAGATGTAGCAAGAGTGACAGACACAGTTCAAGGTTGCTGTGCTCAGGGCAGTTGAAGGGCTCTGTAGCCACTCGGGGCTGAATGACCCTGAGCCTCCAGCTGCTGTTCCTGAAGCCTCAAAGGGAGCCCGGCAGATCAAATACTTCCTTGAAAAGGGAAACAACCACATCCCACTAAGTTGGGAATGTGAGTTCAGAACAACGCTTTCCACTAAGTGTCAGGGAGTCAGGGACATGCAGAGCTGGGTGGCTCCGCCAGGGGACCCTCCCAGCTTGTAGCCATGCTAAACCACTGTGGGTTTTGCCTTCATGAAGAGGTGTTGGGCTTCCACGGTGATTGCCAACCTTTCATCTCTCAGCACAATTTCTCCCATAAGTGAACACTGTGAGATGTTTGGCTTTTCAAGGGCGGGACATCAGAGCTGCCAGCCAGCTTCAAGCCTCCCTCCCCCTCCACTTCTCAACTTGATGGCACCCCAACTCTAAGCTTGAAAACCATCAGCCCTGAGTTCTTTAAGGATCCTCTAATTGTGCGACTTCAGGGGTCTAAGACTTACATCTTCTTAACAGTTCCATGTTATTATCTGTGAGAGGCATTATAGTATGGGTATCATACAGCACAGGACAAAGAATTCTCAAGATAGAAAACCTGGACAAGAATCCTGTGTCCACTGGGCATGGCAGCCCATGCCTTTCCCAGCAGACAATGGACTGGAGTTCCAGGACAGTCAGGGCTACACAGAGAAACCTTGTCTCAAAAATAACAACAAAAACAAAAGAATCCTATAATCCTATATTCTCCCAGCAGTTACAAGTTACCTATACTGTTTTTTTCTAGAGATGGGACCTGTGAAATACTCCAATAGACATTAACATGTCAATTTATATCACTAGCTTTGGAACCATATACACATCACCAACAAAAACAGATCCAGCACGTTGTGTATGTATGAGTGTGTATATGTATCTATGTATGTGTGTATGTACATATGTATATATATTAAATTCATATATATGAATACACATACATGAATGTGTGTATATGCATATATCCATACACACACATATATATGAACATATGCAACAATAGTAAATAAAGCAAAAGAGACTATCAACTTGTGAAGGGGGAACATTTGAGGGAGGGTAACACAGAGGGACTGGAGAGAGAAAAAAGGAGTGGGAAGTGGTATACTTCCACTGCAAATAAAAATATACTTAAAAAGAGTCCTGATGTCCTTTACTTCTCTAAACTTCAGTTTTCTCACCTATTAATGGAAATCATCTACCTTAAATGGCCTGTATGACAATGAGTTAGCTTAATAAGTTAGTTGACGGGGTGCCACGACATAGGCTATACGATATGATGATCAATTAGTTGCATCTTGGTCCGTAAATGAAAAGCAGATAGCCTCCAGCCATTGTAAACTTGTGGACTGTTCAACCGAAACCCTGGCAATAGCAAAGAATGAGAAAAGAAAGACAGGAAATGTACTACTGGAGGGCGTGGCCACTTCTGGGGTTTCCAGTGCTGCAGGGTGTGGTCCCACCCACCTACCTGTCACTAACTGGATTGAGTGGATTATCACAGGGTAGTATTTGGGGGACAGAGGGAGATGGCGGACATAAGTGGAACCAGAGTGCACATGAGCTTTCATTGCATACATGTATAAAATTCTCAGAGGTACTTTGTTTTTGTTTGGGGATTTTTTGGTGCCGGTTGTTGGTTGTTTTAGTTTGAGAAACACACTCTGAGTCCCAAATTCTCTGAGTAGCTTATCTTAAAGTTTGTCTTCAGAATCTCTGAAATTCGTCACCTTAGACTGCTGATGACAACCAAGATAGTCAAGGATGAATAAGGAAAGGTTTGAGAAGGACTACTGTTTCAGACCATGGGAAGAGGGAAAGAATTAGTGTCTCCATATTCGTGCCAGCATCAAGACAACAGCTAAGGGACCTGAAGTCCTGGCTGTGCTCTGACCTCCAGGTGCTTGGCGTGCACAGATGGGGAGATAACAACCAGAAGCCCCTTTCATCCGCATGCTCTACAGAACAAAGGACACTAGTGCCTGAACTCCTCCTGGACAGTGCACGTGTGACCTCCTAGGGAAGTTCTGTGACTGAAATGTGTGGCCAGGAGAATTTCTACTAGCCCACCTTTTCACTAAAGATGGTCCCAGCAATTACCATAAACATCCAAATCACTTCAGCCAAGCTTCTGTGATTCTTTGCGGTGACAACAGTTCTTCCCGTGCCTCTCTTGTTTAATGTCTCCTGATAGATAAAACCATGGCGCCCATCTGACTGACATATCCTCTAACAAGTACTTGAGCCAGAAGTCACATGCCACATTTTGACTCCACAGCATGTGCACTGAGCTCCCTCCCTGACAGCAGGATGCAAATGAAGTCCTGCTTTAAGGGGAGTATGTTGGGGGGAGGGGTCCAAAGCCAGCTCACCTGGGACCCTGGGAAAGTCACTTTCATTCTTTGAAACACAGTTTCTTTATCCATCAAATCAACCCATACATCTGCATGCCTTTTTCACACGACCCTGGAAGCCTGTCAGAAATGAAACCAAGCATCCTACACACACACACACACACACACACACACACACACACACACATACACATTCAGTTCCATCCCTAAGATTACCTGCCCAACCTTCAAAATCATGGAAGACCTAACCAGAATGTTAGAAAACTGTGCAGAGCTTAAAATAACAACAACAACAACAACAACAACAAAAACCCACAGGGAAAACCAAACATGCCATAGCCACCACCAAAGACCAGAAAGTTACTCCCCCAAAACAAATGCAGTCATAGTCACAGTACATGCACACTGTCAGCAAATTGCTGATTTGACTGGCAATTAATAATCAACTCGAGATGCAGTAATATGAAGGGCACAGTATGTACCTGGCATGCTTCATGACCTGGATGGTCCACACGGGAGAAGAGGAAACAATACGCTTTCCTGGAGGACACCTGAAGACCTGCTGCTCTGGTGAGAGTAGGCACCTACTGCTATCACCTGGCCACCACACGCTTGCTTAGCTATGGAGGCAAAGATGCTGTGGCAGGCCAGCACAGCCCCTGATTATCCTATAAAGAGCTAATACTGACTGCCTGGCTCTCCCAGAACTATAGGATCCCAGACCTGGCTAAAGCCAGATGTCACTTAAACCAAATTCTGGAAATCAGTTGTCTGGGGCATTCATGGAAAAGCACTGCTGGCGTCCACGGAGTACATGGTAAGTGAAGGGTGTGTCTGTGCTCTCAAGGACTGCTCCGCTGTCTTATGTGATATGGTTCCAAAAGGCAAGCAAGTCCCAGCGTCTCCAGAACCCATTCTCAACCTTCTCTTCCCATAGTACACAGGCCCCTCTGCCATCCAACACACATTTTAAGGTGAAGGCTTGACTTCTGTTGGAGCCTCCATCCCTACACATATTCTATATACCCCTCAATGGACGTTAGCAATTCTCAGCATGACTGGCATTGCCTTTTAGAGAAAGTAAGTTACTTAGTCACTGTGTCTCCTGTATCAAAGGCCACCCTTGGCTATGCCCTCTAAATACCAATGGTGACCCACCCTCTGGGGACTAAGACAACAGAACACTCCTAGGCATTCTCAGATCCCCATAAAGAGACGGCACTGCTTCTGACTGACTCACAGCTCTGTAGAACATCTTCATCCCTAGCTCTTCAGACCGAGCCCCTTCCCTGAATTTGCCGACCTCCTAGGTAGAACGTCAATCATGATCTTCCTCGGACTACTCTTAACTGCGCATTTGAGTTATTCTCCTGCCCAGTATGGACTCCCAAAGGAAGAATCCAGGCTTAATCTCTACATATTGCCAAGTAAGGCTCATGGTCAGGTTATAGTAAGTGTTTATATGTGGGGGCACAACTGTGTGGGGGCACAGAGCCTAGGAAGAGATTAGAATGCACTGGAACATCACAAATAAACGACTCTCGTCAAAGTAAGGAAAATGCAATCAAGATGCTGAATGTCGGTAACCAGCCTGCTCTTCTGGGATATTAGGCATATTAAGTTATAGAAATAAACTTAAACAGTAGATATTATACTTAATTATATTACTATGATATTAAGACGACTTATAAACATTAAGCATTTCAGGATAATAACTCCAGAGATTCCTACATGAATGAGTTAGGGGCACATATATTCGCTCAGCTGGCTAAGAGGCAATTTCCCCGCCCTGAGGTACCTTGCAGCACTACAGAAGGGCATCCTGCTGCACACAGCCTTTCAGCCACTCTCTCTCTCAAAACTAGGCAATAAGGCTCCATCGCGGAGAGGCTCTTGTGTGGGATAGTGAAGGGGGAGTGAATCCAAGCCTCCCTGATGCTCTTTCCACCCCCAAATGGCAATGCGCAAGGGAGGAGTCAAACAGCCTTTGCACAGGCAATGTCAAGGCCAGTTACTAGCTACAGGGACTGTGAGACAGCCAAGTTTCAGGCACCTCAACCGTGGCCTCCTAATCGCCAGAAACCCCACAGCTGCAGATACCACCTTCTGACTCCCACTGTTTGCATCTTTCCAACAATTTTGGTAGCACCTCTTGCTCTGAATTAATTCCCTCCACTTAAACTATACACGCTTCTCCAAGTGTTATTTCTAATAGGAGGAAAAAAAAGAAAGAGCTGGTTCCTTGATTGGACCATCCACTCCTCCATATCTCATGTGTCTTACACTAGGTCCTAAGACATTTCTTCTGCACAGGCAAAAATACCTCACTTTATTGCAATAAGCCAATAAATCTTGAACTCTCAAACTGATGTAACAGGTAAAATAATCTAGTCACAGTTACACGAACATGCTTGTGGTTAATGTAAGTACCAAGTCACACAAAACAAAGCACGCTTATGGCGTAAGTATTGGCCTCTTCCTTAAAGGGTCTGGCTTGGACCGTTTTCCAGTCACACCTCTCAGGCTTGTTTGCTGTACTCCTGAATCATACAGCCTCATACAGCGCCATGCACAGGACTTGAGAAACATTTGCTCCTTTCTCTCATCTTGGCTAAAAGGAGAGGCCCATGCGGTGCTCTGAAGGGTGACCCCAGCGATACGTCCAGCTCGTCCAGAGCCTTGCCACTGCAGCAAGATTTAAAGTCCCTTCCCCTGACACGTGGGTGAGTTTGAGTTTGCTCCAACTGATGGAGAAGAGGAACACAGCTCCTGATTAACAACTCCTGGCTTGTCAGCATGCTGGTCAGTGTTCACCCTCTCTCCTTCCTTCCCTCCCTTTGGCCCTTCCTCCCTTCTTCCTTCCCTCCTTCCCACATCCTGGTCCCTTTCCTCCTTCCTTCAACCTTCCTTTCAAGGCCATCAAACTAAGTGCGTGCTGTGAAGAAATTCTAAACTGGTGAACATATCCAGTCATCCCGACCTGTGACTGACTGTCGGGATTGCATGTCTCTAGTGCCTAACCTTTAATTCCTCCAGCCAAGACCACAAGCCTTGTAAAAAAAAAAAGGGGGGGGGGGTCTAGCCATGTAGGAAGATGTCTTCCTCCTTCTTTGTCCCGCCTAAATTCTTGACCCAGAAAACCCATGAGCACACGTGATCGTTATATGCCCTAAGTCTGCAGCCCTGACTGTTCTTTTAATGTCACCCGTCCCTGCTCTGACCACTCAGACCTTCCATCCTACAGTGATGGTGACCACAAGTGATCTGGTATGAACGCTGGCTCCGCTGCATGATGGCGAACAAGGTATGGGTTCTCTCTGTTACTATAACTCTGGGATGCAGCATGGTTCATGGAGGAACTGAAGAGAAACAAACACAGACCCAGCAGCCTTGCTCAACTCTGCATCTGCCTATTAAGTACACTGAGGAATATGGCCTCTGCGGGCCTCTGTTTTCTCATCTGTCAGAGGGCCGAGCATGACTAGGAAGGCTAACTGCTGAAGGGCTTAAGAGGATGAACTGAGACATCCATCACCCAGGGCACCTCCCCAGACCTGCAGCCATCTCTGTGGCTGTTGGCTACCCCCACTTCCCACTTGCTAGTGTGATCACATCCCCTACACAGCTCCACTGCCTTCCTGCTCAGCGTGAAACTCAAGGCCTCGGACATGGCACACAGGTCAAAAACACTCAGTCCTGCCTAAAAAAAAAAAAGCCTAGCACTTCAAGACTGCAAGCTCCTGTGACCAGGAGTGTACACCCTGGAATCTCTGACAGAGATTTAATTCCCAGCTCTGTCAGGACTTGCTGGTGACCTGAACTCTTTATACATATGTTTCTTTATATGCAGAACAGGGACAGAAATGATACCTTCCTCATAGAACCAATACAAATGAAGTAGCCACCACTTAGTAATGTCACCAAGTGCGTCAGTGCAGGAGCAGTCCGAGACTCATTCAATCGTAAATCCTGTCCAGAGCCTGGTGCCCGCTGTAAAAGGTAGAGTCAGGATCCCATCCCATCTCCCCAGCATTGTACAAGATCCACAGCACTTCCCATGCTTCCCCACAAGCACATTTAATGGGAAAATGTATCTAACTTGAACAGGGGAAAGCAGTCCAGACATACTAGGGCTGCACCTCTGGGCATAGCAAGATGATAAGGCCAATGTCAGAAAGTCTGCTTTTCCGCACAGTCAGCTCCTGTGGGTAAAATTAGCTCAGCTCTGCTCCAGTGCCAACCGGAGCCCCAAGGCAAAACTCACCCCAGGCAAAGCACGACCTCACCTGACCCTCACTCTCAGGAAGGGGTCCCTCATGCACCTCATTAGGAACTGCGATGACTCACTTGGCTGTTTCCTGTCTCTGGCTGCTGAGGTCACCTCTCTGCTATCCAAAAGCGCAGCTCCACAGGAGAACTAAAGACAAATGCGAGCAGCCATTTCGGCTTTCTTTCCTCCAAGGCAGCTCACAGCAAGGACTGAGGAGGCTGCTTGCTACGCCAGCTGTGTACTGAGAAAGCTTCCTGAGTTGTATAACCCAGCTCAGAGGCAAAGAGCCCGCAGTTGCCCAAATAGACCCCTAAGGTGACTATCCTCAGCTTCCTACAAAGAGGAAAGTGTTGACTGAAAGACAGGCCTCTGCAGTACCTCTGTACCCTACAGAACATAGCACAGACCACATGGCCACGAGCTTCTCCTCTCTTCCCTCTCACCCCAGCCGAGCTCAAGGACCATCTCTTCTAGGACCCGCCCGACTGGCATTGCTACCCAACTAGACTTCCCATTAATTCCACAACGCCGCACCTGTACCCTTTATTCTCCAGGGCGTGCTCATTCAACAAATGACTAATGTACACATCTTTTGGACCTAAAGATACAGAAATGAAAAGAATGAACCTTTCCCACATTCAAAATGGAGGAAGTAGAGATAAGCAAGGTCAAAGGTTGCAGGGGATGGGGGAGCGAAGTCCTGAACGGAATGCACAGGACCCTGGATTGAGCAGGGGGGTGGGGTGGGGGTGGGGTGGGGGTGGGGCAATGTTTCAGAGAAGAAAATGCAAGTGTCAAGTCATAGAAGGCGACAGAGAATCCAGGTACATTCCTGAAGACACGACTGCCTCCTGCTGTCTCTCCCCTTTCATAGATGCAAAATGTTTGGAATTTTAGCCTGGGTGAAGACTTTGAAAAATAGAGATAAGCAAGAACATGTTTCTGAGTTTATAACTCCACTCTAGAGGAATAGAGACCACAATCAAAATGGATAGGAATGGGAAAGAAGGCCAGCTGAGAGAAAGGCTGGGCTTGGGAGGGGCCTAAAGGAGGACAGGAAGGGAGGGTGTGGAGTGGCCACCACCACAGCTGACCAAACAACCTGAAGACAGGGAAGGGGAACCCGCATCCTGCAGCCCACCCCCACCCCCACCCCCACCCCCACCCCCACCCCCACCCTGTGTTCAGACTTGAGTGACTCAGCAGCTAGACTATGACTTGCTTTCCAGAGTGACAATGACACGCTGAGTCTCTTTATAAAGATTTCCAAGTGCAATGTCCAAGAGGCAGTGATGTCATAGAAGGGACTTCAGCTCAGGAGTCCTACTTGGGCCTACAGCTCACGAATTCTAAACCAGAAAGCCTGAAGCATCGGGCAGGAACACAGATTCAAAGACACCCCAGGACAAAGTTCTAGAAGCCCTACACCCGCGGCATGTGAGAGGAACAGAAGCCAGCATGGAAACCTCGAAGAAAAGCTAAGGACACCAGACTGGGAAAAATAATAACACGAAGGCCAGGAAAAACTATGCTGGAGTGGAACACCTCTCTCCAGACTGAAACAGGTTAGAACAAAAAGAAAGAAGGATGTGGACACATGTGTGAAGATGAAGTAAGAGGAGGGATAGCCCAAGCTCAGAGATCAGAGTCCCACAAAGACTCCTCCCAGACTTTTAGACTAGCCTTTTCTTTAGGACACAGTGTATACCACAAACATCTCGTGTACTTCCTGGCCAGTCAGATTTTTTGAAAAGTAACAGAAATTAATTTTATTAGCATATTTCACTTAATACAACAAACCTAAATATCATTTCAAAATAACCAAAACAAAATTTATTTAAAAGATACTTTTTATCTTTTGTATACTAAGCTTTTGAGATCCGATGCAAATTTTGCATTGACAGCACATGTCCATTTGAGGTGCCCACATTTTGAGTTCTCCACTGCCGTGTGTCATTCTGATCTAGCATGGATGACCCGGGCTCAGCATGGTACCTGGCACACTGTGCATCTTTCAAAGCATGAAGAAGTGCATCTAGATGGATGAGTGGAAGAACAAATGGATAAGTGACGTTGTTGTTTCATTGAGAAATTCGGGGAATTTTCACCAGGTTTCTTCCCTCAATCACCTATACTTTAAGTATGAATTCTTAGGCTATATTAAGAATAAAGCATGGATATAGCTTAATGTTAACATTAGCAGCATAATTTCCATCCCTTCTTCTTTTAAAGTTACAAATGTTGTCAATCTCTTTGGGGAAGTAGAGGGGTGGTAAGACGTTCTGTCACAGACTAGTCAGAGGAGCTACTGTTCACACAGGTCTCAGACTTCACTTCTCAGTGAGTCTCAACTGAGCATGCCATACAGTCTCACTACAAAGCTCATGTAAAAATACAGACGTATTCCCCCCATGATGAAAAGACAGAAGTATTTCCCTAACGCAAATGCATACCATAAAGTGCAGCAGAGGAGAGTCAGTAGTTAGGAGGCTTGCTGCTCTCGCAAAGGACCCTGTTTTGGTTCCTGGAACACACAAGGCAGCTCACGACTGCCAGTATCTCCAGTTCCAGGGGATGCGATGCCTTCGTCTGGCATACATGGGCACATACACGCAAGTGGGGCACATAAAGTCACCTTTTGCTTTCATCTGTACTCTATGCATGACACACTGAAGCAGTGTGGGGGTAAGAAAAGGTCTGAAGCTGAAATGAGAATGTCTCAGAGGATGGGTCACATGACAGAGACAAAACTAAGAGGACTGGCATGCTAACTGTGACCAGAGTCACCAGCAACAGTCTCGACCACCAAGGTTCCCTTCAGTACTCTACCACTACCATTCAAGCCTCAAGGCCTGAGAACACAGGGTACTGGGCACAGATGATCTAACACAGGTGTTAACACACACACACACACACACACACACACACACACACACACACCTGTCTTTGCAGTAGAGCCTGACCTAGAAACTCTGTTGTTTGACACATACACAGTATCCAGTATATGCCAAGCAGTTTCCTACACACTTCAGGAATACTAGTTGATTTCACCTTCCCCATAACCCTGTGAAGCAGCTTGCTTTATCCCTATGCCCACTCTACAGGTGAGGAAACTGAGGTAAAAGCAGACAGAGCACAGGACAGGGGCAGAGCTGAGGGCCAAGACTCTGTGTTCACCATAGAGCGGTGCTGCCTCTCAGCTGATCTTGTATCCTTGTTTTGATTATGACAGTGGGGGTGGAGCAGATCCCACACCTACTGAGTGCAGCAAAAACCACGGAGGGTGGGTGGACAGTGCAGGATCTGCATTCTCTCCCTCTAAGGAGGTTGTGGGGAAGGCTGTGTCCTCACCAGGAAGCGCACTGCTGACGGATGCCAAGAGAGTCCTGTTACAAAGCAGAATCGCTCACATCCACACATGCGATCAGCACATCCCTCTGCCGTCATCAGGACTGTCTCAGAATGAAAGCCGAGGGGAGCAGAGAGGACAGACACACTGAGCCATCCACACCCTCGAGAACAGCCCTGCAGAAAGCCTGCCAAGCCCTGGAACTGAGCCCCTTCTTCCCTGAGCATTGCCAGTGCTTGAGGCAAGAACATGGAGGGTAAGGACTCCTCCAGTTCTTACTACCATGGTTGCTTTTGTGCAAGGAGAAGACTCGTTTCTCAGGGATGACACGCGCACGGACGGGAGAAAGAGGCAATGTGGTATTAGCTATGAGACACCCAGGCTTCGCCATCAGACAAGCACAAGCTCAAACGCAGTGTCTGCCATTGTGTAAGTCACTCTAACGTGCTGAGTTCTGAGCTCCTACCACACGATGAACGAAGGAAGGGGGACTGGCTACAACACTTACGAACTTCCTGACATCTGACGTACGACAGATAGTATTTAAAATAAAGACGAAGGCCACCCCATCATGCCTCCCTATCTGTTCTGCATCCTGTGAAAGGACCAATGGCCTTGGTGCTCTCACCTATGCCCTACCGGTGCTTACTACCACACTCAGAACTCCCTGAGCCCCGCCCTCAGCCACAGCTCCACTCTTGTCTCTGGCCTGATCTCTCTTCCTCCCAAATTTACCAAACTCCTATCCTTAGAGCATCACCAACCCTCATGAATCCTTCACAACCGTCCCCTTTTCTGTGGCTCATTGCTCCATCAATTATCATATTGATGATCCTATGAGACAGAAAGCACGCAAGAATGAAGCTAGCCAGGACACAGACACATGGCAACCCTTGCTACTAAAATATCAACATATTTCCTTACACATTGGCTACAAAAGGAAAAACCTTCCACTTTGTCACTACTGGGTAAGCTAACATCACCCTAACTTTGCCAGCCGCTTCCTTAGGAGCCTCCTGAGTCTCCAGAGACACACCATCAAGGTGACCCTTGGCAGGACTGGTGATAACCAACAGAGAGTAGGATACGCAGGCAGCGCCATCACTGTCTGTGAGGACCGCACATCAACTAAAGCGAGCACAACCAGGAGCAGCGCTCTCTCAGGCACAGAGTGCACACCTCCCAGCATGCAGAGCACTCAACTCTGCAGATGCTGAGCTGACTGACGCAGTGCCTCCTGTGCCTCCTTGCTCAGCGACAGCCTGGCATTAGAAGCCTGCAAAAAGGCACACTCCCCACCTGCCCCGTGCATACCACTGTGACGTCATACCCAGCCTGACTCCAGGCTCTCCCAGTTACTCAGTTCACCTCCTGGCGGGACCCTCTAGCCTATCCTCACCTCCTTTTAAAGCTACAACCAGAGAGCCAGCCCTCAGCTTAACACTTCCAAAGGTCCTTTGTCACCACTAACCAAATCCAGACTCTCTCAAAACCGGCAACAAGGCTCCT
Organism: Apodemus speciosus; assembly: GCA_002335545.1. Classification (NCBI taxonomy): domain Eukaryota; kingdom Metazoa; phylum Chordata; class Mammalia; order Rodentia; family Muridae; genus Apodemus; species Apodemus speciosus. The sequence continues at coordinate 280,592 of BDUI01000020.1, forward strand.
CCTTCTTGACCTTACTCCAAGAATAAAGAAACAACCAAGGGACACAGTTGTTTCCACTAAGCACAAAGAAGGCAATAAATAAATATAAAAATCTCCCTCTGAAAAGTAACCAAAGCTGTTTTTAAAACATCGCTTTGTGTGTGGACAACTGAAGGCTGCTTTTTAAGTGGTTACGCCGAGCCACTCTGCCTCCATCTTATGGCGATGTGAATACGGCAGGGAGGTGACTTGCTCAGGTCACACGGTTGGTGCACCTTATGGTTCAGGATAAACCGTAATCCAAACATCTCTGCACTGAGCTCTCTGGCTTCCGAAGCGCGGTGCATCTCCATGCACTGTCTCAGAGCAGAAAGTGAAAACAACGGCAGCACGCTGCTGTCACTGCCTGGCTCCTCAAACTGCTGCTCCCTCTGGCTCAGGATGCTCAGTATAACTGAAGTAGGTATTTCTTTACCTGCTTCCTATCTATCGCTACCCATAAACCTGAAGCACTGTGAAGCTCCGGGCTCTGGCTGCCCTCATCCTGCCCAGAACCTAGACTAGAGCAGGACGCAATCCTATCAAGCCAACATCAACCCCTCCTCCATTACCAGTCAAGGAACCACAACCAACCAGGTCTCTGCTGTCTCAGCCTCATTCTCTTTAACATCCAGGCCCCACTGCAATCCAGAGAAGCAAAATGGCATGAAGCCCGCAGTCCACGTGACAGCATTCCTCAGTACAGACCTCCCTCTCCCTTTCTACCAGCCCTCCACCTACCCCCCCAGGCATCCCCAAAGGGTTCCACCCAACAGTGGACACTCCCTTCCTGCAGCACCTAAAGCCACAAGTTTGCCCTTCTCTGCTTTCTCTGCTTCCCGCTGACTTTCTGAGGCAGGTGTCTACCGAGGGCAGAGCTCACAGCTGAAGCTAACCACAGTCTCTCATGTCTGCCAAGCGCTGACCTACTTCCCAGCCAGACGAGGCAGGTGATGCTGCTCCTGACTCAGCGAGGTCTCTTTTGCTTACTTTTTACCTCCAGGTTATCTTGGACAGGGGACATAATGCAGAGCCACGAAGCTGTAGGAGTCGCTAGCAGTCTATCACATATCACCCTCTTATTTCGCAGACATCATGTGTGTCATCCGGAAAGTACAGGTACCTTGGTCAAAGTAAACCTCAAATTTCCCAAGATTAAAAACAATAGCAATTAAGAAAGAGTCCTGCCACTTCCTCTCATCTAGGAAACCACTCCTCCTGTCTCACATTAAAGTCCTCCTGAGTCCTTCCCTCTCCATTAATGAAACCTTTCCCTAATTTCCATCTTCATAAAGTACAGTTTGCATGGAGAAAGTAAGCTGCAGACATATATTAATGTTGGGAGAGGTGATGTAGGAAGAGAGAATGGAAACAGAGACGCCTGAGGTCCAGTGCTGGCTCTGCTCCTCTCGGCTCCTCACTACTAACCCTAAGTAAGTAACTCTCCCATCCTGGCCCTGCCTCTCATGTTGGACCACATCGTCTACAAGCTATTAGACTTTATCTCTGTTCATCTCATCACCTCTAATACAGCATTCTCGCCTAGTATCTAGAACTACAAGACTGAATCACTAAGCTTAGTGTTTCCCCACAGGGCAATGGGGTATCTGTCCTTTGGTGCGTGTTCAATGTTCTTTAATGAGTTAAGGCAGTCTCATCTTTCTATAGTGAAGTCATTCAGACATCTTTGGTAACCATACTGTAAAAGTTGCTTGACAGCTGGGCAGTGGTGGCGCACGCCTGTAATCCCAGCACTCTGGGAGGCAGAGGCAGGCAGATTTCTGTGTTCGAGGCCAGCATGGTCTACAGAGTGAGTTCCAGGACAGCCAGGGCTACACAGAGAAACCCTGTCTC
>BDUI01000020.1:282488-306471 GCA_002335545.1 Apodemus speciosus
AAAAAAAAAAAGAAAGAAAGAAAGAAAGAAAGAAAGAAAGAAAGAAAGAAAGAAAGAAAAAGTTACTTGACTCCATTTCATATGTAACAGAACACCAAGCCTGCTTCATACATGAAAACAATGCTTCCTTGGCCTACAGCTTTCTTAACAGCTGTCTATTTTCTCTAATAGCCTGCCATTCCCTAAGTCCCTTCCTGCTACACCAAGCACAGGAGCAGTTCTGAACTGTGTAGAATGTTCTACGGAAAATTCATCTTTGCTTTTTAAGAATCTCATGTTTCCAGAAGTAAGTGGGGAAGAATTCTAGCAATTACCGGTGGGGATCCAGTTAGTGGTGTCGGTGTTGTAATGCAACTGGTCAAAAAACTGGGGGTGAAAGACTATTCTGGGCCTAATTCCTGGTTCACAAATTTCTAGGCAACATCAAGAACGATGTATGATAATGTATCTTCTTGACGCCACCAAGAGAAGCTTTCTCCCAGATCCTACTGCCCCTTTCAAAAACAGGATCCTAAAAGAAGGGATGCCACATCACACATTAAACCCATCACAAGCACCGTGAGTTAGAGTGGTACTCAGACATGATGGTAATGGCACCTTAAGACAGAGGCTCTGTGCATGAAGATGTCCACAACAGTGTGCCTGCTAATCAACAAGCCCTACCCAACAACGTGCAAGAAGCAGCATACCCATCCACACAGTGTGGCAGGTGAATGGCCAGTACAAATTCCTTGAGAACTGTAAGTTAAGTAAGCAAAAGTGAGGAGCAGATGGAGCTGCTTAATAAAAACAGATTTAAGGGGGGAAAAGTTGCTGAACACCACTTTAGTATATCTTCCTTTTTGAAAAAAAAAATGATACAACTCAAGATGGCCAGAAGGCTACCTCAGTGGTAGTCTACACAATAAGACGATGGTGTTCAGATAAAAGGAGATGCTGTGGTATGTGCAAGGATCCTCACCTGGTAACTGTAAGCCTGGTTGTTTTGGAGTTCCTTCTCCTATCAAAAAGGAGATGTTATACCGACACTTTCTCCAAACTGAAGCATTCCCTACTGGAAGAAAGACAGAAGCTCTGAAAACTCGGGAAAACTACGGACCCACAAGACTCAGGGAAACTTACAAGGCTCTGAAATCTCAGAAACTATTAGCAGATTCACAAGGCCACTGACAAGAGGCATGCAAAAAGTACACAATCCCTCGAGACTGTGGTAGTCATGTCTGCAAACTGGCAGGAAGCCCCAGGCAGGAGCCTTTGTGAGCTTTCCCATGGTGCAGTGGGAGGGAAGCAGGCACATTTAAGTCCCATCAGTAAACTCAGCACTTCACCCATCTAGCTTTGGGTGAAATTATTGCTTTGGTCTGACGTCAGCACCATCTGAAGTGAACAGACATCTGTACACATCTCCCCAAGAAAAGGCACACAACAGGAGGAAATCAGAATCGTTGGAGGATTTGGGGGAGAGGGCTGTTCTCCATCCTTAAGAGAGCGTGGCGCAAATGTGCTACAGGAAGAGAATGTCCAAGGATAGCAAATAGGTGGGTGGAAACAGGAAGAAGGAACGAGAAAAAACAAAACAAAACAAAACAGAAAGGATGCAGTAGAAAGCATTTAGGTTTTCTTTCCTGAACAAAAGAAACAAACCTTTAATTGACAGAAAAAAATACACCATAGTAACCAAGAGGTTCACTGTCGAATTAAAACCAAAGTCTGGAGTGATTTTGAAGAACTAGAGAAAGTTAGATTTTGATGTTACAAAAATTTTAGTTCCTTGTCAGTGGCTTAGTCATGACCTCAGAACCCTAGAAAGGAGCCAGAGATGGGGCCACAGAACATGCACGTTAGCCCCAGTACACAGCCATGTCACCTAAATATAATGTCCATTGTGCTGTTTTCAGCTCAGAACAAGCCACAGACAGAGCACAGAAGACTTAGATACTGTTGCAAACTATATACAGGTGCACTCACAATCCATTACAACCCTTTGAGGTCGCTAAGGTGAAACTGTTACTGAGAAGTTCAAAGGTAAACTAGAGGGTGAAAGTCGAAGGCGATGGGCAAAGCTCTGTGAAGACAGGATGAGGGTTGACTCAGCAATCTCCACTACACAGATGACATAAGCTCACAGGGTAAGAAACAGGTCAAACATAGCCTATGCTAACAGCAAAGGACCAAAGCTATTCCTTGTCGGTGACAGAACAAACTCAATAGGCATATTTTACACTAATTTTAGGAAATAAAGACAGGAACACATTTTTTCCCAGAAATGATGGTAAACACTAGAAAGTTAGAACTAGGCACCATTGGTTGATTATTGGGAATGAGATTGTGTTGGCAAGAAAGAACACAAGAAGTCTTTATCTCACCATAAATACTTCTGGGTTACATTTTTATTTTAAACAATAGGCATTAAAGACAAAGACAACCTGGGCACTGGTGGTGCACACCTTTAATCCTTGTATTTGAGAGTCAGAAGCAGGTGGATCTCTGTGAGTTTGAGGTCAGCCTGGTTTACATAGTGAGTTTCAGGTTAGCCAGGGCTATGTAGAACGATCCAATCTCAAAAAATAAAATAAAATAAAATAAAATAAAATAAAATAAAATAAAATAAAATAAAATAAAATAAAATAAAATAAAATAAAATGAAAAATAAGAGATAGAGACAGAGACTAAAAGTATCTCAAGGTGAAAAGCAATTGCTTGGTTGACAAGAAGGATCAAGGGGTGAAGGTATTGACGCAAAGTCGGATGGCCTGTGTTGGAATCCCAAACACACATCAAAGGAGAGAACTGACTCCCCAAAGTTGTCCTCTGACCTCCATATGCACAAAACACACACACATACACTCTAAATAAATAATAAAGGTTTTAAAGTAGTTGCTGTTTAGATATGTTTAATATTTATCTTAAATATATTTAATGATAATAATAATGTTTCAAAATACCATGGCTGTGAGTTCAGTTTAAAAAAAAAGGAAAGAGACAGGAGGCTTTCTGGGAAAACGGTAACAAAATGTCACTATCACGGTTTGAGATCACTCGGTGACAATGGGTTCCATGTATAAGTCAGTTGGCCTTCGTTTAAAACTCCCCCTTTCTCTCTGCTCCCCAAAATTTGTCATCTTCCTGTAGTTTTAAACACTCTTTGTCCTTCAACTCTCTTGGCTGGCTTCAAAACACAAAGGAGCCCCCAGTGCAAAGTTGAAAATGTGAAGAATCCCTGAGGAAGGCGCGGAGGCGACAGCCAGCACAGCCTGCAGAGCTGTGGCCCAGAAGCACACAAGGCCCTGAGGTTGGAGCGACAGTTAGCAACATCGGGCAGACAAGGACTCCGGGTCCCTGGAAAGGATGTAATTAAAGGAGGCAGATTTAGGCCTGAGGTGGTAAGTCTCAAGGATCTGCAGCTCCGGGCAGTCCCTGCCTGTACCCTGAGTGAGGAAACGGTACCCACAGGCCTGACATCCACTCCTGAACCATCTTTACTTGTCCCAGGTTTCTGAAGCCAAGTGAATGAACACCAGCCATCAGCTTGTCCTCTTGTTTCTGCAATCCTGTCAGCGCCGTTTGCGAGGACCTGACTGTGCGCACAGTGTTCTGCTCAGTGCTACAGGACAGGTAGCAATGAATCACACCTGAACTGTGACCTCCAGCATCTCACAGGTGAGATGGCACCAAGCAGTGGTCATCTGTGGTGGGATGGGAGACAACCATTGCCTGGTACAGTGCCTGAGAGGCTTGACCTGAGCCAAGAGAAATGACTTGAGCCAACAAGGAAAAAAGTGACAAACCAGAAGTAGAAACTGAGTGAGACACAAAGCCAGCAACATGTGGGGTTCCAAGAAAACAAGGAGAATTGCCCACATGGGCAGACTGAAAGCAGGAGAGAAGATGAATGTCTGTGCCCCTGATTCACACCTCAGTCTCCCTGTTCAGGTCTGACTGCATGTGCCACTGCTCTGCTCCACATGGATTCCTTACATGTATGTACTGCCTGGTCTTGTGCATGCAGATGTAGAACATACATGTGTGTGTGTGCAGGACCACCTCAGGCCTCTAACTGGCATCCATGTCTGAGACAAGGTTTCTCACTGGCCTGGAACTCACCAGGTAGGACACACTGGCTGTGATATGCCCAAGGGAGCCACATGTCCTTGCCTCACTAATGCTGATCTTCCCAGAGTGCAAGGCCACATGAGCTTTGTGTCTGTGAAAGCTCTGGGGACAGAAGCCACGTTGCTGTGCTTACGCAGCGAGCATCCAACCATGTGAGCTAGTTCAGAGGCCTCAACAGGATTTCTGATCCACATTTCCCCCACCTCTGCGGCCCGTGTCCTAGAAGGTACACAGCACTGTATAGACACCATTTTATAGCCTGGAGAAGAGAACCCTCTTTCTCAAGGTTAAGACTATGAGATACTGACTAATCCCAAGGCAGTCCTCTCTGACTCAAACAACCAAGTCTTTTTCCCCACTGCTATTAAGCCAGTGAAAAGGAAGGCATCATTCAGGAACAGCGAGAGAGTAAGGCGACGGCCCTGGGCAAGCCCTTCTCAAAGCTCAGAGCATCATTCTTACAGACTTCCCTTGTAGCAATTCACAAAATCTATACCATGTGTACCTGGGGACAGCCCGCAGCTGAACAGCCACCACTCCATCTGAAAGCGAATCTGGACGTCTTCACCTTACCTATGTGGTCCCCTCCCAGACGGCCCTGCCCAAGCTCTCCTTCACGGTAATTCCTACCCCTCCTCAGACATCAGCCCTCACTGCTCCCTCCACCACAGGACCCACATGGCAAATACTTGAATTAGAAAGGGGTAAGCCTGCTTTTTCTTTCACCGTAAGGCCAGGCCAGTTGAACAGAGCCACGTTAACTGAGAAGAAGCTGAAAACTCACTCGGCAAGGCTCTTCCCATGGGCACACTAGGTACTGACTCAGTGATATCCTCCAACAACGTCAACTAGTGCATACACACTAATACACACATATACATACATACACAAATACACACACATAATCACATACACACACACACACACACACACACACACACACACACTTTTCTTAATACTCTCTGGCACTCGTCAGTTTAATATCTTTCATTGGGAGAATGTTCAGCATGCCTTCCTGAACAGGAAGTGTTCACGTGCCAAAGCACTGATTTCTGGAACACTGAGAACCCATCACGACATCATAGGTACCCAGAAACCATTAACAGCACAGCTTTTAGGGTCATCTAAACAAAATACTTCTATGATTCACCCATGTTCAGCCTATACAATTTTAGCTAATATTGCTCCACGAATGGATCATCATATAAAAGAACAGACGCTAAAACCCATGATATAGCTGAGTCCCCACCATGGTTAAGTTTGAATTCCTCCAATGAACAGCATCTTTTACTACTTCACACGGTATACTGCATTTTCTGACATCTCTTATCACATCACTGTACTCTGAGTTCAATCTCTCTCCACAGGCTTTCTGGTTAAATCCCTAGGAGCGGCAGCTACGAAGTAGCCAGAGAAGCAGACAGAGAAGTACCACGACTCTGAAATCAAGCAGGACTGAGCTCACCTCCCAGCTGACCACTGAGGAAGTCGCAAGCCACCCCATCCCCTCTCCCTCATGGCTATTACAGGATTAAGGGAAATGATGCAGGCAGACTGCCTGGCAGAGTGAGCGCTCAATAAAGGCCAGCTATCATGGTAATCAGGTCTATTCCTGTTTCCCATTCCGGCCTGCCACGCAATCAAAGAGCTAATCACACCCTTGGCCTCTGTGGAGTCCGCAAGCCCTTCCATGCGCTGTCTCACGGAAAGCCTCGGCCAACATCCCGTTTCCTTTGCTACTGACTAGACATGGCAGACCAGAAAGAAAAGCTTGTCTGGGGTTCCCACTAAGATCTCTGACACAGAAGCAAGCAGAGCCACAGAGAAATAGCAGGGAGAATGCCCCTGCCATCCAGGGTGCTGTTCGCCACCCCACAAAGGCCACAGAGGACTCGGGCACCACAGCAGGTGTCTGGGTCAGCATTGCTCAAGCCTCTCCAGCCGTGACTACCAGGTTCCCTGCAGCATTTCCATACATCAGGCTTGGAAAACTAAGCGCAAGTCTTCTTCCTAACCAATGCGGCAGGTCGGCACGGCGTTCCGGCGTTCCGAACTGCACTGCAGCCAATGGCACATGACCTAGTTCTAGCTCTGCTGTTAACCTCTTTATGACCTTGGGATGCAATGGCCTCCTCAGACCACACTTTTCTTACTTGTACAACAGAACACTGAGCGAGACTGACAGTCCTTTAGCCAGCTCAGCAGAAATGCTAAAGCACACTTCTGAATGGTCAGACATGTTTCTCAGAGATTCCGAATCAAGATCAGAGTTGGAACTGATTGGGATTCTTAAGACCTGCAAGCCTTACAGATTCCCTGCATCCCCTCAAATTAAGTGACAGCCTCCGGTACTATCACACCACAACCATCACCCTGAAAAAAACAGTACTCATCACTTGTGAAACCAACTGTGCAGGGTTCCCAACTGATTCCTGGATTAGTGAAATTGAGAGAGCCACTCACAGGAGGTCTAGCCTTGAAAAGAATGTGGTAGGGATATTTGCAAATAAGTAAATGGCCAACCAAAAGGAGGTGAACCCCCAGAGCGCTCCTTTGCAAGCACATGCATATGAGGCACCTAAGGCATGATGACACATGGTTAGGTTGCAGACACTGGTATGGGCAGGCATTTCTAACAGGTCCAAGACACAAGCATTGAGCAGAGGTAAACCTGCAGCCTAAGACATCCTTCGTACACAGGTTTGCTAGGCATCTACTAAGTTTCACTCAGGAAATGTGCCAGGCTGGAAAAACAGAGACAACAGAGACTGCAGTAAAAGGTGCTTGAAGGTCTGCTTCTGAGGTCACATACTGTGGCCACCCCAGGAGGGAGCTATTCATTTTACTTGGTCAGCCAGCACAAGATGTAGTTAAATTGCAAAAGAGAGCAATTACAAAACAATAAGTACTGAATGGTCCTGAGGCAAGAGAGAAAGACAGGAGAGGAGTCCATCCCCAGAAGTCTGTTGAAACCTCTAACCAGTCAAAAGTCAAGAACCCCAGCATAAGTAACAAAGCCTGTGGTGGTGGTTGTCAGTGTAAAGGCAGCCTTCCTTCCTGCAGAGCTAGCTCCAAGACACTAAAGTAGTCTGCGTAAGGCCTAGGCATGTACGGCCAAGTTCGGCCTTTCTCTTCTCATGGCCTCTTTTCACTGTGTATTTTCTAGGAGCCAAGTGTGACTCTAAACTCCATTTTCAGTAGAAGACAGACCTTAATTCCCTTGTGCAACCTTTGTAACCCTTTGGCTTCAGGTTGTAATCCTACCCAAGGCTCCTCAGGAAACACTGTGATCTCATTGACCCAGGACAGGGAAAAAAGGGGAAAAGAAAAAGATGAAGATAAAGGATAGGAAAGGGGTCTCCTAGAAACCCTCAATTATAGTACAGCTGTTCCCAAGATGCTTAAATGGCTGTCTTGAGAAGCCCACACTTACACTTGAGTGTGTTAACACCCATGCTTGAATGTATGCTTAAAATATCTTAATGAAATCCAACTTTGCCTCACAGTGACTCATCCTGAAATCCTTTTGTAGTGCACAGTCAAGCAAAAATCCTGACTTCACCTGAGTGGAGTTCTCTATAAGGGAGAGGTGGCCCCAGCCCCCACTCACAGCACTGCTAACAGCCTCATGTTTAAGAACAAGATCCACAAAGGGGATTTATGGATCTATCCCCCAAGAACAGTACATCTTTAAAATAACCGAAAAGAAAGATGAAGAGGAGAAGCCAGGCATGATGGCGCAGCCATTCGTAGACAAGATCTTAGGACTCCTTGGGTAAAAAGAGACGAGATACACAGATTCAATTAATATGAAGTTTCATGTCAGTGACTACAAGTAGCCACGGGTGGTTTTTATTTCCCTCCTGGACATTCCCAGATGTTTCTAACTTTGTCAAGTGACCACAGATTTCTCTTGAAATTAAGGGTCAGAACACCTCTTGACCTTTGTGTGATTTAAGTGCGCCTCCTGATAATCTTGCTTAGAAAATGCACAAGACTGATAATAACTTAACACAGGGGTTTATCACAGTGCTGTTTAGTAGTAGAAAACAAATCACCCTCTTCTCTTGTGATGTCAAAATCTGCAGTTATCACATATATGAAGGTTCCTTCATGTCATGAGACATGCACTACTGAGACATAAAACCATGCATTCAGTATGACTGAAATCAGTATAACACAGATGTGTAAAATACAATAAAAATGGCTCACAAAACAATGTTAAAAACACAAACAGGGCTGGTGAGATGGCCAGTGGTTAAGAGCACCGACTGCTCTTCCGAAGGTCCTGAGTTCAAATCCCAGCAACCACATGGTGGCTCGCAACCATCTGTAACGAGATCTGATGCCCTCTTCTGGTGTGTCTGAAGACAGCTACAGTGTACTTACATACAATAATAAATCTTTAAAAATAAAACACAAACAGTGCTTGTCTTTAAAACATGAATTTATGGGTGATTTTCATTTTCTTTATATGGTTTGTTTTTTAATATTTCTAATATGAGCATGTGGTACTACTTTTATTATGGAAAAGACACCGCATAACAAAACTTTTTGGGCTTGTTTTTGCCTTCACTCTTTCCTGGAGGAATAAGATGACACTCAAGGAGGAGGATACATCTGTGTTGTACTTTGAGGGCTGAGCAGGCATTGACCAGACAGAAGGAAGGGGCAGTCCCGTGGGCCTGCAAGGCATCATGGGAATATGCACAGGCCATGTAAGACAATGGTACAAGAGATGCCTTTTCAGAAGGGGTTTGGGGAGCAAAGCAGGAGGACAAGTGCCAAGGGCAAGGGGAACTCTTGGGCACCGGGGCAAGGTCCGAAGAGGGCGAAGCTAAGGTATGTGGAGTGGAGTGTCTGAGCCAGAGCCAAGCAAGACAGTGAGGCAGAAGGGGGGCAAGCCAGCCGGAAGCTGAAAAAGCATAGCTTCCTCAAGTGCCCTTCATCACAACAGAACTGAGGTACCCTGAGCAGGGCTCATTTCCATTCACAAATGGTTCCCCTTAATTCTCTTCTGACAAGACCACACATATATTTGTGTGTGGATGCAAAAGTATTCTCGTCCAAGTGTTTCTAAAAGACAATTCTGGCTTTCTCCTGAAGACAGATAGAAGTTGGTAACTGGTGATTGCTACGCACAGGCACCAAACAGAGGAGATGGCGGCCTGAGGGTGTCATTGTCCAGCTGCAGAATCAAGGCAGATTCAGGCAAAGTAGAAGAGGAAAAGGCCCTCTCACGGGAGCAGAGAAGAGATGCTAGGAAGGAATTGCTGGTCTCTGTGAGGTGAAATGAGGCCACCGTGTCACTTCTCATAGCCGGAGGGCACAGTCTTGGTGGAGACAGGAGCCGATGAGAGTCTGCTGATGTCCACTCATGACTGGATTCCTAGCAGGATCCAAAGAGGGGTTCCAGTAAGGCAGAAGGAATGCTGCTGGCAGGAGACACTCGGGCCTCTCAAGAGGGCTTTAAATGGAAATGTAAGAGCAAGGGAAACGGTAAGAGCAGAAAATGTACCAGGCAAACAAGAGTGGCCCACATGTGGGTACTCCAGAAGGGAGGGGCTCTGGTTTCTTAGGGAACCACTGCAAAGTGGGTGTAGACAACCCTCCAAGCCCAGAGGAGGGGGACTAAGGGAGAAAGAGAACTGGAGAGCTGAGTACAGGGGCCTGCAAGGAGGAACAGAGCTGTGACAGGGGGCTGCCCATTATGGGTAATGCAAAAAAGCTCAATGGGCCTCCATCTATGCCCATGGGAAGGTAAGACTACCCTCGCTCTTAAGTTGGAGATTGCAAAACTAATTATTACTATTTTGACCCATGATCTCTACTAGATAATCTGTGCCATCTAACCTTTTGTCCAAACACAAACCCAGATGCACACCAGTAGCCAATAACTACTGGGTACATCCATGTAAGCACGTAATTGGAAAGAACCAAACAGAGGGGTCTGAACCCGGGCCAGGGAAAGTCAGAGAAACTGACTTGACTCTTAGGTAGAGCTAGGATTGGTACCACGGACTGCTGCTGGGAGCGCGGCTCTAGAGTCAGACTTGAGGTGTGACTGTAACTGACCTGGCAGGCCAGTCCTTTCCACAAAACTTCAGAGTCTAGTCTCTCCATCTATTCATTTTTAATAACAAAGTGGGAGGGACCTGAGGCTGGAGGCAATCAGCAGTTCTCATCAGCATCGGCAGTTCCCACGACCTTGTTAGAAATCCAAATATATGAAATTCTACTTGTCTTGTCAAAGGCTCTGGGGAGGTGGGGAGAGCCCAGAAAATCCACCAGCGACTGATACACCTACTCTGAGAACCACTGGTCCCACTCAAAGTGCCTGAAGCTTCCTTACACAGCTTGCCACCACCACCACCACCACCACCACCACCCCACCCCTACACAGATGCACACACATACATACACACTCACACTCATACATCACACACATCACACATTCATACACATATATCACATACACATTATACATACATAGATACACACATATCACACACACACATCTCACACATCACACACACACATCTCACACACATTCACATACATACACACATCACATATACATCACACACACATCTCACACATATGTCACACACATTTTTACACACATATACATACATACACACAAGCACTCATGCGCACATGCATGCATATACACACACACTCACACATCACACACATATATACAAAGTCATAAACACATACACATACACATCATACACACAAAGTCATAAACACATACACATACTCACACATCACACACACATATACAAAGTCATAAACACATACACACGCGCACACACAATCCCTCCACTCTGACTTTGATCTGTCATGAATGTAAGTCAGCTGGGTAGTTCACGTGATCACGTTTGACAGCTTCCTCCTGTGATTAATATGGAGGCCCATGAGACAGAGTCGGTTTCCTCCAGGGAACTTTAGTCCATTTACCACCTCAGCGGTACATATTCTGTCACTGTACTTAAAAAGAAAAATCAAAACATGAAGAAGGATCAGCCTTTTAAACATGGGCATCAGGCACAATCTTAAAAAAAAAGAAAAAAGAAATTGAAAGGGAGTTTATTCTTGGGGTAAGTCAATAAGGAATTACTCAAAAATCTTAAAAATAGGTCTTTGTGAATCAAGTGGTCTCTTTTTTAATACAACCCCTCTGGAATGAGTTAGAGCACTTTTTTTTTTTTTTTATGTCAGAGATACATGCGTAACAAATTGTTTCTTATTTGGTATCAAAACAATAAAATAATCCGAGCAGGACATGGCACTGTACCCCTGTAATGCTCCCACTAGGGAGAAAGAGGCAGGAAAATCGGAGTTCAAGGCCAGATTCAGCTACATACTGAGTTCAAGGCCAGCCTGGGCTTCAGCATAATACCTAAAAGTAAACAAACAAACAAAAAGGGACTAGAACAATCCAGACAAAGTTTAAAAGTATGATGATAATGTACCACAAAAGTACTGTGGACTGTCAGGTCCCACAACTCTTGACCTAGTACCTAAAATTACCATGGAATAAATGAATGAGTGAATGAATGAATGAACACCTTGCTACTGTGGTACTAGATGTAGACACGAGCAAGTTAAATCCCTAGCCTAAAAGAACTAGGTTTGAATTTGATATGAGCAACATTAAATCTACCCGTGTGTCCACTGGTAGATTTGTATCTATCCATGCATGCATCCATCCATCCTTCAAGTGTATGCTGCCTATCTGTCCAACTCCGGGCAGGAATGAACATTCTAAACAACGGAAAAGCCAAAACTGAGCAGGTCAACGGGCAACTACAATAAATGACAGACAGCACCCAGTGGTAAAGGAAAGGGTCCTGAGAAATAAATGATTATTTCCGGGGTAGGGTAGATACATAGGATCGCGGCTCACTTCACGGAGACGGTATTATCATGCTGAACCCTGAAGATCAGTTTGGGTTCAGAGGGGTGATGAAGGGGAGGAACACTTCAAACTAAGGTCATGCTGGGACAAAGATAAAAAGGAGAGAGAGGCAGGGCATGGAAGTTCCCAAATCGGGACCTGCTCGGCTGCCAGCTCGCCCACAGATCTGTGCAGCCTGTGCCGGGGTCCCAGGCAGGACGGCCACCTTGCCTCAGGGCACCACAGTCTACTAACAGCAGAGACCAGATACCGGGACAGAGGCCAGGACCGACTGCAGCTGCCCTGTCGGGCTCTTGCCTGCACCCAGAGCCAAAGGAACCCGGTGGCGGTCCCTAGGGGCCAGCCTGTCTGGCGTGCAGCAGAGGCCGCCATCTTGCCTCAGGTCAGAGCTGCAGGCGGTCACCGACCTGCAAGGACACCAACTTGCTCGGGGTCTGGGCAGCCACCTTGCATCGGGTGGTCACTGAGCTCACCTACTCGGCTGCCAACTCTCCCAGAGATCTGTGCAGCTTGTGCCCAGATCCCAGGCAGGACGGCCACCTTGCCTCAGGGCACTACAGTCTACTAACAGCAGGGACCAGGTACGGGGACAGAGGCCAAGACCGACGTCTGTGCGTGTTGTGCCTGGTATACAGTAGAAGCAGCCACCTTGCCTTGGGGCACCTCAGACAGCTAACCAGACAGAGCCCTGTGGACTGAGAGCACCACCATCTAGGCTCCAGCAGTCCAACCAAGGAAGCTCTACTCCTGTAGGGAATCTCGTGGTTAGATAGAGCCCCAAGACCTGCCACCATCTTGCAGCTGTTGGATGTTCCCAAATCGGTCACCAGCAGGACAAGAAAGACACACAGAGGACTTGCTGCTGAGGAGGAGTTCAGCTCCCACCCGCCTCTGGCTCCTCTCTCCTCTGCAGAACCCCCTCCTCTAATCCTGCAGGCACTGAGGACTGCGGGGCTGGGCATCTGCTGCCTGCTGAGGCTTCCTGGCTCCTGCGCCAAGGCTGCTGCCCATCCCTGCCTTCCCCTAGGTGCCCATCCGCAGGCTCCGCTGTTCCTACTGCGCCGTGTCTTTACACTTCTGTTTTGTGTAATTTATAAAACACATACTGCCCACGAGTTTGTATTTTTAATTCCTGTAAGAAGTTTTGGGATCCAATTTGTGTGAAAACCAGGCTGCCACATAAGGTTGTATTGTATGATAAAAGCCTCCAGGAATAAAACAGACAGTACGTCCTGCTTATCGGCAGCTCGAAGGCTGGTCCCACTCCGCGGAGGGAGCAGACCTCCTTATGAATGAGCACCCCTGAGTTTTTTCATCGACTTCCCCGAGTCGGCTTGAATTAAATTCTCGGGGTGGTTCCCACTTTTCGGGGCTTCTCTTGCAAACATGGCTTGAGAATGTAATGTGTTCTGAGCTGTTGCTGATATACACAGCTCACAAGGCAAAACTGTTGCACTACGTGGGTTATCCTTTTAAGGCACTGAAGGTCACTATGCCTCTTGCAGAGATTAGGAGGAGGAGAGTAAAGTGCAGACTTCCGGGAGGTTCTGGGTGTGGCTCACTCCTTCCCTCAACAGCAGGATTCAAGGAATGCCTAGGACCTTCTTGTCCCCTCCGCTAGAGCCTGTCTCTTCCCTCTGAAAGAYGGGGCATGGGCTGCCTTCCCAGACTCCCTTCAAGGAGAAAAAGCAGGAGCAGGAGGAAAACTAGGTCCCAGTGCACTTCATCCTTGGCCAGCCCACTTCACCCACTGGAGATCACAGGCTGTACCAGACTTCCCAATGAAGAATTTTCGTTTGAATAGTAAAGAGAATGAAATGGCTCTTGACTGGGGAGAGATGAGAACTACATGTAGCATGGTACCCAGGACTGGATCTTGGACAGGAAGAGGAAATCCATGCAGAACCTGGTGAAGTCAACACAGAGTGAATACAGAATGTGGTTCACCAGAGGGCACTACTGTCAGCTCTTAGCTTTGACAAATACCCAATACAAAGTAAGATGTCAAAACTGTGGAACACTGGGTGAAGTTTGTGGAAATGCACGCTAAAGAGCTCATGGTTTTCCTGCCCACAAAACTATAAGTTTGTTTGCTGAGAGAACAATCACGGCAGAAGAGCCCTGATTTGACTAGGTGGGCTCGCATCTTTTCCAAGTCACTGTAGTGTGATGTCACCGGGACAAGACGTGACAATGGTGAATCCCTTTATTCTGCCAACAGTGTGAGACACGTTTTTCAGACTCTCATTCTGTGGATAAAAGAGCGGAGACCTAAAGGGACAAAGTAGCAAGCTGAGACATTTGTAAAGAACCAGATGCAAATCTAGGCAGATTAGCTCAGGTAACCCCTGCTCCTCCACACTAAGTATTTAGACCAATGTTTTCCAAACACTTCCAGAATTTTCAAGAGGCTGGCCTATCTAGATCTAACCAAAAAAAAAAAAAAAATAGTCACAAGAAATGAAATGTGACTACTGCACTTAAGCTTCATGCTCAACAACAAGCTTCGTAAGACTAACTCTGAACATCACTACGGAGGACCAGACTGAACTGCGTTAGCGATAGCCTGTCACATCTAAGCACATGCCTGCTCCTCTCCTGAACCCTGACTTTCTGGCACACAGCCTGCTACCCGATGGTACTGCATCCCTGAAGCGCCAGCTCTATGGTTTGATCTTCCAGGGTTTGCAAGGCTAGCTAGTTAACAGTCATAGGAGCACACACAGTGTAGCAGTGCACGCCTTTAATCCCAGCACTCAAGAGGCAGAGGCGGTAGATCTGTGAGTTGGAGGCCAGCCTTGTCTATCAAGTGAGTTACAGGACAGTTAAGGCCACACCGAAACCCGGGGGGATAAGGGGGAACCATAGGACACTGGAGCACCTAACAATATCTTGATCAATCTGAAAAAGAAAAACTTTCTCCTTACCTCCACTATAAGATACTTAAGGCACAATACCAGCCTCACTCACTGAACAACGGTGCTCAATAAATAATGGTTCTGAAGAACTGATCATCCCTCAGAAAGATCAGTGGCTGGACACATCCTAAACCTCCTTCAGTATGCCCCAAAATGGCAGCCATTTGTCTGTGCAAGGTTCCGAGCAGATACCATCCACATAGAGGAGCTGGAGAAAGGAGCAAACAGACTGATAGATCGGAAGACAAGAAAAGCCAGGGCAGGTGACTCAAAAGCAACAGAAAGAAAATAAGGCAGTGTGGAGCTAATGCAATGTCTGCCTACTGTGTGTGGGCATGCCACTGTGCTCCCTACACAAGTCTCCTCAGAATGCTCAGCTCAAAAACGTTGCCTGACAAACAGGGCAGATTTACTGCAGCCTGACGGGATCGCATTTTGTAGATCGTCTCTGTACCACCTCATACTCCCCATCTGCTGGCTTCTGCTAGAAAGAACACTGGTAGAATTATTGTAGTGAAGTGTAAGACAGAATATACGAAAGAATAGCTGGAGGAGGGAAAGGTGGGGGAAGTGCCCTGTAGCAGAATAAATGGAAATGACCTCTAAGAATGAGGCTGCCCACCAAGGAGGCAAGACCGATGCTCGAGCTGGGTTGCAGATTCTCAAGGATGAGGCTCTGCCCATGCAGGGCATCAGAAGGCCTCGCAGAAGACATGGTGATCACTTCTGCAGATGGCTGTTGCTCAGTTGGAACAAAACCCGAAGCAGAGAGTTGGGTACCAAATAGTTTCCTGCCTCTTGCCCCACCAGATTCAAGCTGCGGTAAGAACTAATCTAAGGTATGTCACTGTGTTGGAGAGCTCTACCCACGCAGCTCAATGATGATGTGTCTCCCGGTAAGTTACTCGACTTACACAGTCTTTGTAAGACCCACCTCTCACCGTAAAGAAAACCTGACTGTAGTTCACAACAGCATCGGTACAGTTTCTGAAGTCAGACATCATGCAGAACAGGACATGTGATCCTCCATCATGGCTACTAGAGTGAAGACACACTCCTCCTTGGCTAGGAGAGCTGGGAGGCAGGTACCATAACCCAAGGCAGCTTTACTAAGGTAAACTAAATCACTGTAGTACAACCAATTCAAGCTTATCCCCAACTAGCTTACAAATTAATGAGGCTCAGACTATGGTTATTTTATTTGGCTTTGACAATTACTGGGGGGAGGTCACCCCTAACCTACTCTTCTATCTGCTGGCCTGGCTGCCGCACCGGGGTGTACCCCCAGATACTTGCTGTTTCTCCTGGCCATGTGCTCATCACCCATCTCCCATATGGTAGCTCCCTTTCTCTCTCTTCCCCTTCTTCTCCCTCCTTCTCTCCTTGGTCTTTCCTCCTCCAACTAAGTCACTCCAAACCCACTTACCTCTAATCCCTCCAGTGATTGGCTGTAGCCAATTTTATTTAACCAATAGTTTTAAAAATCAAGGAACAAGGTTTACACCACAAAAGCTTATAAACATAAGAAGTCACTTGTAGACCTAGACCTTGCCAATAGCTGGGCAGAAGAGACATAGGTGGGTTTGAAGTTCTTGGGCTTGGGGCATGGGGGCGGGGCATGGAAGGAGACCACAAGGGAGGAGGAAGGGAAAGGAGAAGGAGGAGAAGGCACCAAGGGTTCAGTTAGTTCATGAAACCATGGCCCTGAGGGCTGGCCAACCGGAGTTAAGAGCAACCCAGATGAAACATAGTAAATAATAACTTGGAGTTATCTATAGGAAAGTAGATTTTAATAACATAGAGGGAAGATATCTGCCTAGTTCCTGTGCTGATTAAGGCTTGTTCTGAATGTAAAGGTTGTGTGTGTCTTGTATCCAGAAACTAAATGGTCAAAGGTAGGGTAAAAACCACAGATTGGGATTAAATAATTTCTATAACGAAACACCAACTGTACAAAATATTCTGGGAGGGGAAAGGGGGAGAGGGAATACTTTGCTGGGAAACAATCATCTTGCAATGTTATTAAAGATTTGGAAAAGTTCAAGGTAAACATAACCGCTTGACTTAACTTGGACTTCCTCATATTGCATTCAGAGAACAGCTTAGTAGTGTGGGAAACAGGGACTCAAAGATTCACAGCATTCATCCTAAGATGCCTTCTTATGCCCGTCTCCCACTTTAGGCTGTATGTTTTTCTTAAGGACAGGTGCCTGTCTGGATACACCTGAGTACCCAACAAGGGGCCCCATTCACTATCATCCATACTTGTTTCGTGAACGAACTGAGCCAACTCCTCTGAATTAGATGACAAAACCGAAAATGTCAAGACAACCTTCATTATTTCTTCCTTAGTGTTTAAAAGAATGGTTCACGCAAGGGAGACACTCAGTAAGTAATTCTTGAAAGGGAGAGTGGAAAGGCATCAAATGGAAAAGCTTCTAAGCTGTATGTCAACCAGAAGTCCCATTAACACCCCTGCCTTGTCTCGTCCTTTATGCAAGTGGAAAAGTCGCAACCAGAAGAAAATGCAAAACAAAACAAAACAAAACAAATGAGAAAAGGAAAGGCATGAGAACATCACGTGCCCTTCAGGGGAAGCTGGGGCGAGAGGTGGGCGCAGGGGCACAAGGAGACAGATAGGGATAAACAAGACCTTTCTGTGTCTAATTTAGACTTAATAAGATAGTTTGCTGAATGTTAATTAAATACTCAGTGGTTGTTACTAACTATGGTGATTAACTTAATTTTGAATTAAATAAGCAATAAATGCTTAACTGAAGTTCTATTAAATTTCACCCAGCAAGTGAGGAATATGAGACTCTTATTGACTTTAAACAAGATAGTTATGGCAAGTTAGTTGAATTTTTATTACCTGAAGATAACTGCCTTATTAAATCTAAATTGACTATTTTCTTTAATGGGAAAATATGTCATCTGTCCCTCTACTTCACCAAAAAAACATGCCCAAATGGGTGCACAATTAATTCATAATTAATGAATTATGATCTTTTTGTTTGTGGTTCTGTTTTACTATATACTTTATTCATTTAGGAATGAATTTGACAACACAAACACAATCACAGCACTCAAGAGGTTGAGACAGGAGAATCACAAGTTCAAGATCAGCCTGGCTACATAAGAAAACCCTGTCAAAAGAAAACAAAACAAAAAGAATGAGCATGCATCAAAAGCACACAGGGTCTAGGGAGGAATTACATACAAGATTGAAAATGAGGATATGGACTCTTTCTGTTTTCTTAATGTAGATATAACTTGGTGATAAATTTAATATCATAATACTGCAGTCTCCAGTGTCTCCTGCTTTACTGATAAAATAACCTCTGTAATAATTACTGCTCAAGAGTTAGGAAAGAAGCTTAGTGGTAAAGCACTTGTCTAGTAAACACAAAACACTAGGTTTGATCCCAAGTGCCACTAAAAGGAAAAGAAAGAAAGAAACAAGGAAAGTTTTCTTTCCTTTCTTTGCTATGGGAAAGAACTCTGAAAGCATGAGTTCGAAGATATATAAACAGAATCTCTTAACTATGCAAAATATAAGGATGCAATATAAGTTATATGAGGAGTTTCATAAAAGACCTAAAAGAACAGAGGCAGCTGCACTATGAACCAGTTTGTCAGAAAGATACTAAGGAAGGAAATAAAGAGACTGGGGAGTGGTGGTCACAGAGCAAGAGCCTACCCAGCTAAGTTTATTGTTTTTGCTTACAAAGGCAGGAAGATTCCTGAGTTCAAGGTCAGCCTTAGACAGAGCTAAGTTAGACCCACACATGGTGGAAATGGTGATCATAGAGTTGGATTCCACCCGGCTAGCTTATTGTTTGTGCTTACAAAGGTAGGTAGGTCTCCAAATTCATTTGCCATGTTTTAAAAAGTAGAGTTGCTGTCTTTTTCTAAAAACCAAGGGGCTAAGGTGGTAAAATGCTAATTCATGGGATAATCAAAAGGGACCTCAGAGTAAAGGATTGAATTGATATGTAAATAAAAGACTGGGCTTTGGTCTGCATGAGATGAGCTACCAGAGCAGTTCTTTTTTGAAATTCTTTTCTAGCAAGAGCTGAGCTGTCTGGAGATCTCTGGAGAGTAAACACAGTTCTTTTAGAATTTTTTCTAGCAGGATTTCTGACTTTGGTCAAAAAAATCCAAGAATTATTTTTTTTCTAGCAGCTTTTCTGATTTTGGTCAGAAAACTCATGAGCTATCCAGAGAGCTTTTAGAATTGTTTCTAGCGTGAGAGAATAGTCTCTAGCAGAGAGCTGTCTCAGAGCCAAGAGCTATCTACAAAGAGCTGCCTAGGGAGCCATCTCAAGCAGACTACAAGGCTGTCAGCTTGCACTCCATCATTTGACGTCTAGTCATTTCTTTTGCATCTCCCAAACACCCCTGTTCCTCAGGACCCCTGAGGCTGGTTCTTGGTATGTTCTGGTATATTTTCCCAGAAGTTAAAAACAAAAAGAAAAGAAAACCATCAGAATTGTAGAACAATCTACACTTTTAGCACACTCTTCACACAAGTCTGAACTTTTACTGTAATATTCCAGTATAAATTGTCAATGTTCTTCAAAGATTAGAGTCTATCTCCCAAAGAGCCCATACATACCCTAACTGAACAGGTTTCTCAGAGTCTTTACAAGATAACAAAGGGTTGATATCTTTGTAAGAATGGTTTGTCACCCTTTATGGCAGCTGGAGTGAGAATGGATCCCATAGGTCCACGTGTTTGAATGCTTGATCCCCATTTGGCGAACCGTTTGGGAAGGATTAGGAGGTGTGGCACTGCTGGGGAAGGTATGATTTGTTGAAGGAGATGTGTCACTAGGGATAGGCCTTGAAGTTCCAAAAGACCATGACAGGCTCAGTGTGCCTCTGAGACTTGTGGATCAGATATGAGCTCTCTCTCCAGTACTTCTCCGGCACAGTGTCTGTTACCGTGCTCCCCACCATGATGGTCAGAGACTAACCCTCTGAAACTGTAAGCAAATCCCCAGTTAGATGTGTTCTTTTATTAGTTGCCTTAGCCATGGTGTCTCTTTACAGCAATAGAACAATGACTAACATACCTTTCTAAGACCCTGGGATGAGGAAAACACGGTCACATCAGAGGTATGCTGACACCCACCATCCACATGGCCTCTCCGCTATGCAGTACACCCCCTTAAATCCAGTTTTCCCAGACATTACGCAGTTACTCACCTAAATGTCTCTCTGCCCATGTTACCTCCCTCTATACTGCGCCAGCTCACTTAACTCCCACTCAGACTTCAATGCTAACTGAAATATAACAACCTTTCTAGCTGTAGAGCCTCCCTGTAAAGGACCCTAGAGTTACTCACTAGCAAATCACAACTAGCAGATATTATCTACCCAAGATCGTACTTCTTCCTCTCACATAGGGTCTAACTTCCTGTAGCCCAGCTAACCTAGAACTCAGGATCTTTCTGCTATAGCCTCCCAGGTAGTGTCTTGACAACTTATTTGATCACCTAGAGGCAGAGGCTCACCCAGCTTTCAATTTCCTAAGCCATGGGAGCATTCAATGTGCTTGGTAGTTTTTGTCAACACAAACCAAGACATACCTGGGAAAAAGAAACTTTAATTAAAAATGCATCTTTAAGGTTTTCCTGTAGGCAAGTCTACAGTGCATTTTCTTGAAAGGTGACTGATATAGGTAGGTACATTAATGCTAGGGAAAGGTCACCCCTACCAGATGGTTCTAAGTTGCATAAGAAAGTAGACTGAGCAAGTCAGTAAGCAACAACATTCCTCCATGGATTCTGCTTCAGTTCCTGCCCTGCCTTCCCTCATTGATTGACCATGGCCTGGAAGTATAAGCCAAGTAAACCCTTTCCTCCCCAAGCTGCTTTCAGTCATGGTGTTTTATCACAGCAAAAGATATTCATATATTTGTAGGGCCACCACATGCTGTTGAATATCTAAATGGGCTAACTTGATGGGTAAATGTATTCTACCTTTAGGGTTCTGTCAACTGCCAATATTAATCCTCTCATGTGAATTGGCTAACCTCCAGACAAGGGGAATAAAAAGACTTTTAGGGTAGAAATGACAAACTACTGGAAGGCTGACCTCCTTTTCACCTCAATCTAAGAAAAGGTACCACTTACCTGCCTGGTCACCACAGAGTTTACCTTTCCCATGAGTCAGAGAACACCCTGCCCTCTGAGTGGCTACACCTTACTATAGTCCCTGAAAGTGATTCCTTTTCATACCAAACAAGACAGAAGGTCCAAGTGCCAACAAAATTGTTTTCTTCCTGGAAGGTACACGAGGCGAAACTTAGTGGAAATTCATTAGAAACCGGCAGTGTAGGTAACACCGTGAGCGCCAGGCACTTCATCCATTAGAGCTCTGAGCTCCCACAATTATACTTAGAGATCATTATCAAGATGGGCCACAGTATGGAAAATAACAGATCCAGGAACCTAGCTAAAGTACACAGAGACAATCAGTCTTGCCCAACTCTTTGTCATGAGAGCCATTTCAGCTGCACCTAGGCCTAAGCCTTCCCATCCTCCAGCGTCTGACAAGCCCAGGCACACCCAGCAAGCTGCTGCACAAGCGCCAGCCCAGCAGGCCTCTTCTGTGGCCCTCACAGCATTTTCACAGACTCTAGGTAACGGGCTTTATCCATCCGAATAAACGAAGTGGTTACAATCTTGACATCCAGTCTTCCCAAAGGCAGGTCATTCAACCTCGTTCTGTGAGTGCCTAGCCTCACCTGAGACCAAACAGCAGCTGTTTGCTGAGTCCTTAACGTGGGTCTTGTACCATGCGCATCACAATGCCTCGTTCAGTCTTCACATGGAGGGTACAATGACCTGTAAGTGAGCCATCCTTCAGATCAGAGCTCCGCTGATAAGAAAAAGGAGCAAGGGCATAAGGCAGAAACAGGACAGCACGAAACGATGGCTGCTTCACCTGGGAGGCAGCGGTAGACCGGCTTTTAGTTTTATTACAATTACTATTTATTCACTCACTCACTCACTCACCCACCCACTTACTGACTTATTTGTTGGGTTCACACATATGCTTCCACGCCATCGCACACACACAGAGGTCAGAGCAAGTCTTTTACCTGGTGAATCATCTCACCAGCCCAATGCAGATGTTTTAATAGGTAAAGAAATCAAGGCTAAAACCTTAAACTCAGAAATCTTTTAATATAACAGGGAAAAGGTGTTTTCTAGGAAGGTCAGGTGGCACCAGTCTATAATCTCAGCTATTCGGAAAGCACCTCGTATGCACCTCACTCTTTCCGCTCTCTGCTCCAAAGCTCTCTGCAAAAACAGCACTGAACTGCTGGCTACCAGGCAGAGCAACCAAGGCACCCAGGGCACAGCTTCAGCAGGTAAGGGTCCATTCTGAGAGTGCTGAGACAGCAAAGGTCGGTGGCCTGGCCTGGCCTGGCCTGGCCTGGCCTGGCCTGGCCTGGCCAGGCAGCTTGCCTGTCACATAAGATTCTGTGGAAATTCCAGCTCTACCCTTCAGGTATAGCTTTCCATTACAATTACTGAAAGCTATTCTGGAGAAAGGAGAGGTCTCATTTCACAGCCAATGGCTACAGAAGAAAATCTTCTGGCTAGAAAAATGCGAATATAACAACAACCAAACAAGCCAACCAACAGACAAACAAAAACCCCAAGCTAGAGCATGGAGTCATGGTGGAAGGAGAAACAGCGCCCAGCTGCTCCTGAACATCCGGCACAGCTGGAAATGCCTGAGAATGCCTAAGCTCTCACTCTCTTAAAAAACATGTTCCTCCTAACAAGCTAGCAGGGGATCCCAGAGCCATGCCTGGAGGAAGTCCCCCTATCAAATGATACAGGTTGGACTGGATCACAGGGGTGCTGACATCTAAACGTCCTCTCTTCACATCCGGGAGAGTGTCAGCACAGCTGCCAGATGCTGCCTGCATATCTCGTCACTCCACAGAGATCTAGGTCCTCACAAATGTCTGCAAAGTGAGATACACAGGCACACCCTCGACACTCATGAAGCACGGCCATGGGAATTCCTCTCACCTTTACGAGTGCATCCTGATTATCACATGATTTGAAATTCATTACCTTGAAAGTAATGAATTACAAAGTATACGCATACACACACACACACACACACACACAGAGGGAGAGAGAGAGAGAGAGAGAGAGAGAGAGAGAGACAGAGACAGAGACAGAGACAGAGACAGAGACAGAGACAGAGACAGAGACAGAGAGTAATATCATTACTTTGAAAGTAACCGAAGCTCAGGAGTGTTCCAGAACTGACCTAAGATCGCTGAACCTTTGAGTAGCTCAAAGGTACATTTTGTTTTCCCTACAACAAAAGCCTCTGGTGATGGCACTGTCAAAATGACAGCCCACTACAAACCTTTAGGCTCTGCAGCCACACTGTCACCTTCCCAGCTAACCCTTCAAAGCTCCACACAGGCAACTAATGCTGCCTGTGCATCTGAAGCAAGGCTATTCCCAACAACCATCTCACATTCACAAGAAAAACTTAAGGAACCTAGGGCATGAGTCCAATTCTCCCTCCGACACTCAAAGACGTGTGCCTCCATGGGAAGGTTTCCTCACCCGGGACTTCTTGCCCACTCTCTTTCCAGAAAGACAGATCTTACCAACATATCTCTGGAGTTGCAACTAGGAACTAAGTAGTAAAAATGATTATAAAATGCATTTCCCACATAACAAGTGCTACTCCAGGCAAAGATATACTAATAGGCTTGGATTAAATGTGCTGGTCCACACATTTAATCTCAGCACTAGGGAGGTAGAGACAAGAGGATATCTGTAAGTTGGAGACCTCCAGATCAGCTAAGGCTACAAAATGAGACACTGAATAGAGTAGAGTAGAGAAGAATAGAAAAGAATAACACAGAGTTGAATAGAATGGCATGGAATGGAATGGAATGGAATGGAATGGAATGGAATGGAATGGAATGGAATGGAATGGAATGGAATGGAATGGAATGGAATGGAATGGAATAGAA
>BDUI01000020.1:307581-323636 GCA_002335545.1 Apodemus speciosus
AAAAGAAAAGAAAAGAATAAAAAATAATAAAAAATGTAAATTCCCCTGCCTGCCAAATATTTGTTTCTATTATGAGAGCTCCTATGCATCCCTCAGAAACCAGCAGGAAGGGCTTCTCTACTGGAGTCTTCAGCAGGATTCCAGGTGAGCAGCTGCACTTTCCTAGCTGTTCAATCTGGCTGCTTTCTCACTACGCTGGGCCCTGAGCCTGCTTTGGTCTCTCCTAGAAAGCACAGAGTATCTTGGTTTCCCTTGTAAGTCAGCATGCAATGCAGGTCATACATGGTAATCACACAGGGCACAGGTCCTGAACCTAATATAAGACATAAGCTATTTACTCTCATACCTAACATGGAGTAGATAGGGCTAAATAGGAAAGAAAAAGAAAAAACCTAGAAATTTCTTCATGGCACAAAGTGGATATTTACCCTTGAGAACAAGGTTTCCAAAAGCCTGAGTCTATGATGTCGGGTGGGAAAACAGAGCTGTACATTCAAAAGGCTGAGGCACATTCAAGGATAACTAACCACCTGGATTCATGAGAAGAGGAACTGGCCTGTAATAATTCTTTATCATGGCTAATCGGGCAAACCCCACTCATTCCCAGACCTGAGGCTTCGTCCTTAGCCCTGACTGGTGGGTGCCACCAGTCACAGGTATAGACCAGCATTAATTCAGTCCTAGATCTCTGCTTGCCCCAGGCTCTAAAGCACTGCTCCTTCCTGTGTCTACATTGTGTGGTCGCAGTGAACAATGTTGCCCCCTCTTTGGGCAGCAAATATTTCCAGAGCATTCTTCCAGGCATTGTGAATGCCGCCATTTTCAAGGCAGGCATCCCTGCAAACCTCAGAAGCTTTTCTTCTTGCTGAGGATTGAGACCAGAGTCCAACAAATGCTCGGCAAGTGCTCTACCACTGAGTTACATCTACAGCCCATGAAGAACAGTTGAAAGCAGTAGTTCTCAACCTGTGGGTCACTACCCCTTCAGAGATCCAACAGTGTCTTCACAGGGGCTGCCTAAGACCATCTACATTATCAGGTATTTACATTACAATTCAAACAGTAGGGAAATTACACTTATGAAGTAGCACTGAAAATAAATCTATGTTTGAGAATCACTTCAATAGGAGGACCTTATGAAAGAGCCCCAGCATTAGGAAAGTTGAGAACCACTCATTTAAGGTAAAGAAGAGATCCAGGCCTAGTAGCAAACCCCTGTAATTACAGCACCCAAGAGGTCAAGGCAGGAGGCTAAGAGTTCAAGACCACCTTAAGCTACATAGTGAGTTCAAGGCCAACCTGTCTCAGAAAGGAGGGAGAAAAGCAACTCTGTCATATGAAGTGGTTATCATTACATTATAAATACTGTTGACTTACTTAACAGTTACTCCAGAATATGAGAGACAAGAGGGACTCAAAATGAAAAACAAAACAAAACAAGTTTTATTCATTTTGCCAGATGCCATGTCACGGGCACAGGGGCAGGTGTCTGTCTCTCTTCCACGAATAATAAACGAGAAACAGCTCATAGGAGCCTGTGGTGGTTAAAAGCCAACTAGACAGATCTAGGAAATCTAGCAAAAAGCCTCTGATCAAACCTTTGAGGAATTATCTTCATTAGGTTAACTGAGGTGGGAAGGCTAAGAGATCCTAGATTGAACAACTGAAAGAAAGCCAGCCTGCCGCAAGAACCCGCCTCTCCCCTCCTTGCTTACTAAGCGTGGACGCAAGGTGATCAGCTGCCCCAAGTCCCCGTCTCTCTCTGTGTGTATTTATCCACAATAAAAGTCCTTCTTCAGCGGCTCTTGTCAGGGTATTTTACCGCTACAGCCACGGGACTTTTATCTCTTCGGCCACAAAATACAAACTGTGTACCTGAGGCAGTAAGGTGACAAGGGGTACATCGCTGACTCCCTTCAGTCAAGAGCCAGAAAGATTTAGAAAGGGTCATTGCCCATGGAAGGACAACAGGAAAGATGCATTTTACCACCGGATGTCACCCAGGATCCCCTGGGGGAGCTGCAAGATCAGGGAAATGACGTGAAACCAGTCTCCCCAATATTGAGCACCTTCTTACTGTCCCAACTACCTCTCTACTGGGTAATGGTATCCAGATCACTCTAGGGGAATGGGAGGGAAGGCACGTTGGCAGGAGCATCCACTTGCTGGCTCCATTCCCACGCCGTCTGGCTATGTAGAAGGCACGGTAGTGTGCTAGCAAAAGGGAAGGCTCGGTAGTAACACCAGCACGGACCCACGCAGCCACTTTCCCAGCTTCCTCCCCAGGTGAATGCATGTCCATCCTCAGGCGCAATGCACGTGCACTGAACATCCTATGGATCTCCACTTTTCTCGGTTACAGACACAGACATTAGTGTCCAGTGGAGACACCACAGGCCAGGCACGTGCTCAGAGCTAACCATGCCACTTAGCTCTGTAACCTTATTTCACCAAACTCCCTTTCGCCTCTGAAAAATGATGCTCATCACACCAGGCCAATTTTAGTTCTTATAACTTAATAACACCTGAAACTGTGTTATTAATTACCACACTGGGGCCACGATGAAGAAAGGAAGCTTACTTAACTCGGGGTTCCTAGAAACTCAAATCATACCAATATCACCTCTGCTCTGGTGAAGGCCTGAAGGATGAAGGAACGGGAGTGTCCACAGGAGAAAAGTCACATCACCCCACGGACAGAGCCAATCAGAAATCAGGTTGGCATTTCCATAACTGTTCAAGTTGGGTTTCAAGAAAATTCCTCCAAAAACATTCCCATAACGATCTAAAGACCAATCCACTAGACCTCACCACTTAAGCTCCCATACATGGGGACCAAACCTTCCACAGAGTCCTCGAGAGACAAACTGCACCCCAACCACAGCAACTGTAAATCCTACTTTAGGGACCCAGTGTGGTAATTACTCGAGCAGATGCTAAACATTCAAAACTTCAAAAGTGCATTGCTACCTAGAAAGGCTAGGAAGATAAACATCCTCTGGCCTCAACTTTATAACTATCTTCTAAGCCTTACTTCCTGTAGCCCTCAGCTAGTGACCAATCTCGCTCCTGGGATCTATAGTAGGAACGTATTAGCCGTTTCTTCCAAGCCTTGGGCCAACCACAGCAAACACCCCAACACACTTCCCATTGTTCCTCACCAGATCACCCGAGTGCTCTGTGTTCATACCCACCTCCTGGCCAACAGATTTCTACCCAAGTTCAACTTGGGCACACGCAGCAGCAGCAACAAACACTTTCTCTCCCTCTCCCTCTCCCTCTCCCTCTCCTTCTTCCTCTCCCTCTCCCTCTCCCTCTTCCTCACCTCCAAAGAGTTCAGTTAGGCTGCATTCCAAAGCCATATTCCAGGAAACGTCCCCACCCACCAAGGCATACATCTAGCTTGGAAGGCCTCACTGTACTGGGTCAAAGTCTCAAAATCACTCATACACTTATGAAAAGTGTTCCCGCCTCAACATCATATGCTCAGTCTCCTAGAGAAGGTCCCAGAGGCCCCACCCTGCCTTGTTCTTCTATGAATCATGAACCTCAATATGATTAACGGCCCCCACAGCTGCAAGACAAATGTAAACTACACTTTGTGGGGGGGAAATAGTCCTCCCCTTCAGAGCAGGCAAAAAGGCTCAGCAAGCAATGCAAAGTAAGGAACTCGCAGTGCAAACAAGGTGCTTTGAGGTTCTGGAACCCAAGAGACTCCACAAAGTTGTCCTCTGACCTCCACAAACACGCTGACCCTTTAAAACACAGCCGAAATAGCGCAGCCTATTCCGGGCACCTCCACAGTAGCTCCTTTGTCTGGTAGCTCCGTCTGAGGCCTTACTTCCTGCATTTATGTTTCTCAGTCCAGGAAATCCAATTCAGACAGGACCCATGTACGGTGGCTTACTTTCTGAGGCTAGTCATTTCCAGCCTACGGAGTAGCCAAAACACTGGCCACACCCTCCATGTTCCTCCTCATCCACACACACCTGGTGCTCCTCCCACACAGGAAGTAAGGCCTCCTCTTGCATTCCCAGCAGTGGACAGACTCAGTTTCCACACTGAGCTTTCACCTTTCTGTACCTCCAGCCTCTGGTTTACCAAGTTACCCTTTGGTTTCTTCCTGGACCTTACAAGCTCTACTGTCCTTGGCTTAGCACTCCCATCACCCCAGCACTATAAGCCATAGTTCTGAAATCAAATCTAAGCCAATTAATCCATATTAGCTCCACAGCCGGGAAACACATGCCCATCAAGAGCCCCAAGTTTGGAATTAACAGTTATGTGTACACCTCTAATTAATTAGCTCTGAGACCCCAGGTAAAAGGCTAAAATGGAGATGACCCTGTCACCAGGCACTTTTCAGAGATTCACATAAAATATTTGATAGAAACGTATCTTTATAAAATACAAAAGTATTATACATTCATAAGGGACCCGACAGCCAAATTTTTACCAAGTTTAAAACAGTGAGTGTAATATATGTTTCGTTTTCAACCTTAGAAGAAAAACTTGTTCAACTAGGATACATCTGGTATAAAGACATTGAAAAAAGGTGTATTTGAGAACTTAATTAATAAGACCGGTCTCAATAAAAATGAGAGCCTGCCATACAATTTTTATATTTGACAGTGGTGGTACCTAGTAGGTCTTCAGCAACACACGCCAAGGAAATGAAACAACAGCCCATGGTCATTATCTTAAGCCAAATTATCGCCTCTCCTTGAAACCGGGCAGCAGGAGGCTGCTTCTTGATGCCAACTCTAAGTCATGTTCCTGCCTGCTCAAAACCCTCAAAAGTCATACACAAACTAGACGGCCCCAGCATTCCCAAAGCCTTTCAGAATCACATCTCCTCTCCCACTCTGGAAATGTCTACCTTTCTCAGAGGAATCACCTCTTCACACAAGAGACTGTCCCTCTGCAAAGGGGGCTCCTCAGTCCTAGCCATAATAATCAGTTCAGGAACTTGGCTTCCTCCCCCATGGCCTATGCCCAACTCCAGGCCAGAGCTGCTTATAGGGAATTGCAGGAGGGGGTGTTGGGAGAGGAGAGAGGAAGGAGAGGGTTCAGGATTGGCAAGGCATTGCCCAAGCTCAGGACCCCGGCATGTCCCCCTACCCCTTCGCACAGCTAGTACTCAGTAGACTGTATTCTGGATTCCACAGGCTCCCTTCCAAAGATTAAATACAAGATATTCTTCAACTGCCCCTTGGCACCGGCCAGAACCTCACCAGGAGATTCTTGGGAAAGCAAGGATCTTACTGTGTTTCTGCACCACCGCCCCCACCTCAATCCACCAGAGACTACAGGGCTAGCACTCAACTTCTGTGGGCCTGGGTTTGCTTCCCTGTGCGTAAAACTGAGAAAGAGTCCACCAGGGAGAGGTTAACTCATTGTACAGTAGCCCTATACACGTTCTCTCTTCCCCTAAAGCTTTCCTGAAAATTCGCTTGTGCGGGGAAGAGTGAAAATAGTGAACTATTAAGTCACTAACATTTTTGAGAAAAAGTTTTACTGCAGAGGCAAGTTTGCAAAGGGAGTGTATAGAAACAGGAGTGTCACAGAAAGGATTCCACCAAGAGGTCTTTCCAGGCCTTCCTGGTGGGGGAGGGGAAGCAGTGGACTCCTTCCTAAAGAGAAAGAAGGCTAGAAATGGTTTACACTGCCCTGTCCAAAGTATGAGCCACAACTCCACTGATATGGTCTCCTGTCAGACTTCCACCCCAAGCCGCGAACACAATTCCTCCCTAACAAGAAAGGCCTTGCCTTTCTTACTTAACAAAACTCCCTATCCTTCAAAAGAGTCTATCACAGGCCCCTCTGGGATTTTGGGTCCTGCCATGGAGACCAAAATCAGAAAGTCCTTCCGCGAACTCCCATAAAAACCTGGTCTTCGCGTTCTCTCCAGTATTTGGCCCTTCCTACTTTGAGTCAGGTTAAGCTCCTGCGTTCCAGTGAGCGCTCCCAGAGGGCAAAGTCTGGTCTCTGGAACCTACAGAGCTTAAAACGAGTGAGGCCTCCAAAACCCGCTTACAAAAAAATAATAATAATAATAATAATAAATTAATTCATAAATTAATTTTTTTAATTGGAAGTAGGAGAGTAGGGGTCCGGAGCCACCGATCTGAACCTGGCTCCACCTTCCAGGGATGACTTCCAGGAAAGCTCGGCTCTCTTTGCCTCGCCTGCCCTGACTGTAAAATGGGAAGACTCCGAGTCCCTGGGTCCCTGGGCCCTCCCCGCAGTGACAACTGGGATTCCACGAAAGCTCGAAGCAGCCGGGCGCGGCCCCGCCCCCTGGGCGCCCAGAAAGGCCCGGGCCGGGGGCGCGCCGAGGACTCCCGCAGCCGCCCCTCCCCCACGCCGCGCATCCCGCTTCCCGGTCGGCGACCCGCAGTCCCGCGGCGGGCGTGGCGGAGCAGGGCGACCCGCGCTCCCCTCCCCACACCCTCAGTGGTCGGTTCCCCGGGGGTCGGGGGTTCGAGCGGCGCCCGCGGGCCGAAGCTATGGGGGAAGCCTTCGCTACGGTACCTGGGGGAGGAGGTGGACCGGGCAGCGGCGGCCGCGACGGCTGGAGGCGGAGGCTCGGGCGGAGGAGGAGGTGCCGGGCACTCCCCCTCCCATTGTCCCGGCCCGGCCCGCAGCCCGCAGCGGCCCGCTCCGCCCGGCCCGCGTTCTCCCGGCGCCCGGCCCCGCTGCCGGCCCTTACCTTGCAGCGGCCGGCTCTCCCCGCCGCTAACGCTACTTATCCCGGGAAAGCTCGAGCGGGCCCCGGGAGCGAACCCACAGACAAAAAGTGAAACTTCGGCAGCAGGCCGGGAGTGGCTGCTGCTTGGTGCTCTCCCCCTCCTTCCTCCCCACCCCCTCCCCGCGGTCTCCCGTGCGGTGCCCTGAGCGCTGGAGGCTGACGTCAGGGGCCTGAATTCCTGACTTTGCCTGCACGCATTTGTCCATGTAAGGTATGGGGAGGCGTGTGCCCGCGGGCCGCCGCACTAGCCGGACGGGGAGGGGGCGCGGGGGGCAGCGGCAGCTAGAGGTGGGTGACCCTGGGCAATGCACTTCCTGGAGGAGGGGACGCGGGTGGAGAGGGGGGAGTGCAGGGAGCATGGGAAGAGGAAGGGAAAGAGGGATCTGCCTCCACTGGAGGAAGAGGAAGGAGATGCAGAAGGAAGTCGAGAAACCGGCACAACTCGGGTCTGTTCTGCAGACGACAGATTGGAAAGCTGAGCTTGAGCAAAGAGATCCTGCCATGGAACACCCCACCCCCACCCCACCCCCATCCACCCACCCGAAAAGCCTCGTCGGAGCCCCGCCCAGGACTCCAGCAGGACTTGGAACTGTGGGATAGTAGAGAGCAACTTCAGTTCACTTTGCAAAGAAGAGCTACAGAGCTGCTCCGAAGCTGATATCTGTCCCAGTCCTGCGCTGTGCAGATTGAGGAGCAGAGCTGGTATTCTACTCTTAGCTAGGTTTCCTTCTCCAGTCAAGATCCAGGCTCCCATGCTCCGTAGCTGTGAGCTCAGACCCAAGTTAGACCTAGGCAGATGACTTGACCACCCACTGAAGTGACTAACGCCGGTTCCTGGAAGGTTGTGGTTGACAAGCCTTGAGAAACAGTAGCAATCGAGTGCTTCGGGGCAACTTCCTGTCGTCCGTCCTTTGTTCAAAGACGCGAACATTTGGAGTTTAAGATTTGCTTCCCAGCCCAGCCCAGCCCTGCTGGAAAACCAACCAGAAAGCTAGCTCTGTGCCTACAGCTTAAAAAAAAAGAAAATACACGAACTGGGTGAACTGGTTTGAATAAAGACAGGCCTGTTCTTGGAAGGTTGGGTTTGGATATTTTGTCTTTGATATTTGTAAAAGTGAACAAGGATGAGAACCCCATTTACTACGTTAAGATCTGGGCTAGGAGACACCGGAAGCCCTCTGGCCCTCAGTAGTGAAGGCTTTTAATCCCGGCACAAGGGAGGTTTACACAGACCCTGTCAGGTGACCTGCACAGCACAGCTGTCACAGCAAACTCCTGTCATCCCTGCTCTCAAGCCACCTTCCACCACCCCGTGAGCCCTCACCTTCTGCAGCCTAACCCAGTCTGTGAAGACAGAACGTACACTATGAACTTCCGGTGCAGGAGAGCTCAACCGAGCCTCTTCTCCGGTTAGATCTTGATGATCCATTTTGACTAAGTGTCAAAGTGCATGTTCTTGAACTTAACATGTATTGAACTTTTCTCCTGTGGTCTTCAAATTCAAACCCTTCCGGGGCCAAACTTCTTAACCCCTTTGTCCTCCCAAGTTTCCCCAGCTACACACGCTCAAAAGTAGGAATACTGCAGGAGAGATCAAGAGTACGCGCATACACGGGGAAACAAACTCCTAGGGTTCCGACATTTTAGGAGATCACAGTGTATTCACTGTGCCCCAAGCATTGCGGCCAATGCATGTCCCGTGCGCTGTTACTGTTTGGCGTAGGGGAAAGCGTCCATTGCTCACTTATGTATAACGGAACTGGACCAGCTCTGCTTGCTAGCACTATTCCCTCCTCATAACCCACTTATAAAGAATAATAGAGTTCTAATGAGGATTAATAAAATTTAATAAGGTATAATTAGAGTCATTCATTTCCTCAATCATACACATTGTAACAGTGCTGTGTTGATCCAGAAATGCTACTAATTATGTTGAAACTGTTCTCTGTGTTGGGGGAGATCGCTGTATCACTTCTCCTGAAGTACTGATGAATTGCTCAGGTAGGCATGGTGTTCACATGAGCATTATGGAAAGGTCAACACAAAAGATAACTGCAGCTCATGAGGCCCTCACCTGCAGTGTAAGTGACAAAGTCATAGACTGGATGTCTGGGGGCCCCCACACGCTGGGCCATCAGGAGTCCTAGCCTAAACCAAACGCCTCATCCTGTTTTGTTGTTCTGCTTTCTTGTCCTTTCACAGTATGCAGAGACTTGGGCTGCAAGAGTGAGACCATTGCTCACTTTGCAAGCACGGTACAGTCTAAATACCGGTTTACCATTGCGGAGAATAAAGACGGTACAGGATTTCAGATGAGTGAAGGGTGCGGCCTTGTGGCCTCAGAAAGCCTCCGGGTTGGTGTGAAGGCCTGCGGCAGCTCTGTCACAGGCAGCCTGATTGGTCCTGAAACTCAATGACATTCATCAGAGGTCTGCACCCGAAGGCCTCACCAAAGCTCATGACGGCCCTTTTTCTGGAGCCCATACCAGGCAACGTTATAAGGGCTTTTCCTATGCAATTCACTTAACCCACAAGTCCCTCCGAGGGGCTGACGTTATTTCTGTAGCGGGTACCCGGGGAAACTAAAGCCAGAGGGGCTGAGCAGCCTGTTCTTAACACGAGTGTTTGAGTACACTGAGCTTCCAGACTGAGCGCCGGAAAGCCTGGCCCCTCACTTCCCACTGCTGACTGGCCATCTGCTCTCACTGTGAGCATTGCATTGGAAGAGTCATAATCTGCAGCTAGAGGAGAGAAGGAGCTCAGAAGTGGCTACAGGAGAAACAGTAAGGACATCATCGCCAGGGGAGACAGCGAGAGGCCATATCGGTCTGATGGTGCTTCTTCTCCAGGGCCAGACACCTCAGTATGGTCCGCACAGGCCTTGCTGATTTAGCCCCAGCTTGAGCCTTTGGCTGCAATATCTGGAGCAGATCCTCCATTCTGTTTTCATTTCACAGGGTCTACGATCAGGAACAGTATTGCGTCTCCATCCACGTGGCAACCCTGCAGGCTCCTGTGTGACACCATCTTCCTTGAGGACCCCCTCTGTCCCCTGTGCCTCCTCCAAGACCACTCCTTGCCCTGTGTTTAGGACCTCAGAGCATAAAACACTGGGCCAAGCTGTTTTCTAGTTTTTCTTTTCCTCCTGCTTTACTCAGATTCTAATCCCAGAGTCCCCCAATTCCTGCCTTGGTCATTGTAAGTATTCTGTGCTTGGAAATTGTCTTTCCTTTCTTTCTCTCCTCCCAACCCCGTGTGTTTATGAATGTGTGTATAAGTGTGTGTGTGTGTGTGTGTGTGTGTGTGTGATGCTCATGTTAAAAGGCAGAGGAATATAGAGAAGGTAGAAAACCTGAGTGTTTAAATAAATAACCAGAAACTACATCAAGAAATGAGATCGGAACCCAAGCAGGGCCATGAGATGGTAGAGAAACAATCTGGAGACCAAACATTTGGAAGTAACACCAAGATTAGCTCTTGGCGGGACACAGAAGAAACTTCACAGGTCCTGATTTACTTAAAAAGTATTGCGCTATCTTTCCAGGAGTCACTTCCTCTGTGATCTCAATTCCTTTCTCTCATGAAATTAAATTCTTGAATTTCATAGTCTACAAAGTTCTCCCCAGCTCCTAACCTTGATTCTGCCTGTCAATGACCAGGTTCATTTCCACAAAGCATGACATGACACCTTTACTCACAAAGGTTTCTTAATATCATTGCACCTCAATGCAAATGCTTCACGGGCCTAGTTCATATTCCTGAACAAGTCCTGGTAGGTTTTACTCCAACTGTAGACTGTGCCTCCACCCTCCACCACCCCAACACCCCTTTTTAGATGTCACACATTTCCCTGTCAATCTATCACTTCTCTTCCGCATCCCTCTCCTCCCAACCCTGTGTGTGTGTGTGTGTGTGTGTGTGTGTGTGTGTGTGTGTGTGCGCGCACGCGCGCGGTATGCTCTCGTGTCTGTCCATCTGTCCTTTACTTTTTTTGCCTTTTTCCCTCCTCAGTTTCTTCCTCAGACTGAACCTGAAAGACTTTAGGCTGTGATGTGGGCATCTCTATAGGGCATTTTCTTGATTGCTCATGGATATGGGAGAGCCTAACTGCGGCGGTGCAATCCTTAGGCTAGTAGGTTTGGACTACATAAGAAAAGTACCTAATCTAAGCCAGGGAGTAAGCCAGTAATTGCTGTGCCTTTGTGGTTTCTGCCTCAAGCTCATACCTTGAGCTCCTGCTTTGGTTTGCACCAATGATGGTCTAGTTACAGTCATTTTGTAAGATGAAATAAACCCTTTCCTCCTCAAGTTGCTTTTGGTCATGGTGTTTATCACAAAAAGGAAAGCAAACAGGGTAGGACAGCCCTAACTATTGGTTTGAGAAGAAAAAAAAATGATGAAAGTAGATACACTCAGCACCTCACCTGCTAACACAAAGATCTGTAAGATTCAGGGATCTGTTCAGACAGCTTGGCTAAGACTACCCAACAAAGGGGCTAGAGCTACTGTGAGTCCCTGTAATGGTGATGGATGAGCCTGGAGATGCCTAGTGCCCATTGGGGAACACAAATATGGAGCACACTTTTATCTTCATACTACAGACACAGAAAGTAGAGAGTAATATCTGTCTTAGTTAGAATTCCCATTGCTCTGAAGAGATGCCATGACCAAGACAACTCTTATCAAAGCAAACATTTAATTGGGGCTGGCTTACTGTTTCAGATATTTAGTCCATTATCATCATAGCAGACAGAACAGCAGCATGCAAGCAGACATGGTGCTGGAGAAGGAGCTGAGAGTTCTGCATCTTGATTCAAAGGCGACCAGGAGAGACTGGCAATCTCAGGCAGCCAGGAGGAAGCTCTCTTCCGCAATGGGTGGAGCCTGAGCACAGGAGGAGACCTCCAAAGCCCACCCCACAGTGACGCACTTCCTCCAACACGGCCACACCTCCTAACAGTACCACTCCATATTGGCCAAGCATATTCAAACCACCACATTCTACTCCCTGGTCCCACTGGCTTGTTTAAACACATGAGTCTATGGAGGGCATAGCATGATGCAAAATACATTTAGTCCAACTTCAAAAATCCCCTTAGACTATTACATCTCATCAATGTTTAAAAATTCAAACTCTCTCCTGAGATTCATGCAATCTCTTAACTCCAATCCCCTAAAATCAAAATCAGAAACCAGACTACTTATTTCTAATACATACATACATATATATATACATTACCATTCCAAAACATCATAGCAAGGATATACTGGAACAAAGCAAGACCAAAACCCAGCTCCTCAAACTGTAAACTCCATGCCGCCACATATGAGGTCAAAATGCTCTTCACATCTTCAATTCCTTTCATCCTTGTTGACTACTGTTGTCAGATCTGACATTCAACAGCAAAAAGACTTCATTCTCTTCTGCTGGTTCCCTTTCCTCAACAGATACCCCCATGGCTCTGGCATCTCTAACATCTTGGAGTATCAAAGACAATTTTAACCTCACAGCTTCTTTTTCCAATGCCTGGGATCAACACATGATCTTCTGAGCTCCTTCAAAGGGCTTGGGTCACACTTCAGCTCTGCCCTCTGTAGCACTCTGGGATCTGGTTTATTCTATTCTATTGCTGCTGCTGTACTTGGGGTCATCTCATGGTATTGGTATCTTTAATTTGATGGAGTTTTCCACTGAAACTGTGCTTCACCTACAGCCTCTCATAGGTTCCCTTCATGGTACCAAGCCTCAACTTCTTTGTATGACCCCTTCAGTCCTGGGCCAACAACTGCAACTGAAGCTGTACCTTCACCATTAATCTTTGCTAGCCTCTCACATTGCCAAGCCTCTATATGTTACTCTCTATAACCCTTTCATACCTTCAAAACAAATATCACATGGGTGATTCTTACATATTTCCAAGTCTAGCTGTAGCATGAAGTACAACCTTGCCTGTCTATAACACAGTTTCTTTGTGCTCCCACAAAACACTTCCCCGAAGATTTCACCTCAGTAATGATGTTCCCTTCTAAACATTGCTAACTTTTAACTTCAGCTGACTATCATCAATTGTCAAAGTAATTCCTTCTACTCTTGACTCTAAAGCCAGAGCCATATGACTGAAGCTTCTGAGTTCTGTTGCATGATAATACTGGAACATGCCACCCCACCCTTGTTCTATTACATTATCACCAGACATGGCTCTGTCTCCTGAATGCTGGGAGACACACCTGGACTTAAGAACTTGCTCTGTCCCAGGCTGGTCTTGAACTCAGAGATCTGCTTGCCTCTGTCTCCTGGGATTAAAGGAGTGTACCACCATGTCTGGACCTAAGCTTTTCATTATAGATCCTAATGAAGCTGAAAACCCAGACTAGCCTTCACAATCCATCCTCTGTCAATTTGATACCTAATCCAATCTCCTTTTGTCCAAATGAAAACAGTAACCAAGTCATAATAATGCCTAACATGATATACCTCTCCCTCTTACAACTGCAAATGCATGAGTTTAGCTGGGTGGCATCTTACCCCAAGGTCTCCATTCCTTTAATTCCATTTAATATCCTTGAACACAGGATTTAGCCTCATTTGACTTCCTGGTGCACCTTTATTCTTTGAACCATACATTTTTGTATTTTTCCTTTCCAAGATTGCTATACTTGCTCAAAATGTTCTTCGAGGGAGTAAACTAGAGGACAAAATCTATGCTGGACTTTTGCAATACTTCCTTTGTCAATGCAATTAATATAAATCTCTTTACCTTAGCCTCAGGCAGATTCTTTGGACGAGGGCAAAAAGCAGCAACATCCTCCACCAAAACATCCTAATAATGATCTCCAGAGTTCAAATCACCTCAGCACCAATGTCCTCCATAGTCTTACTATAGTATAGTCCATTATGTTCTACTTAAAGCATTCCATAGTTTTCCAAATCCAAAGTCCTAAAATCCACATGCCTCCAAACAAAAACATGGTCAGGTCAATCACAGCAATACCCAGGTACACATTTCTGTCTTAGATAGGGTTTCCATTGCTATGAAGTGATGCCATGAGCAAGGCAACTCTCATCAAAGCAAAAATTTAATTGAGGCTGGCTTACAGTTTCAGAGGTTTAGTCCATTATCATCATAGCAGACAGCATGGCAGCATGCAGGAAGACATGGTGCTGGAGAAGATTCTGCATCTTGATTCAAAGGCGATCAGGAGAGACTGGCATCCTCAGGCAGCTAGGAGGAAGCTCTCTTCTGCAATGAGTGGAGTCTGAGCACAGGAGGAGACCTCCTCAAGTTTCTAATACAACAAACGCTGCAATAACTGGCATGTGCCACCACACAGGGCTTAAGATAATTTTACATTAATAGAAAGGGGATGAAAGATTGATATATTATTTATGACAGGTAGTTAAATAGATCCTCTCAATATATGATTACATATCAAATGATCCTTCAATTAAACTGAGTTATATTCTACATATACACATGTATTGTAGTTTATATATCATAATATTCATGCATTGGAAGCATTAAGGTGATTTTATGTAAATCTAGTAGAATTGTGGGATTGTAGTCCTATTACTACATTCTAATATTGGAATTTTCTATCTCTTCTGTCAGTAATCTAGCACCCATTTGTAGACATTCATCATTCCCCCTGGCAGATCTGAATAACTATTTACTTTTTGTCTCTTTTAGAACCCAACTGTCTGTTCTAGAAGTAATATCATATATATGTATATATGTATATATATATGTGTGTGTATTATATGCACATATTTATACATATATATATACATATATATTCACATGTGTATGTGACATATACATAGTCATATATAATGCATGGATGTTTGAAGGTATTTTCTCTCAGTCCAATGTTTTCTAATTCTCAAGGGTTTTTTATGTTCTGGCATCATGTATTGATACTTACTGGATCATACAATGATTACTTGTTATAACCAAACAATATACTAATCTGTGAATATGTCTTGTCATATTTCTTCATCAGCTAATTAATATTGAGATTGTTTTCAAATGGAGATTATTATGAATGTTTTCATAAGGAGACTGATATGAAGAAGCACTTGCCACTACTTACACAGGCTTGAGATTGACCTGACTGGGGTGACAGGAAATGACAAAATGAACACACAGAAAAGTTGGCAGACTATGAGCTCTGAAGGAATTTCACCAACCACAACCCAGAAGCTCAACCTATTTATTATATAAGCAAAGCTAATTACAGTAAGGGTCTCCACAGGGGAGCAGTCTTGTGCTGCATTCACCTGAGAGGAGGAGGCTGTGGTCGATATACTTCCTGCGCATGCCGTAAAAATACGTACTTGGACCAGGAGAAGCCCTTGCATTCCCATGGGTTTGAAGCATTGGGGCTTTTTAAATGGCCATGCTCATGTCAATAAAACATATCCAATTAGGACTTCATCTATTTCCCACATGCTTGTGGGATAATAAATTTCACTGTGGATGCATATTTTCATGTATCTTGGTAACCTAATATTTTAAAATAGAGTAAAATTGTAACAGACCTTATAGCTGCTCTAAAGTCTTAAAAATGTTGATTGTTAAATTGCAGGATTGTTACTGGTTATTCAATTTTTCTATTTTTCTTATGTAAAATACATCACTTAAGTTTTCTTATCTTTTTAAGACAAGCCTCCACAAAGTATTTGGATAATGAAATGCCTCACTTTGCCCTTGAAAAAAATCCCAGTAATCCATTCCAGATAATTTGGATGTTATCTCAAAACAGTTAACAGTGTGTTTATCCACATTTCTAACCCTGCCCCTTTGCCCACTCAAACTGCGATATAAAAGTGCATTCCCGTAAGGATAAAATAGACCACAAATTGAATGAATCTAGGTTTCTTACCTTGCAAATAAACATAACTTTAAATGTAAAACTCCTGATGTGGATAATTTTCGCATTTTTTAATTTTTTATTGGGTATTTTATTTATTTACAATTCAAATGTTATCCCCTTTCCGGATTCCCACCTCCAGAAACCCTGTATCCTGTCCCCCTCCTCCTGCTTCTATGAGGGTGTTCTCCCATCCATCCACCTACTCCCACCTTCCACCCACAGTCCTCTGCACTGGGCATTAAACCTTCACGAGACCAAGGGCCACTTCTCCCTTTGATGCCTGTGTTGTGCTGACCCCAACCATAAAATTATTTTCATAGCTATTTCATAACTAACTTTGCAGCTGGGCGGTGGTGGCGCACGCCTGTAATCCCAGCACTCTGGGAGGCAGAGGCAGGTGGATTTCTGAGTTTGAGGCCAGCCTGGTCTA
>BDUI01000020.1:332871-352826 GCA_002335545.1 Apodemus speciosus
AAACCAGGAAAAAGGGAAATGAAATGTAAATAAAGAATATATCCAATAAAAAAAAAGTTTTGAACCCACCGGCGACCTCACAAGGCTCCAGTGGATACTTCTAATCCAGTGGACACAAACCTGACCATGGTTAAACCAAACAGGTCATAAAACAAAACAAAAAGTCGTGAACGAGACAGGCAGAGGAAAAGGAAGGCTGATAGGAGAAACAGGATATAATTAGAGAGAGTGTCAAGGACAGAGTAATCAGAATATATAGATTCATGAAATTGTCAATAACAATATTAACTCCTCAATACAAATTAATTTTTTAAAATAGCCAGGTATTGTGGCACTTGACTCTGGTCCCAGCTTTCAGGAGGTAGGGGCGAGTGGAACTCTGTGGCCCTGAGGCTAGCCTGGTCTACTTAGTGAGTTCCAGGCTAGCCGGCACTGTATAGTGAGACCCTGTCTTAAAACAAAGTTATGATGAATTTAAACTAAAAAAGGATCCTAGCCTTATACATAGAGTACCATAATGCCTAGAATCCAGCAGTTAAGAAGCTAGGTGAGGAGTAGAGATTGTGATCCAAAGATATCTTAAGGAGTTTTATTGTTTGTTTGATGTGTGCGTATGTGTGTGTGTGTGTGTGTGTGTGTGTGTGTGTGTGTGTGTGTGTGTGTTTGGGTCTGTTTGTTTGTTTATTTGTTTTTTGCTTTTTTTTGGTTAACCTTATCTGAAAACCAAAGCAATCAACCAATGTAACTGTGATGGTTCGCATATGCTCAACCCAGGGAGTGGCACTATTAGAAGGTGTGGCCCTGTTTGAGTAGGTGTGGCACTGTGGGTGTGGGCTTTAAGACACTCATCCTGGCTGCCTGGAAGCCAGTATTCTGCTAGCCGACCTCAGATGAAGATGTAGAACTCTCAGATCCTCCTGCACCAAAGCTGCCTGGATGCTGCCATGTTCCCACCTTGATGATAATGGGCTGAACCTCTGAACCTGTAAGCCAGCCCCAGTTAAATGTTGTCCTTATAAGAGTTGCCTTGATCATAGTGTCTGTTCACAGCAGTAAAACCCTAACTAAGACAGAAACCAAAGGAACAAACAAACTAACAAACAAACAAAAAAGTCCTACCCTAAACCTGTCTGGCTGCCTGTGCTAACACTCCAGCTCTGCCACTTGACCTTTGGCAACTCCCTTAATCGCTGTGAACTTGTCAGTGCAGATGTAATAAATAGTTCTTGTCTCATACTCTCGGTGTGAACATACATAAGCACTAGGAGTGCCTACTGGTTAATTTCTGTGGGCGGTACCATTCCACCGGTAGGATCCTGGATTCAAAAAGGGGAAAGCAACCTGAGCACCAGCATTCATTTCTTTCTGCTCCTTGGCTGCAGATGCAGCATGACCGGCCACTTCATGCTCTCGCTGCCATATCCTTCCCCACCATGAAGGACTGTGAACCTTCAAACTGTGAGCCTGCGCTCCTTTAAGTCGCTATTTTGTAATAGCAGTGAGAAAGGTAACTAATGTGTCAAGGCAGGGCTAGACATAAGCACGCACTCAGCAAAGATGAGAGAAGATTTGAATTTATTTTCACTTTCTTTATGACTTGCATATGTTTTGCTTCATAGATTGCTTTTTTTATATGACATACTGCACATTGTTGAAATATCAGGGAATAAAAATAACAAATTTAATCTTTAAGCAAAAGTTGTCATTAATTTGGGCAATCATACATTTACTTAGGTGGCAGTGATAATCTTACCTGCCCCATAGGTACATACCTTCACAATACGACTTTGCTATTT
The DNA here is from genome assembly GCA_002335545.1 of Apodemus speciosus. NCBI lineage: Eukaryota > Metazoa > Chordata > Mammalia > Rodentia > Muridae > Apodemus > Apodemus speciosus. The sequence goes on from BDUI01000020.1 coordinate 334,668, forward strand.
TTTTCTCATAAAGAATTGGAGTTTATAGACTTTAAAATCTGAACTGGACTTGTGTTGACCAATAGAGGAAGACAGGAAAAGTGACACCATGCACTTCTAATCTTAGATAGTAAGGGGATGTGTGCTCTCTCCTCCTAGTTTCTCATACAGATGCACACACACACACACACACACACACACACACACACTCCTCAACCATCTTTGTGGAAAAGCCTGGACCAGCTGGCAAGACGCCAGAGGCATATTATCTAGATGGCAGAATCAGTTGGCCAAAAACTGACCTACTGACTATAGCTCTCTGAACACACCAAAGGCAAGTTCACCAGAAGAGCTATTCGGCTGATCCCAGTTCAGATCATTAACCAAGAAATAGTGCGGTGCTAATGGTTGTATGCCACTCAACTTCACATCTGTTACATAGAAAATGCTAACTGATATCCGTGCATATATAGTGCATGTCATTGAAGGCCCTTTAGTTTGGTGTAATTATCTGGGCTATTAAGCTTCCTGGACTTTTAAAAAGAGTCTAGTATAAAAAGGGTCACTACAAACTCACCACAGAAAAAAATATAGAAGGCCAGTCTTTTCATGGAAGCTATTTTGGCTTTTGGCAGAGGCGTTACAGCTATATGCTCCAGACTTTGAACGTGCTTCTCAATGTGCTTCTCAATAACCTCTACATGTAGAGTTCATTTTATATCTTACCCATACTTTCAAACACAAAGTCACTTAAGGTTTAAAATGAAAAAAAAAATCATTTAGAGCTGGTCGTCACTGACGGAAAAGATCCCACAGAGCTGAGTGGCCAAGACACGTGACTTCCCAGGGGACCAGACCACAGAATTAAAGAAGGCCTTTCAACTGTTTGATAAAACCAACATGGCGTAAACCTGTGCAGCCAATGTGAGCAGATGATGAAGGCCCTGGGCCAGAACCCTCCCGATGCCGAGGTGCTCAAGGCCCTGGGGAACTCCAAGAGTAATCAAATGAATGTCAAGTGATAGATTTGATCACTTCCTGTCCATGCTGCAGACTGTGGCCAAGAACAAGGACCAAGGAACCCATGAGGATTATGCTGGAGGCCTTCATGTATTTGGGAAGGAAGAGAATGGTACCTGTCATGGGTGCTGAAATCCATCAGGTCTTTGTCATGTTGGGTAAGAAGATGACAGAAGAAGAAGTAGAGATGCTGGTGGCAGGGCATGAGGACAGCATTGGTGGTATGAACTATGAAGAGCTTTGGCCAGAAGGCACCAAATGATTTCAAATCATTTCCATATCCTGAGTTTGTGCCTTGCTCAGTGTGAGATTTCTGTGGTCCCAGAGACCAGCTACACTCCCTTATCACAGCACCTTGCCTATCAAGTCTCTTTTGGACTTTACCAAATAAATTTGCTTTCTTTGTGGAGAGAGAGAGAGAGAGAGAGAGAGAGAGAGAGAGAGAGAGAGAGAGAGAGAGANGGGGAAATGGGAAAGCATTTGGAATGTAAACAAAGAATATAGAAAATAAAAATAAAATAAAATAAAATAAAATAAAATAAATGACCTTAGGGTTATTACCACAACCTTCTGTGTTACCTGTTTTTAAACTGTTGTTACATTGAGATTTCATTTTAAAGAATGTATAAAATTATGGCAACTCAAACTATTCATTCACAGAAACTATAGTACTGAAACTACTGCAAACCCCTGCTTTCCACACACATATAAAAGCAGGTTTTGTCCCTCACTGCTGACTCTAACACTTTGCCACAGCCTCTCTTTCCCACAGGTAGTGAACCTGGGTCTGGGATCAGCCAGCCTGCCTGTCAATACCCTAACACAGGCCTATGAGGTCTAATCAACAGCTTCAAACTTGATGTTTGTGAAAGAACCTAAAACTCTGTTAGAGCTTAGGCCGCAGGTAGATTATACGCCATATACATATACGTATGTATGTATGCCTGCTTGTTGCCATGGTCACCATAAACAGATTCATGGTTAATTTTAGAGAGTGAGATGGACTATGTTTTGATATTCTTATATAAAATTGTTGTGCACTCGTATTAAAAAAGCATTGGCTTCCTTCCATTGGTAACTCACCAATGAGAGAGAGAGAGAGACAAGTTTGTCCTTGTAACTCTGGAGGGACAGAAATAAATTATATTAGTACCATTGTACCATCATACAGCTGGTAGCTACGTGTGCGGTAGAGAGGTGCACGGTGGAGAGCACTGGCTGCTCTTGCAGAGGATCCAGGTTTTCTGTCCAGAGTCTGCATTGGGTGCCTCACAGCTGCCTATGACTCCAATCCAGTAGATCTAACCTCCACTTCTAGACTCTGAGAGGATACATGTCACGTGGACACACATATATAATGATTAAATAACAGAAATAAATCCTTTAAAAAATGGGCCAGACTGGATTCCAGACCAGTTAGTTCCTTAGATAATTTGACACCTGAGCTTCACGTAAGGAAGTTTTCAAAAGTTCATGTTTGTACTCAGATATCACTTTTACTGACTCAAAGCAAAATGGAGGTCTCTCACAATGTCAGCACTCTGAGCTCCTCCTTCAGGGTGTCTAGAACGCAAAGCAATTTGCGCAATTAACCCAGCACCCAAGAACTTCTTGGCCTTTCATCTGTGCAACTTTCTTATCAGAAATAAGTATAGTCCAGTCTGCAAGGCTGTTTTTTTGTCAGAATTCCCTTGATACTGAGGGAACACACTCTAATTCAAGGAATAACCCACCCACTGGGCTTTGTCAGATTGAGTTCATTCGAGGCACCAGATGTGATGGGTGGGGCAGTAAAGTGATGTTTCATTCATTCTTAAGTATGGGTCAGGCATGGAGCTCAGAGTTTTACAAAATTTATTTATTTCATCCTCTAGACAAYTAGGTAAATAAGAGGGTAAAGTTAGTAGGTTAACGGGTCCTGCATCCCATTTCTAAATGGGTGAACTGGCTCGCAGCGTGTCTTTATAATCTAGCTCTCATGGAGGAAGCCTTATGCAGCAGGAAATATTTCCTTCCTGAAGTTTAAAAGAATGCTGATTTAGTGTTCTCTTTCTACCTAATTTGTATCAACTGGGCAACACCTCCCATCCACCTCCTCCTCAGGGAGTCCCTGAGGGAAAGAGCTATTCTGATTTCCAAAACTCAAAACTGGCTTGCCTGGTCAGACGCACACCTCTGCTGTGTATTGTGCTCACTCAAGACTCAGGAATTTAGATTACTTGCTTGCTAGCCCCTCCCACCCCACCCCCTTTACTAGCTCTAAAAATTTGCATGGGATCCATCAAAGGAAGTAGTTATTACCTGGGTGATTCGTGTTAAGGAATTTCTTTCAATAGCAGAGAATCCCTATCTCCTTGAGTTTTATTTTCAAGCTTTTCCTGTTCAGTTTGCGTGCTTTTTTTTTTTTTTTTTTTTTTTTTTGGTATGATTAGAAGGTGTTAGAATGGGGAGGGGCTTTATTTATTCCCAGGGTGTTTTTGGCATAAGCAAGATTGGGCTGTGAGAGCTTCCCCCACACGGGAGCGTCACAGACACCTCTCAGAGGGTGTGAGCAGAGCCCTCCTCAGGCTTTGCTGAGAAGATAGCAGCCTGCCTTATGCGGCTGGAGGTGATGGGGAAGGTGAAGGGAGCCAGCTGGATCAAGAGCACAGGGTTAGGCATCCTGAGACTCCCTTCCAGAGCAGCCCCTAAGTCATGGTGTGGGGTGCGGTTCTCTTGGCCTGCTCTTCATTGGCAGCTGGTTGAATGCAGATGGCTACGACCATTTAACTTCATTTGTTGGCTGCAAGTCTTCAGTCCTTTGGAGCTAGATGTGAAACAATCTCTTTCTTAATTACTTTTCTCCTCATCTGTCCACTTGAACTAAGTCTATGAATTAGTTTCCAGCTAGGCTGATTCGAGATTCGAACCCTAGGAACAGAATTAATTTTTCTGCTTATATAAAAGCACATTTCTTGAGAATGTGCAGAGTCACGTGGAAGACACTCCAGATTCATGGCCAGAGGAATAGAGAGTACTGGTCTGGAGTACTTGACTAATTAATGCTTAATGTCTGATTTCTGGTCCGTTCTTTGGCCAGGAGCAGAAATCACCCCCAGAGTGTCTCTGWCAAATGACCACTTCCTGTTCGTTTCACCTTTTCTGATGAGCAGAAGTTTGTAGCATTTGTGTAGCTAACTGTCCCGATCTTGAACAGTATGTAGCTGGAACATTACACTATAAACACCATCTTTCTATAATGCAGTAGAAAATAGTTTCAGATGGGTAGCGACTAGGGATTTACTTCAGTTGTTAGAAAGCTTGTCCAGTGTGCATGAAACCCAGGATTCAATCTCTACTTTCCTCATAAACTGGGCATGGTAGTCCACACCTAGAATCCCAATAATCAGGAGCTAGAGGCAGGTGAATGGGAGATTTAAGGTTATCTTAATCTCCTTGTTTATATAGGGAGTTTGATGTCAGCCTGCACTAATGACTGTCTCAAAAAAAAATAACACCAAAAACAATAAAACCATCTATCTTTCTGACACTCAAATAAAGCCCATTTGTCCTGCACATTTTACAGGATAGCCACCTCCTTTCAGGGTCATTGGTTGCAAGCACCAAAAAGGACTCTGGTTTTTCATTCTAAGGGGGATAGTAGAAACCACTTATAAGACAAGAGATGGACTTAGACAGGAGACAGAGATCTGTGCTCAAGGTCAAATGTCAGGAGCAATCTGGTCAGTTGCAGTTGCTTTGAACTTCGATTGTCTTACCCTTTGGCCTTTGACCCTCGCCCATTAAAGAGTCAAAGTCCTGGAAAGCGACTGGTCAAGCCCAATTTGTGTGGTTCAAGCCCAGCTTTTCATTCTAAAGAGACAATCAGAAACCTTTGTCAGTGAACATCTAGTGCTGTTCTATATATTAATATGGTCCCTTCTAACAACCCACTCCTGTCCTTTAGAGAAGAGCACAATTATCCTCTAAAAGACAAGCTTTGCAATGTGAACAAATTCTACCATCAAATCCAGTTCGGCTTCCAACTTGTTAATTTTGTGTAGAGCTGTGTACGTCCACAATCTTCGCTAAAGCCCTCCAGTATCGCTTAATGAACTTTTTAATTGGCTCTTTAAAATAGTAGCGCAATCAGCCTCCTCATTTGATTCATGAACAAAACTCTCCAGAAAGGCTGAAAGGGAAAGTATGAATCATAGTTTAAAGAGATGCTTTTTAACTGTGCCATAAGACAAACAGGCACATTAATCAGAGTGTACTCCAGGGCATGCTACATACCTATATGATGGAAAGTGAGCAGAATCCCATCTCACCAGAGACAATAAAGGTTTGGGGCCTCAGATACAAGATGACATTTTGTTTTCAGAAATGCCTGCTTTTGAGAACATTGAGTCTGAGGCTCATCACAGGGCTTCCGCCAGCTTGGGTGTCCACAAAAAGTGATCCCTGGCTTTCTGTAGCAAGTGGTACATAGAAATGACACCACAGCTGTAGCAATGTGGGGAAAGCCTTTCACTATACACCTGTTTGAAGAACATCACATCAATCATGATAGAGTTAAGACTTTGGAAAGGGTCTTTAGAAATAGCAAAAATGTGCTCTTCCATGCCCAGAACTTAAGAGAAAGAAAATTAATTTGACCCCAGTGGTGAGTATCCTGGTGTATGTGATATTGTACAGAGAGTTATGGATGGAGGAACAGGTTCCTCTCCTGATGCTATCTGAAGGGATCATATGAGTGCAGACTTGGATTTAATACGTCACATTTTTTTTTTTTTTTGCTACCATGGTTAACCAATGTTTTTATGTGAAAGATGCCTGTCTTTCTTCAAAATTTAAAGACTGTATGACTCATTGTTGGTCCTCTGTTCTTCATCCCCACCCACTTTGGCTGGTTATTTGCACACAGGCATAGGTCTTATCTTACTGGGCCTCAGGCAAGAAACAAAGGATTATGTCTCATCCTCCTCCAACAATGTTGGCCCTACACATAGGCTATTCTCAATATGTATTTACTAAGTGAATGAGTCACGAATCAAGACAAGGAGACACAGGGCTCCTTCTAGTCCGGGAAGAATTCTCCTCATTCACTTTAGCTTCCCTGTGAAATAAGAGGTTGGCTATTAGCTACATAGAGGATGTAAATAGGTTTTAACTTACATATATTATATACTTAGTCTCCTTTGGGGGCTCTATATTCAGATATTGTCTTTAGCCAGATTGTATACTGCTGGTTTAATCAAGATCCTGCCTAATAGAAAGAAAACTGGACATTTTGAAATTTCTGTACATGTGATGATCTATATGCCTAGCTCATCCATAGGTTATGTATATTATTTTCGTGGGATGACGAAAAGTTAACTTGTGAAAGAAAACCTTACAATATGCAAAAGACCTGAGTCACCAGTGATTCTTTTCTCTACATGGAGTCTTATCCTTCAGGAAATTCCCTAAAAAAGTCATGTTCCTCAAGCGTGCAGGTGAAACCATGACAAAGAGGCTATGGTGTACCTGGATTGCCAATGCAGGCAGGAGGAGCCTGCTTCTCTGACTGATAAGAACCACTTAAGATGCTTGTTTTGGATACAGACTCTTATCCCCACCCTAGAGTAAATGACTCAAAATCTCGAAAATGAGACATGGGAGAAATATTTATACTAAAAAAAAAAAAATCTTCCAAGATGGTTCTGACATGAAGTCAAACATGGCACGCACTGGTTTTGGTGGCTGAGTCATAGACCAGAAGCATCTGAGCAGGGTCATGGGAACAAAATGAGGTAGCAGAGCCAAGCATAAACACACCTTGGGTGGGTGACCTCAGAGGTCCTAGAAGGATTAGCGGAAGCTCGGCCTTTGCGGTGTGGGGTGCTGTGTATGGGAGCTGGGACAGACAGCTGTGTGCACAAGGATGGATATCTCAGGCTCGTACCGCCTCATGTCTGTACCCAGACTCCCAACAGCTTTCATCTTATCTCCTGACCATTACTGAGAATTCTCGTACTTCACCTTGACCAGCAGCAATGGGAGCAATTCAATATCCTTTCTGCTTTGAAGAATCAGACTCACCATTGGCACTGGTTCCATGAGCCTGGATTTAGTCATGCAACCACAGATATCCTGGGACCTCTTAGGGCACTTGGCCCACATGGTGACCTGATGGATAGCAAAATAGTGACCTGTGTGATTTTCATTGTAAATAATAAACACTGGAGTTGAACAAGAATCTAGGGCCATCTTCTCTCTCTCAAGCTCTTTCATATCTCTGAGGAGTGATTGCCCAATATCCCGGTGAGGGAGGCTATGGTGGAGCTCGCCTCTCTCGGTGTAATGTCCTGTGGGTTATATATTTTACCTCTTGCTTCACACCAAAGGTCTGTTCTTTCTCTCTCTTCCTCTCCGGGAAGCACATTTTCTGTCTTGGGAAATAGAGGACAAAGCTGAGCTCCCGGGGTGTCACTGCTGCCTCTGTGCAGTACCACGCACCTCCTGAGAGTCTGCCCTCGGGATCATGTATAGGTCTGCTGCGGCTCTGTGTAACAGGAACTGTAAGCTGACAATACGTCCATGACTGGGGTTTACAGATTAACACACAAAACCCCATCCAGGGCGGCTAGCTGTTACTTTCTGTGCGAATTGTTTTGGTATGTATAGTGTGTGCTCAAAACCAAAGTTAGTCTCACAGCTGGAAAACAGACTTTAGGGTACAATAGAATTTACTGTGTTATGGGTGTGTGTGTGTGTGTGTGTGTGTGTGCACATGAGCGTACGTCCAGTGTGCGTGCGTGTGTGTGTGTGTGTGTGTGTGTGTGTGTGTGTGTGTGTGTGTATGTGCAGAGGTCATAAGACATCAGGTCTCCTCTTTGATCACTTTCTACTTTATTTCCTTAAGAAAGGGTCTCTCACTGAATGTGGAGCCGAACTGACAGCCAGCAAATCCCAGACATCCTCCTGTATCCACCCCACAGAATGCTTAGGTTATAGGGTACACCTAGGAGCACTGGGGACTCAAGTTCAGTTCTTCATGTTTGTACAAGTGTTCTTCCCTGCTGAGACATTTCCCCAGTGGAGATTTGTCCTTTTAAATGACACAAAACAACAAGAACACATTGGTAATTTTCATGCTCAGCAAGGGTCAGAACTGGGTCATCAGACCTTGTTTTTTGAGAGTCTCTATTCACAGTGATCCCAGGGTCCTTGCTAAGTCTGGAGTCACACCTGTTTGCGGGAAGGAATACTTCTGCAAGGCCCAGCAGTTACAGTCACAAGCACCAGAAGTAACTAAGAGCCTGTTTATCCCATGTCAGGAATCTTTTTGTGATTGTTCACCACTTCTTTCCTGGGATGGTCCATAGGTTACTCTATCCCAAAGGTGAATTTTTTCTACTGAGGAAATAGAAATGTCCCATTTATGGATTTAAAAAAAATATATCACGGGTGCCATTTTTAGAAGGAAAACTACTCCAAAGAGAAGATCCAACTTCCCAACATCTGATGGCCGTCTACAATCTAGGCTAAGACTCTCTAGGCTAAGAACAGAATTGCCCAAATTGAACATAAGCAAAAAGGAGTTTTGAAGTTGTGGTGAGAGTAGAAGTTCTTTAGACAGAGGAGTGGGCGTGCCGACAGGACAGACGCCCCCCCCCCCCNCCCCCGCCCCGTGTGTCTGCTCCTCCTTTTCCGCTCACTCATTATGACGTGGCTCTCAGGTCAACTACTGACAGCCTAAAACAACAGTTCTCAACCTTCCTAGTGCTGTGACCCTTTAACACAGTTCCTCATGATGTGTTGACCCCCCCCAATTATAAAATTATTTACACATCATAACTAATTTTGCTGCCATTATGAATCACAGTGTAAATATCTGTGCCTTCTGATGGTCATAGGGGACCCCTGTGAAGGGTTGTTTGACCTCCAAAGAGATCAAGACCCACAGGTTGATGACCACTGGCCTAGAGGCAGCGACTCCCCCCACCCCCTGCAGCTCTGGCGGTGACATGCACGTTTGCTCTAAGAAACAAATCAGTGTCCCAATCTATGGCGTGACGAGTGGCTTACCTGGAAACAGAAGTACTGAAGGAAGTTGGAGTGATCAGAAAGTTCAGCTACTGGATGGAGGAGAAGGCATACAGAGCATTCATTCTGGATGCAGCTATGGCTAACAGCAAGGGTCAGCCACAGGCCCAGGTTGGCCTGGCCCATACAGTGAAGTTCTTAGGAACAGCAGGCTAGCTGAGAGGATACCTCAGGAGATACAGGTCTCAGAGGATGTACTGGAATTCACACCTGGGGTTGGCGGGGTGGCCTTGATGTCCTGAGTTCAACCCCTAAGCCTCATAACATGAAAGGGAGATAATTGCAAGTTGTCTTCTGACCTCCACTTGCATGCACACGCACACACACACAACACACACACACACTTATGTGCATACACACATACGTTCATGTATGTACACATGCCTGCACACATATTCTTTGAATATCATACATGTACATATGTGTTTTGATCAGGGATCCCAAGCTTATTCCCTGTGTTAGAAACTTGACATATGCCTGTGGGTGGGTAGCTCACTCTGAGGCCTAGCTGTTTATTTTATCAGGACAAGACCATCGCTAAGTCCAGCATCCCTCCTCTAGGTACAGGGTCCTGCAATTGGGGTTTATGGACCCTCTCTTTAGTGCTGAACAGGAAACAAGAGATTACACAGAATGTACTTTTCAGGAGGAGGAAGAAAGGAATCATGATGTGCTAATAGGTCTGGAGAACTGTACCCCATTTCTAGTAATTCCTGGCAAGCCTGCTCTAGCAGAAGCAGCTTGCATTCCCCCCCCCCCCGGAGTGTTTGTGGAACCGGAGGTACAGATTTGAAGCAGAAGTCACAATCTTCCTGTCTTCCTGACAGAAATATCTGTCAGGGACATGTTGAATATCTTTGAATGTCTGATAAGGGATGGGAAAGGGGGAAATGGCACTTTATGCTAATTTTATTCATTTTATAAACTCATGCCAAGTCCACATTATGAGCCTGTGTGCATGGCCTGTGGAAACCCTGCTTGCTTTTGGTCCTATAAAAGTCACAGTGTTGTGTAGGAGAATGAGATGTAATTTAAAAATCTACTTTACAAGAGTCACTGAAATAAGACTTAGAGAGAGGTTGGATTCACCTCTACTGGGTTAGTTTGGAAAAACTTCACACTGGGAGACAGGAACTTAAAAGTTTAGTAAGAGACTAGAAGAAAGGGCATTCCAGGCTATGGGGATAACATGAATAAAGGACGCTAAGTGGGAAACTTGGGGTATTTCTAGGGCCATGTTTCTGAAGCATATCAACGTGAGTGATCTCAGAGAAGGAACTAGGAGAGGAAGGATTTGCTTTTCTTTAGTTTTTTTTTTAAAGTCACTTTAATTTTAATTGAATTTCCTTATGATACTTAGAGAGTTAGGTACTTTGGATACACAATTTTACCCAATATTTATTTATGGAGCAAAGAATAAAAAAAGTAAAATGCTTAGGGAGGCGATGCCAGTATTTAATAAGGTAGGTGACCTGCAGGTCAGGAGCCCAAAGTCATACAATAATATGATAATATTATAATAAATCAATGATAATATGATTACGTTCCTGAAAAAAATAGACCTTGGTTGTAAATATTTTACTAGTAGGAAGAGATCTGTTGTAGCTATAAGAAAGTTTGGTGATTGTGGTAGGAGTCTTGGATAAGAATATGTCATCTACCAGATCACTTAGTAAAAGATCCAGGATGGCGTAGAGGTGATTTTTTTTTTTAAGTAAAACACACATTGGTCACCTGTTCAAAGCTAATCTGGCCCCATTACAGACTCTGACCTTAGACCCAGTTAGCTGACTTTTCCATATTTCAGTTTCTTCCTCTGAAAACGGTCTGCAATGTTGCTGAGTCAACACGGCAGACTCCCCTTGGTGTGAGGCCACTGGAGCTGACCACAGGCCTACTCCAGTACTCTACACAGACCTGTTCTCTGCTCTCCAGAATCCAGGTTCTAATATCCTCATCGCAGGCTGGTCTGAGAACAAATGAGGCCATGCAGCATTAAGARCACTGTAAAGGCAGCCGGGCGGTGGTGGCGCACGCCTTTAATCCCAGCACTTGGGAGGCAGAGGCAGGCGGATTTCTGAGTTCGAGGCCAGCCTGGTCTACAGAGTGAGTTCCAGGACAGCCAGGGCTGACAGAGGAACTCTGTCTTGGAAAAAAAAAAAAAAGAGCACTGTAAAGGCATAATTTTAAAAAAAGCTAGCACTGTTTGGAAGACTTCCCAAATGCAGACATGGTATAGTGGATGAAAACACAAGCTTACCAGTCTCACCACATATATGGACCACCAAGTTTATTTTCAGGGCAACATTCAGAAAAAGTTAGGACAGTGAATGGTAGTGGAAGGAAGAAGACCTTTCTGCAGAGTTCATGGAGCATAAAACACGTAAGACACAAGGCATTGGAAGACACCTTGGGAATCACCTCCAACCCAGCAGTGACAACTGTCATTGGTACAGAGCAGGGCAGTCTTCCAAGGATATCTAGTCTTCCATGGGGCAGCTTATACCTTTGGAAAGTTTCCTTTGTTGGAGTTGAGGTTTCCTCCCTTACCTTCATGGTCTTCGAAAGAATCCTTGGCCCCATGGCTAGCTCTGGAAGTCTACAACCCAGCACCTGTGTTTTCCCACGGGTGTCTCCGCCCTCCAAGGGGCTGACAAGATGGAGCAGGATTGATCGTTAGGGAAGATGCGGCCCTATCTCTGCTAAGGTACCCTTCCCCCAAAACATTCCTCTCTCCTACTGAATCTTTCAGTGGCTGTGGGTCCTTTTAACTCACTCTTTGGAATCATAACTTCCATGGCTTGTTCACTGTTCACTTGTCTGCACAACAGGGACATGGAAATGCATTATTGTCTCCTTCCATTGGATTATTTCTTAACATATTTGCCTTTAAATTTTCCTCTCAGTTTTACTCCCCTGAGATCGTACTCATCACATTTATCTCAGAAACCAAGGGGACAGAAGCTTTCTCAGAGATATTTTCTGGACCCCACTTAGAAATGTTCTTTTTGTCTTCATTCAGATTCTGACTAGGGCCTACCTGGTCCTTTTATCATGTTCTGCCTGGTGACTATATATAAAAGTCCTGTGTTCTAATTGTCCTAAATGGTAGGCAATGTTGAAGTTATTATCATTCACTTTCCAGATTCAAAGAATCTGGATTTAAGCCTTGGCTAAAGATTCTGCTTACAATTCTCATACACAGTCAAAAGATGGAAACCCCCAACTGAATGTCATAAGACAATTATGTGAGCATCATGGCTGCCACCAAGCTAGGTTAGAAGATGCCGAGGCCATCATACGAAGGGTGTGGAGTGTGTTGTTCATTTTCCTTGCCTTGTTTATGCTGTTTATCAAACCTCTAAAGGAAGGTTTGGGGACCTAATCAAGCATCACCTGTGTGACAGGGCCTGGCTCATGGGAGCTGCATCACAGTGAGATGAAACCTCGGGGTAGAATTAGAATTCATCATTACCTATTAAAGGGTGGAAGATGACACAACTATGTAGGATTACACTTGAGGGAAAACGAGTTCTCAGACGGAAGAATGGCAAACACTTTTATTCAAGAAGAGAAACTGCTGCTAATTCTCAAAGCAAATCACGCAGTACCATGTATGCAACAGGAGATATAATGCAGAGACATTAAAATTAGAAAATTTCCTCCACTCAGGAATAGTCATGGATGGATTACTATCAAAATTCCTTAGGTATGTCTCATAACTCAGTATCTCAGGACTATAATTTTCGAATCTTAGCAAGACCATATGCATTAGAACCTCAGACTTGCCATGTTTAAAGTCTGGATGGGTTGAAGACATGATATCTAAGATCCTATCCAGCTATGAAATTTGGTGCCAAACATTTCAACTCAGTGTAAACTCTCACATCAACTACTGCTATAGCCTAACAGCAGCAGTCTCAATGCTAAACCCCACTACTTCTAATGAAGAACTGCAAAGATCATGGGAGATGCCAGGGAATCTATTCTCAATACTGGCCATCAGGGAGTGTAGGGATTGCCTCTTCTCTTTCCTACTGAAGGCAGAGCCAGAGCAGACTGACATGTAGTCCAGAAATTTGCCAGAGAGCTTGAGAAATCAGATCTTTAAGACTAAGCAAGTTCAAAGGTTTTAGGATTGCCCTCCCCACCCACTTGCCTCCTGCCCATCCCATTGGCTCCCCAGAACATATCTGTACTAAGTTTATCGAACTCGTCCTGTGTCTTTGTGCCTTGCAGGCCTGGTTCTAAGTCCTTTTGCTTTCACTCAATGCTACAAGGCTGATTGGAAGACGGACTCAGAGCCAACTTGGCAGGCAGGATCCTTATTTTGCACGAGGATGTCAGTTGCAGGTAGGTGACCCCATATGTGGTGGAGTTATGTGCTTTGGAATACATTTCTTTAACTATCCATTGCAATTATGTTGATCTACTTTTGCTGTTGACCCATTGCTAAGGTAGAAAAGCCAATGCCCAAAGAATGAAAGTAGATTCATAGCATAAAAACGCAGAAGCTTCTGGTTCTTGGCCTTTCACCCGGTCTTCTTGCATACTGTTATGAAGGACAACTGCGTCATCAAGTGCCATCAGTTAACAGATAGGAGAGGAGATTTTGGAAGCAGGGAAAAGGAGCACACACAACAGAGAAGTTTGTGGTACGTATCTAGAGGTAGGAAGAAGGCACAGACATCAAGCAGGTGACTTAAATATCTGGAGTCATTTGAAGGACTGTGAAGGAGAACACGGAGCTCATCTGTGCTGAGGCTGTGAGCAAATTCCCCATGGTAGTAGATCTAATGCATCCTTTATTCAAAAACAAAGAATGACTTGAAGAAGAAAGTGATGTAGCAATGGCTCCAGAGACCTTGGTTCCAGTGCTGGCAATACCATGAGTTTGCTATGTGTGGGGGTTTGAATAGGAATGGCCTCCATAGACTCAGGTATTTGAATGCTTGGCTCATAGAGAGCGGCACTATAAGGAGGTGTGGCCTAGTTGGAGGAAGTGTGCCACTGTGGGGACAGGCTTTGAGGTCTCCTATGCTCAAGCAGCATTCAGTGTGTCACACAGTCTCCTTCTGCTGCCTGCACATCAAGGTGTGGAACTCTCGGCTCCTCCAGCATCATGTCTACCTGCACACTGCCATGCTTCAGACCGTGATGATCATGAACTAATCCTCTGAAACTGTAAGCCGGCCCCAGTTAAATGTTTTGTTTTTATAAGAGTTGCCACCGTCATGGTGTCTCTTCACAGCAGTATCATCCTAAGGCACCATGGGATCCAGTGTCCCAGCTCAGGACTCTTCTTCCTTCTTTGTCCTGAGACAAGGCTTTAGGTCTTGGGACACAGGAATTGTGGACAGCTCATGGGAAGGCTTCTACTTTATGGTTCCCTGTAGACTTGTAGACACAAGGGAAGATGCTGGGCAGAGAGCGTAGGTGATCCACAACCAGAATTAGCAGACTCCAAGCAGCACTCTGGAGAACGGTGGGAATTCAGCTAACATACACTGCAGAAATGCATGAGTAACCCAGCAAAAAACAAGGGCGTGGATAAAGCGAAGTYTTTTTTTTTTTTTTTTTTTTTTTGCTACGACTTTGGTCTCACAAAGATGTCCTGCCTCCCTTTATCCTATAAGTGAATTTGGTTATGAGGCAAACTTGGATTAAGGAGGATGAAACTAGGTTTGCTAATAAACTGACTTTAAAGGAGATTATTTTGCTTTATTTAGGCAGGGCTGGTAAAAATCACAAGGGAAAAGAGAGACTTAGAAGAGTGGCTTGACACAGTTTGCTTGATGGTAGAAGACAGCCAGGATTCAAGGAATATGGGTACCCAGCTTCTAGAAACTGAACAACAACAACAACAACAACAAAAAAAAAAAAAAAAAAAAAAAAAAAAAACCAAGGGAACCAGTTTTTCCCATCAGTCTCCAGGAAAGAACGCACACAGCTGACACCTTGATCTTATCTCTTCATGATCTCTGTCAGACTTCCACAGAATTGTATGATTAAAACAAATTGTGTTTGTTATGATTTGTCAAAGCAGCAATAAGAAATGAATATAAACACCTGGAAGACATCTGAGGCAAGCAGCCTGAGGTCCAGAGCATCAGTCCCTCCCCCACCCCACCCCCTCCCCCAACCCTAGATCAGAGACCCTCTCTTCTTGCCCTGTATGTCATTTCTAGTCACAAAACCACCTCAGTGTCAATGGTGGCTGCTGGAGTCCCAACCATCACATCTGCCATCCGAGAAGAGAAGATCTCCCCTTACACAGAATTTCTTAGTCACACACCAGCATCTGCTGCTTTCTGACTGCCAGGAATCGGACCCTGGGGAGCATCAAGTTGAGGAAAGGCTAGGGATAGAGTGTTTTACTTGACTCCTACTGTGTGTAGCCAAATGCAGGGTAGGTACTGAATAGAGAACAGCTTTGGGGCAGCAGCTAGCACTATCTGGTACATTGTCGACAGCTTCTTTTTCTCTGTCCAACTCGGAACTCTAAGGATTTGAGCTTTTGAGGTCTAGTGTGGACGTAAGTGGGCACCAAGTATGGGTCACGTGGCTCCTGGTTCTTTCTGGATGACATTACCCCTCCATTGATCTTGGGTTAGCAGTGTCTTTGACCGTTGGTGCTACTGTTCTTATTCAGATAAACGCTACCCATTCTGCTAATGTGGGCAGAGTGGATATAATTACCCAACTCCTCTCCAAATGAGGGAGATGGAGAGTAGTGTAGATGCTCTTCAGGCTTCAAGGTGGATAGAGTGGCTGTCATATCATTTTGTTTGTCTCATTATTGGTTGTTGGGTTCAGTGGAAAATGTACGAATGTCTTGTGGAAAAAATACTATTGGCATGCCATACTGAAGGCTCCCATGACTTGAATACTGTGGTGGAGAAAAGACATTCCATGGAGAGGAAATAGCTTAATAGCTTTATATCTATACATATATATGTATAGATATGTGTGTATGTATGTGTATATATATATCATTCTTTTATCAAAAAGTTCTCTGTAACAAAGGCAAGGGTGGTACAACCATTGATACACACACACACACACACACACACACACACACATATATTCATACAGAGAGAGAAAGAGACAAACAGACAGATAGTCAGAGAGACACAGAGAGAGTTGAGATACAGTCTCATTATCAAGCTTATAATCCTCCTGCCTCTGCGTCCTGAGTGCTAAGACAGACTGAGTTCTTCAAGGACTAGATGATAGTGAATTCATTTGTGTCTCTTTCTGGACCTTCTCCTCCCATCCATACCTTGCGCATGTTATTCATCCAGGAAGCAAACAATAAATGAACAGGGAATTATGCACACAATGAATTTAGCAAATGTCTTTGTCTTCCTTTGCCTAGAGCATAGTTGTTTTTGGAATATTAAGGTAGTGCCACCCCTGGCCTTTGTTACAGAGAACTTTTTGATAAAAGAAAGCTTAGTTATAAAGAAGTGAGAGAGGCAGCACTTCAAATCCAGGACCAAGATTTCAAAAAGCAAGCAGACAGCCCTGTAGGTAGTGGTAACTGACTTAACTCATAGGGCTTCAACTCCCTGAGCTAAAAGTCGGTGCTAGAGGTAATGTCTTGCTTGTCCTGTCTTGTTAGAAAGCTGTTCTCTTTCTAAGATGTATTTCAGAGAAAGGCAAGAGAGTAATAAGGGGAGAAGAAAGGACAGCCGCCAGGTCAGCACTGTGGGGAAACTGTCCAAAGATTAGGCGTAGCTGGAGAGAGACTTGCCGCCCACCTCTCATCTCTTTATTAACTGGGCACATCAAACTTCCCGTCCCATTAGAAGCCTTTGAAAGGAAGGAGCATGACCTTTCTTTTGCCACTTCTAAGCTTCCCAAGGCCTCTCTGATCTGCTCAGAGGCAGCTGACTGAGCAGGGTGCAGCTAGGCTCTCTCCTGCTGTTCTGAGGAGGTACAGGCAGATGACCTGCTCACAGCAGCAGTGGGAGTGATTTCGCCCAAATTAGCTTCACTGGCAGAGTTCTGAGCCCTTCCTTCTTCTGGTCTTAGGGTCCGGTTCTGAAGCAGATGTTGGCCAGGGGCAGAGAGGGGTGTGGAAGCAGTGTGGAAGTTAAACTGTCACAGTGTATAGACAGAGATGGAGAGAACAAACAAGCACTGGAGACAGTGGATAACCCCACAACCGAGGAGAGAAGCCCCTGCCAGCCTCCGTGCTGTGCTGACTTGGCATCTGAAAGGCAAGTGTGTGGAAGGCATTTTGTTGCTGATTTTCCCCAAGTGGCAGGGTGATAACGCACCCGCTCACGTGGACACAGTACGATTGGGCTTCTTACTGTGGGAAGAGCACAGTTCTGAGTTGTTTGACTGTGGGACAAATCAATTCCCTTTCATGGGCAATGAGTTCGAAAAAGACTCTTGGCATGAAAGAGGAATAGAGTTTATCTGCTCTGGAGGCAGGCCACCTGCCCCTTTTTCTTTCAAGACATTGAGAAACAAAAGAGAAATCTAATTTGAAACTGACACTTAAACTTCAGCCTGAGAAGACATGAAGAACCGACATCTGGGGACAGGAGTGTGGGTCCCTCCTCAACACACCATGATCTGTTGAGAAAGGATCTTGAGAGCAGATCTGGCCAGAGAGAGGAGTGTACACCACACACATTCAAACCACAAAGACAGCATCAACCCAGTAGGGGTAGTCACAAAGGCACTATGCAAAAGAGGGACTTGGGAGAACTTCGCACCCCCTCTGCAGAAATGAAAGTGTTTAGACGAGGCAAGAGGAAAGAACCTAACATGAACCATTTAGAAATCTCATCATGTAGAATAAAGTTACACATCCAGGGCACAGGAGATGCTCATTTGGACCCTTGCTTGTCATGAGCCTGATCTGACGTCATCACTGATATTTGGTCATCGCCTACATAGTTGGGACTCATAGAGCCATCTCCTTTGCAAGGGCAGGTGCATTCAGATGGGCTGGGATTCAGGCTACTTTCCCCAAGTGAGCCTCCCGAGCACTAGCCCCTCCATTTGGAAGCACACATATACATCATGCACAGACATACATACCTAATGCATACTCACACAAACATCATACAC
>BDUI01000020.1:352926-465248 GCA_002335545.1 Apodemus speciosus
CACACACACACACACACACACACACACACACACACACACACACACACCAGTGATACAAGCCCTAGGTGAGGGAATCCTAGGAACTCACTAACCCTCCTGCTATGACATGAAGAGGAACAAGTGTTCCCTTACCTTGAATCATCTGGTCTTAGACTCCTTTTCAAGCTTGTTTTCATTAGATGGCAGTTATTTAAACCCCAGTTTTAATTTTCACTGTAGGTTTACGCCCTAGGAACCATCCCTCTGAGGGGATCAGAAGCCTGCAGCTGAGAGGATTCTTGGCATCAGCACTACGGACTCCTGCTAACCTAGACAATGTGCTGTAGGAGGAAGTTCTCTACTCAGACAGCGTCGTGTAGGAAAATGGAGTCTTTTGTGGATTTGATTTTTTAGCCGATGTCCTCAGACTGGTGTGAATATCCCTGCCTAGAGGCCCTGATAGCAAACTGATTCTCTGAATTTGAGTCAAGGTATCAGAGGTACTGGTATCTATATGCTTGTAATGTGCTATAGGTATTTCTGGTCATTAGTCTAATTAAAGTGCTGACAACTTTTTTTCTGTATAATGCCTTAAGACCACACTGTTCCACCTGTTAAAGTAAAGTAAAAATGTGTATTAAGCACTGGCTGCTCTTCCAGAGGACCAAGATTCAGCTCCCGGGTTCCACATGGAACCTTACAACTAACTGCCTGTAATTCAAACTCCAGTGAATATGACACCCTCTTCTGGCCTACATGGGTACTGCAAGCATGTGGGGTACATACCACAAGTGGGTAATGCCTCAATGCACCCCCCCCCAAAAGAAGAGATGTGTACTTTAACCAAGCATGAGTGCCTTATTTGTTTTTTTAGCAATGTGTCTAAGATGGAGACTAGAGTTCCAGCCAGTAAATTCTGGAGAGAAAGCTAATGGGAAGAGGAACACTCACTGTCTTTTAAGCAAGGTCATCAAAAGACATGACACACTCTTCTGCTTACACACTATCGGTCAAATCTTTCATATGGTGGGATCAAAGACATACCATTTCCTACTCTGTGGAAGGCCCTAGGTTTGATCCCTAACACAATAAATGAAATAGTAAGAAACCTAATGTATGTGGCCACCCAATATTAAAAAAACCACAAACAACCAATCCACACATCATTTAAAAAGACACATCGCTTTAAAAATATTATTTTATATTTTGTGTATGATGCTTTGTCTCCATGTGTGAATGTATACCACACATACTGAGTGCCCATGGAGTCTAGAAGAGGGTATTGAATTCAGTGGAGTTGAGTTACAGGCTATTTATTACAGACTGTGGGTGTTGGGAACTGAATCCTGGTCCTCCAGAAGAGCAGTCAGTTCCTAAAGCAACATCTGCATTTTGCTTAAACTGGACCACTCTGCCACACCATCTGGCACATAGAACCATGCAGTTATTTAGAACAGCGGTGGGTGTTTCCCTGGATGCTTGTACAGTTGTCGAATTAGTATTTGACCTTTAGACTCTCTCTTCTCCATCCTCTGCAGTGAACAGCCCTATCTGCCCTCCAGTGTACTTGTGACAGGGACTTTTTCTTTTTGCCCTTCACTTATTAGCATGGGTCTCTGGGGGTCAGAGCTAAGGAATATGCTGCTTAGAGAAATCTTCCACAGACAAGAGTAAGAAGTAGGGATAGGAGGAGAGTCAACATAAAAATAGTGACTGATGTGTTCTTGCTAACTGACACTAATCATCAGTTACTGTGCTGGATATCAACATCACCACGTGTCTTTCATGAGCCACATTCCTGCTAGCACTGCCTTGGTAGTGAGAACTACATGTCAGATGGGGATGGAGTCTATCATCATGGACCTTACACAGGGAATTTTTAAACAGGCAACTAGGTACATATGATCTCCACACAAAAAAGTGATCTTCTCTTGTTCAAGCAGTGATGTCTACTCTCTCTCTCTCTCTCTCTCTCTCTCTCTCTCTCTCTCTCTCTCTCTCTCTTTTTTGGTTTTTCGAGACAGGGTTTCTCTGTGTAGCCCTGGCTGTCCTGGAACTCACTCTGTAGACCAGGCTGGCCTCGAACTCAGAAATGCGCCTGCCTCTGCCTCCCGAGTGCTGGGATTAAAGGTGTGTGCCACCACGCCCGGCGATGTCTACTCTCTTTAGCTTCTAATTTAAGGTCCTTGTTAGCTGTGATCTGACCCCTACTGGATTCCCAGCATTGTCTCCTCCCAGAGGTTCTTTAACATGGTGCACTCTGATCCCAGTGGCTTCTCTGGTTGCAGGCATGACTGTTGTCATGACTCTTTCACATTCTGGCACGGATGTGCACATACAAACCTGGTTTAACTTCTGTGACCTCACATAAGACATAGGACAAAGTAGGGAATGGGTGAATACAAGAGAGGACCCCAGGGTACCGCAAGGTTAATAAGGCCTTCTCAGAAACCATGGTTGGCTGCCATTTCTCTTGGCACTGAGGACCCTACTTTTCAACATCCTACCTAGAGAGGTCCTCATCGTGTCATTATTACAATTCTGTCTTCTGGCTTGCCATTCATTCTTGAGGTCAAAGGCTTCACAATGAGTTAATCCATTAAAAATTAACGTGTGATGTTTTAGGGCTAAATAGAATATCTCTGATACTCTTTAATTGACACTAGGGAAAATCGTTCTGGCATGCTGTCATTCTGGTTCTAGGTTTCTAGGTAGAAAAACCCAAATGGTGGAAAATAAATCAACTTTGTTTTTCTGAAAATATATTGATTTGATAAAACAAGTTACTTATAGATTAATCAATGTAGTCTAGACACTGCGTTGGGCAAAGAGAATAAAGAATGTTGGAGCATATGCATGCCCACTGGGCTTAACCACAGTCAAGAGGACAAACAGGCAGGAAGTCAAGACAGTTGGGAACCTGTACCCCAGGACTATTCAGTGAGCAGGAAGGGGTGGGGGTCCATGCTACATGGAAGAGGAAAACAAATGACACTTGAATCATTGGACAGGTCTGTCTGTCATTGGTTGATGGTCCCCTAACCAGCTTTTGTTGCTGTTGTTGTTGTTGTTGTTGTTGTTGTTGTTGTTGTTGTGTGTTTTGGGGTGCATGGAATACAACCCAGGCTTCTGGGTACCCTACTATTGAGCTACAGCCCCAACACTGCTTGACTGTTCCTATTCTTTAACCACTCCCCTTTCCTTATTTTGTTTGTCTGGTTTGTTTTTCAGACAGGACCTCATTATATAGCTCCGCTAGCTTGGGACTCCTTCTGGGAACCAGGCTGGTCCCAAGTGTTAGGAGTGAACGCCTGGGTCACCTCACCGGCTTTCTCTTGGTTCTTCAGTGACGATTTATCAAGACCATGACAGGTACTCTTTGGAAGTCTGACCTTTCCAAGCCCTTTGTTCAAGTCACCTTCCCACTGTGAATGGCCACTGGTCCTAATTCAAGCTAAGATGGTAAAAGCATGAAACAGTTGCAGGGATTCTTAGAAGTGCTTGTTTTGTGACCTAGATGCCATACTTTCCTTCCATCCCACCTTCAGCACTGGCTGTGTGTGAGAGTTGGCAATGGAGTCACCAGAACCCAATCTCCTTTAAATAAAATCTAGAGAGTTTTGACCCAACACAGTTGCAATGAACCTATTGAGCCTCTTGGCCATCATAACCGACATTGGATGTGAAAAACAATTCCTTAGCATTAGTTATCTAGGGGTTTGTTACAAACCCCTCTTGTCTCTTACATATTTGAGAGTACTTTTGACTAGATCTCTTGTTTTGTGACCTTTTAACAAAGTTATCCATTACAAACAACTCTAAGAAAGAAAAAGAAAAGATCTAGAGCAAAGAAAAGAAGGAAAAGCAAGCCAAACCAAGCCAGCCACAAAGGGGCTGTAGATAGCATCTCTTTGGTTTCTCCTTTTTCCTCCACAAATGAGGCATGGCTAAGATTTATCACTGGGAGACTGAGACAAGAGTTATAGGTGTCTGGCCTCCTGTGTCTGCACCATCGTATATTTCTTTAATGAAGTGTGAGACCAGAACTCCATAAACTCACATAGTAGCAGAAACAGGCAGGAGCTTGTCAGTGGAGCTATTCAGGGAGCCCAGCATCACTCTTTGCGCATTAGAGAAGTTCACAGCTGGCTAAAAATAGGCTTGGAGAGAAGAAGTCACTTTTAGACCGCAGCTCATTTTGGATTTCTCTGGAGCCCCATTCTGGGCCACCGTGTATTTCCTTTTTCCTTTCGTTCTAGTAAGCGCACCCAGGCGGGTCAGAGACAATAGCTGCATGGTTATCTTTAGTTCCACTGTGCACTGAAAGCAGAACTCCGAAGAAATAACAGTAAGCCCTGGGGCACATGGACTGTTACAGATTTTTAATAAGCGCTAACACGAATCAAGTCTTTCCTGTGTCCTGGCCTCAGTGCTTGCTTTAAAGTCTCAAAACAACCCCAGGAAAGAGAAAAAATGCTATTAATAGCCTCCTCCCATCTCTGATCAGAAACCAAAGATTCAGAGCAGACAAGCAACCTGTTTCCAGCCACAGAGCCCTGGGGTGTGAGCCAGCGTCTGATTCTCTTCGGAGCCTGCACCCTCAGTGCCACCCTGTAAGGATACACGGGTCCTTCTGCATCATGTTAGTGTGACACTTGGTGTGAGCCTATGAAGCAAAGAGAGGAGGACACTCCAGAACCTTCTTGGGGAATGGTCCACACACATGAAATTGGGGCTTGAACTGACTTCTGATTTTCAGTTTTAGAATCTTCCAAGACAAGGGTGACTCAGTCTTGGGACTGTACTGATGGAATCCTCTCATGAGGCTGAGTTCTAAGACTCAACAACTGGCCCTCTGTCAAGGAGCCAGCTGGCCGGGGGCTACCCTGATTTATTTGGGGTCTTTGAAAGACATGTTCCTACCTTATACCTGTAGTGAGCAATGTTTAGTACTTGTATGTAAGACCTCAAATGTAATACTGTTTTCACAGTTAATCAAACAGTCCTTCAGATTGCAGGAGCAAAGAGTGAGCTGGAGAGGGTAAATGTCTCTAGTGGAATACGGCCAAGTTAGCTGATAAGGCTAATACCAGATCTCTGAACATTTAAATTATCTAGATACAAGAGAGCTGAGCCTTAGCATATGGGGCTGAGGGTAAGTATCGTGCGCGTGATTTTTTTTTTCTAAATACTCGAGTTTTGAAAAATAAAGGTGCTCTGCCCACATTTTCAAGCACAGTGGTAGTCAAAAGAAAAATTCTACGGAGGTAATAATACCTTGTATTTTAAATACCACTTGTCTCTGAAAAGCTCAAAGCACTCTATAATCATTTCCTTATTATCACTCTCAAAACTTCCTGGGTCAAAAAGTTACAAAGTTTGTATCTTAACAACCCGGCCTCAGTTTCCTCTTTGGTCAGAAGTGGTTAGATGGTGAAGTTGTCTTCTTAGAACTGTCACTCTGAATGGCTTTCCTGTTCTTCCCTTCTCCAGCCTCAGAGACATCCTCCCGATCCCCCACACTTGCTAGCCAGCAACCCTGCTTAACTCTTCATAAACCTAACAGGGAATTCTCATGGCATAGAATCGAGGGCTATTTCAAGTAACAAAGTTTCATGCAGGTGAGCTTGGGTTGGAGGAAATGCTTCCAGGTGGGCATGGGTGAAAGGTCACAGAGTCATGGTATCACAGACTCTGATACACAGAGTCAGTGTATCAGTTTGGATGCTTGGAATTGGTGTTTGTCTGAGTTAGGGTTTTACCGCTGTGAGCAGACACCATGACCAAAGCAACTCTTATAAAGAACAACATTTATTTGGGGCTGGCTTACAGGTTTAGAGGTTCAGTCCATTATTATCAAGTCAGGAGCATGTCAGCATCCAAGGAGGCATGGTGCAGGAGGAGCTGAGATTTCTACATCTTCATCTGGTGGTGCCAGTAGGAGACTAGCTTCCCGGCAGCTAGGACTAGGGTTATTAAAGCCCATGCCCACAGTGACACACCTATTCCAACAAGGCCACACCTTCTAATAGTGCCACTCCCTGGGCCAAGCATATACAAACCATCACAGTGTTAGATATTATTTTTATGAAAATATTTTGTAGTATTTTTAAATAAAATAAAATTGGTCAGTGAGATCCATCGTTTTTAATTTTACTGACGCTCTGCCACACTACAGGTTGGATAAAGCTCCCTGACTCTTAGTGCAGACTCACAGCACAGGACTCAGACCCCGGGTTCTGGAATACGGATAACTGAACAGGTTTCCTCTTAGAGAGCAAAAGGGATTTATTCTACCCGAGCACCTTGACTGGAATGCTCAGGAAGAGGCAGGTGCAGCAGTTAGCGCATGCTGTTTCTAACTAGTCCCCAGATGGTTCCCCACCTCAACTAGGTCATAAAGAAACAAAGTTAAGTACAAACACACACACGTGTTTATATAGCTACTGCCTTCCAGTGAGCTCAGAGCATATGTCCACATACCCAATCCCATTGGTTCTCCTGGTTGGTGACAGCCTCAATTCGTCTGAGATCACTGTAGAGCAGAGCAGCTGATCTGGGCTCAAATGGCCTAGTTGGTCACAACGGAAAAGAAGTTTTGTATTACTTTATGTGAAGAGTGCCAGAAGCCCGGGACAGCTCTCTTTTCATGCCAGGCTGTGCTGCCAGGCCTCTGAGACCAGTGGGCTTCCCCACTCTTTTTTCTTTTTCATTTATTCTCTCACGTATTATATCCTGACTGCAGTTTTCCCTCACTTCCCTTTCTCAAGTCTCTCTCCCTGACTCCCTCTCCCCATTCACCTCTCCTTTGCCTTCCCTAAGAAGAGTAGGCCTTCCAGAGACATGAACCAAGTATGGTATAGGAATAACAAGCTACAATAAGACCAGGCACATATTCTCACATCAACGTTGGTCAAGGCAACCCAGTAGGAGGAAAAGTGTCCCAAAGACAGGCAAAAGAGTCAGAGACAGCTCCTGCGCCCACTATTAGGAAACCCACAAGAACATTAAGTTACACAATCTTAGCATATATACAGATAACCTAGATCAGACCCATGCAGGCTCCCTGATTTCTGTGAGCCCACTTGAGTTGGGGGTCAATTGATTCTGTGGGCTGTGTTCTTATGGGGCCTTTGATTCCTCTGGGGTCTTTGATTCCTCTGGCTTCTCCAATCCATCCTCCCCTTTTTGATAAGACTCCCTGAATTCCACCTAATATTTGGCTGTGGGACTCTTCATCTGCTGCCATCAGTTGCTGAGTGAAGTCTATCTGATCGCTCTGATGATGATTACGCTAGGCTCTGGTCCCAACACATCCTGCAGGCACAACAAACGAGATCAGAAGTTTTGTGGCTGCGTTGGTGTTCCAACCCCTCCACTTGAGTTCTTGTCTGGTTACATAGGATAGATCTTTCAGGCTCCATGTCCTCATTACTAAGGAGTCTCCACTAGTGTCACCCACATAGGCCCCATGGAGTTTCCATTGTTCTAGGTTTCTACCTTGCTCCTGAAATGCCTGCCAATTCCAGTAGTCTCTGTCTGTCTTCTCTCTCTATTCTCCCCACCTGGTTCTCATGGTTCCCATCCTCATCTGCTCCTAGTCCACCCACAAAAGTGATTCTATTTCTTTTTCCCAGGAAGATCCTTGTGCTCCCCTTACCCGCTTAAGCCCTCTTCGTTATTTAGCCTCTCTAGGTCTGTGAATTTTAGTATAATTATCCTTTACTTTACAGCTAATATCTACTTCTAAGTGAGTACATACCATGTTTGCCATTCTGGATCTGAGTTACCTTACTCAGGATTACTTACTCCATCCATTTTCCAGCAAATCTCATGTCACTTTTTTTTAAACAGCTGAATAATATTCCATTGTGCAAATGTGCCACATTTTCTTTATCCATTCTTTGGTTGTTTCCAGTTTCTGGTTATTTTGAGTAAATCTGCTATGAACATAATTGATTGAGTGTCCTTGTGGTAGGATGGAGCATCTCTTGGGTATATGCCCAGGAGTAGTATAGCTATGTCTTGAGGTAGATCGATTCCCAATTTTCCAAGAAACTGCCATATTGATCTCTCTAGTGGCTGCACAAGTTTGCACTCCCACCTTCAGTGGAGCAGTGCTCTCCTTGCTCCATATTCTCACCAGCTGTCCATCATGTGCTGTCCATCACTTGTGTTTTTGATCTTAGCCATCCTGACAGGTATAAGATGGAACCTCAGAATTGCTTTGATTTGCATTTCCCTGATGGCTAAGGATGTTGAAAATTTCTTTAATGTTTCTGAACCATTTGAGATTCCACTATTGAGAATTCTCTGTTTAGGCTTGTACCACATTTTTAAATAGCATTATTTGCTTTATTGTTGTCTAGTTTCTTGAGTTCTTTACATACTTTGGATATTAGCCCTCTGTCAGAAGTTGAGTTGGTGAAAATCTTTTCCTATTCTGAAAGCTGTCATTTTGTCCTATTGAAAGTGTCCTTTGTTTTACAGAGGCTTTATAGTTTCATGGGGTCCCATTTGGTAATTGCTGTCTGTTCAGAAAGTTGTCTCCTGTGCCATTGAGTAAAAGGCCGTTTCCAACTTACTGTACTATCAGGTTAACTGTATCTGGATTTATGTTGAAGTCTTTGATTCACTTGGACTTGAGTTTTGTGCAAGGTGATAGATTTGGATCTATTTTAATTCTTCTACATGTGGACATCCAGGTAGACCAACACCATTTGTTGAAAAATGATTTCTTCTTCTTCTTTTTTCATTGTATATTTCTGGCTTCTTTATCAAAACTCAGGTGTCCATAGGTGTGTGGATTTATGTCTGGGTCTTTGATTCTCTTTTATTGATCAACCTGTTCTCACATCAATGCCATGCAGTTTTTATCACTACTGCTCTGTAGTATATCTTGAGGTCAAGGATAGTGATATTTCCAGATTTTTTTTATTGTACATGATTGTTTTAGCTATCTTTACCTTTTGTTTTTCCATATGAAGTTGAGTATTGTTCTTCCAGAGTCTGTAAACTGTTGAGATTTTAATGGGGATTGCGTTAAATCTGTAGATGGCTTTTGGTAAGGTGACCATTTTTATTATGTCAGCCTACCTATCCATGAATGATGAAGATCTTTCCAATTTCCTATGTCTTCTTCAATTTCCTTCTTCGAAGACTTGAAGTTTATATCATATAGGTCTTTCACTTGCTTGGTTAGAGTTGCCCCAAGATATTTTATACTATTTGTGGCTACTGTGAGGATGTTGTTTCCCTGATTTATTTCTTAGCCCCATTGTCATTTGTATATAAGAGGGATACTTTTGTTGTTGTAGTTGTTTGAGATTGTCTTGTATCCAGCCAGTTTGCTGAAGGTGTTTACCAGTTATAGAAGTTCCCTGGTAGAACTCTGGTGGACACTCGTGCATACTACTATGACTCCCCTGCCCTTCACTTTGGTGTCCTCCCACAATGATGAGATAGAGAAGAGAGGTCGGTTATTTTCCTTCCTTGGCACCCTTTACCGTGGGGAGACTGAAAGGCGCAGGTGTGGGAGCTGCCCACTCGCATTCAGTGACTACTCTCCTCCTCACCTCTGGGTGCTCTAGCCTTTGAAGAGTATGTGATATGACAGTTTTGTCAAGACTCTGAACAGGAATGCTCAGTAAGGCTGTTTGATAAGGAGAATCCGAGGTTTCGCTCTCTGTACCTGGGGCTGGGAATGAGAACAGATGTGTTTCTCTGCGCCTGGGTGATGGGAGAGAACAACTGATGTGCCTGGTAATGGTTCTGCTTATGGATTTAGGGAGTCAGGCTTGAAGCAAAGTGAGGGACTGGCTCTGTTTGGGCACAGAGGTGACTGGGTATTTGTAACTGTTTTAAGCTATTTGGGGCTTTATTTCCCTTTTGTTTCCTTAGAATGTTATCTATCCTATTAAGTTCTCCTTGACATTGTTCCAAGGAAGCACAGAAAAAGCTACTCAGCACCATTAGTCACCAGGGAAATGCAAATTAAAGCCATCATGCGATTCCACACAGCATATTGCACTTACCTAAAGGGCTATGATGCAAATACATAATGCCAAAAAATGTAGAAAATTACAAATGTTGTCAAGGATATGGAGAGATGAGAACTGCACACGTTGCTGGTATAAATGTATAGTTGTTTGGCCATGCCAGGAACACTGTGGCAATTCCTCAAAAAGTTAAAGACAAAATCACCCTGCAAGCCAGCTATCCCATCCATTCACAAATGAGCTGAAAGTGAGACTCATAACAGACCCTCATATACCCACCTTTATCAGTCGGAAGTTGAAATAAACCAAATGTCCATCACTGGGTGAATACAGTCACAAGTTGTTATATATATCTATAATTGTGTAACAGTTACACAAAGATGGAAAGATACAACGTACATTTGGAATTGTGCATTAGCTGATTAGAACTGGAAATAAAAGGAGAAGCAGTGGGAAGGTCTCCCCCTTGCATTTGCGAAGTTTGGGACATGACATGAGGTTCCTTGGTCTGTCACTGAATGTGACTCTGTGTGGACAGGTTGCTTATATGCCATGAACTCAGAGCTGAAGTCTCAGAGCAACAGTGTGAGTCAAATTCAGTTAGAATGGTCCCTGGCTCATTTCCTCAGGCAGTAGAGCCATCGCCAGGAGGACAGCCAGTCTGAGCTTGCAGTGTGCAAAGCCGAGCTGGGAAGTCTAGAAAGAAGGACAAGAGGGAGTTGTGACTTATTGAGACCAGCATGGTAGGCTTCTGTCTCGATCCTCACTACAGCCCGAGAATGTGATACTTGACCTCACACAGATGGGGTCAGTCTAGGGTCACATGGTGAGCACAGGGCAGTGAGCCTCAGTTTGGGTTCCAGGGTGCACACAGGATGCACCTGAACAGAGGCGGTGTCACTGCTCCCAAAGGTCAGCAGAGCTGTGCCGCATCGCCAGCGGGCTTCCCTGACCTCAAGAAGCTAGCCTTCACATCTGATCAGTAATGCGGGAGAGCCTTTCCTGAGCTTCCTCTGCTGCTCTGGTCTGTGACTACCCCAAGCGCGTACCTCTGTGTTTCTAATAGCTCAGATCTACAGCCTTGCCAGTGAGCCACTACGAAGCCTGGGACCACACAGCCTTTCTGTCTAAATACTTCCGCTCCGCACAGCTGTGAGGGCGCCCTTGCGTTCTCTGGTAAACAAGGCAGGGTGGTTGCCTTGGTGTCTTTCCGTCTCCCTTTGTCTCTTAGGAGATGCTCACAGTCCAGACCCAAGAAGAAGCCTCTGGGCAAGAGTGAGACTCATGGAGCCAGACCTTCTCCTCGCTGAAACACCTTCGTGAGATTTTTTTTTTTTTAAAGTGGGGCTTTGCTGCCTTGTTTGGGAAAAGGCAGAAGGTACTAGCTTCATCTGATGAAGGATTTAACATGTGTTATTATTGTTGCTTTTTTAACCACCAGGGCTGTTCAAATTTGCAAGGGTGGAATGTGTTACCTGGGAGGTGGCAAGTCCCCAGAACTGTGTGTTTTAAACAGACGACTGAAGACTCGGCAGCACATACGGAAGGTTTAAGAGTGAGATGCTCTCTTAAGTACATCTTAGCCTTGTGACTGGATTATAAATATTCTGCCATTGAAATAAAACAAAGTTTGCTAATACTACAAAAAAAATCACAGATGTGTGTGTGTGTGGGGGGTGTATTCTGAAGGTGTGGTACGGCCAAATGGAAGGGCAGCAGTTGAGTTTTTGATTTTTATTTTAGAAAACATGGGATTTTCAGGTTCTTTGGCTGCATGCTGTTTAAACAAAGGAGTTATATACTAGTCACCAAATGTGCCCTGCTGTCGCTCCTGTGTGCGTGCATCTTCTAAGTTCTTATAAGGGCTGTACCTCCCAGCTACCTGTGGGTGGGGTCGGTGCATTGTAAACAAACACAGTGGCTCCTATCCCTCCAAGGAATTTCTTGTCCAGGTTGATCACCTTTTCTCCCTTCTACAATCTAAACAGCATTTGAGCCTGAGTCTCAAATCCAGGGAAATAATGGGGCAGAGCTGAGTTTCCAACAGTCAGATAAAGGTGTAGAAAAGAGGTGAGAAACAGCCCTCTGTGGTTTGGTGGTCCTAGCCATTCCTGACTGATTAAACTTCTTGCTGTGGTACACAAAATAGATTTCTTTAGAAATTAGAGGAGGGGATGAGAAGAGCTAAATAAGAGACAGGAAGTATGTGAGGGGGAGGACGGGTGATGGTGGGGAAGATTCAGGAGTAGCCAGGCTGTGGTGGCTCACACCTTTAATCCCAGCACTCGGGAGCTAGAGGCAGAGGGGCAGAGAGGCAGAGAGGCAGAGAGGCAGAGTTAGGTGGATCTCTGAGTTCTAGACCAGCCTGGTCTACAGAGTCAGTTCCAGAACAACCAGGGCTACACAGAGAAACCCTATCAAAAAAACCTATAGAAGAAAAAAGAAAAGGAAAGGAAAAAAGAAGTACTTTGGAAAAGAAGGTAAGATAGGACCTAGTAGACAATGAGATTAATCTGCAGGCACATTTTCAGTTTCAAAAAGAGACTTATCTATTGTCTTTACGTGTATGTGTGTGTGAGAGTTTACTTGCATGTGGTTCTCATAGAGGCTTTGGGTCCCCTACAACTATGGTTATAGGCAGTTGTGGGCTTTGTGATGCAGGTGCTGGGGCAGAATCTGGGTCTTTTGCAAGAGTAGTATGTATGCTCAACCACTGAACCGTCTCCCCAGCGCCCCAGGGAACTGTAAGTGTTCTCACTGTTCCACTCCACTGTGAGCATGATTAGCTAAACACATCCCTGGGATGCCATTCTTGGTTAGCCTTCTTGGAAAGAAAGCTCCATTTCCTTTTTCTAGAGGGAGGAATTACATTCTTACTCAAATTCAGCTTCTCTCTCACAGGCTGGCCATGCTCTGTTCCAAAAGCCAGCTTCTTCTAATGAGGTCTGGAAGAAGGCTTCTTTTCTTGGACATACAAAAGGGTCTGTTCCAGAAACTAGCTTCCTGTGAGTGCCGAGTTTGCAAGTGTTAGGGACTCAGCTTTCTCAAGAAGTTCTTATAAACAGTCACGCCCGCTAGCACACGAAAGGCAGTCAGCCAGGCCACTCTTACCACATCCATATGTTCTGGTGAATGACCTTTAAAAAGGAAGCACCCACCCTCAGCAAATCCAGTAGGATGCCCTGGCCCTAGAAGGCCTCACCGTGGAAAAGTTAGAGAGTATTCCACACATCTTCTGTTGCTGACCTTTACCTTGTAAGATTTTTTTTCTTTTAACCAGACCCCAAAAGTCACAATAACTCCTACTTTGTAACTCACACTGTTCCAAGTCCAGCTGCTTTTGCATGACAGATGTGACAACTAAGTCATGCACAGTGACCATGGGCCCAGACTTACAGTTCCCCTCTTCAGACTACTGAGATGGGAGGACAGGCAGAGAGCCTGGCAGGTGATCTGTGGATCCCCAAGTCGACAAAGAACCTGGCATATCCAGATGCTAATCAAGGCAGTGCTCAAACTGGCACAGAGCCTTTCTCCAGAGTAAGCAGGCCACCCTGAGACACTGACTGAGTTCAAGAAATCCCCCCATTTTTACCTATTGAGAGAGGCCAGTCTGACCATTTCCTGCTTTTACCTTCAGCCGCCGACTCTCTTGAGGAATTTATATGACTTGAACATCTTACTTATAAGTTGGGTCCAGGGATCTTGGGAGTTGGTTCTTTCGGGTTTTAGGAGTAACTACTGGAAAATGTTTCTACCAGTAAAGCCCAGTCTCATCTCTATAAAGACTCTTGCCTTATACTCTAGCTGAAGCAAGACATGATTGTGTCAAAAATAGTGTGACATTAGTCATTACATAGGGTGGGACTTCTGTTTGTTTTCTTTTTCCTTGGGTGGAATGTTGGTGCCTGAGAAAAACATGTGATAAGCTTGCTGATAAGACTTTTGCAGAATTTCTCACAGTAACATCTGGGTAGTTTTCAAGGGCTGTTTGAGGCTGGGAAAGTGTTCTCCTTGTGATATCTAATTTCACTAGAAGACAAAGACCTTCCTCTGTCTTCCACTGGAGCTGTGCTTCACACTGCTCTTGGGGTTGTTGGACTGATGGAAGAGCGAGACAAGTTGTGACAGAGACAAAAACGAGAATATGGCCAATGGAGGAAAAGAGGGCAGAAAAAACAGAGGATGTGTTTGTCTGCAGAAAAGAGACATCTCTTGAGGGGAATTACTCTTGGGAGGTGGTGATGGAAATGAGGTGGGAGCCACTACAGCTTCAAGAGCCCTGAGAGGGGGGGACCATGTAGAAATAGTCCCAGTGCCCGCTGTTTTCCTTGGTGCTAGTCTGCTGGAAGTCTCACGAGAGGGAATTTTTTAAGAGGATGTGAAGTACATTGGAGACAACAGGCTAACTGTGTTTCTCAGTAACCACAGACGTAACACTCTGGAAGAAGCAAGGAGTTAGGGCATTTTATTTTTCTGTTCTGCATTTGCTTTAATTCATTGACTGCACAGTAAACGCCCACTGGAGAGATTGGATGGGCAAGACAGATTTTAATCCTGGACCCAGGATTGTGGTGACTTACATCGTCACTAGCAGTGATAAGTCAAGAAAGGTGCCTCTCATGTGCATGGTCTTTCTTCAGACCTTTTTATTTATTCTGTGCTGGCATTGAACCCAAGTCATCATGCATGCTGGGCAGATGTTCTACCATCGAGCATCACAACACATCACACATCACACATCACACATCACACATCACACATCACACATCACACATCACACATCACACATCACACATCCATGGTCATGCTTACTGTGTTTACATGGCACCATTCCCTAAAGGCAGATTAGATCAAGAAAGTAAAGAAATGGAGAGAAGGCACCCAGGCTTTAGGCACACCTCTAAATAGCCCATCAGAGAGGTCATCGCTGTTCTTTCCACCCACAGAGAGCAGAGAGGCCAGGAGTAGGCCACCTTGAAGCAATTGTCAGAATGGAGAAGGAGGAAGGAAGAGACCTTCCACACCAAGACATAAGACATATAGAGGGAAATTGATTCTACCCCACAGCTGTCTTGCCACTTCCATTGGGATAACATTTCTCCAAACCAAATAGGGAATGAGACTGCCCATTTACACATAGCAGAGGGGAAGAAACTAGTAAACATTAAGAGGTTATCCCATGGCGTGGCTGAGTTTCTTCAGTAGGTAAAAGTGCTTGCTGCAAATGCATGCTGATGCCCTCTCCACCCCATGTTCAAGTCCTTCGAAATATGTAAACGTGGAAAGAGAGAACTGACTCCACAGAGCTGGCCTCTGGCCTACACCACACACACACACACACACACACACACGCACGCACGCACGCACGCACGCACGCACGCACGCACGCACGCACACACGGAGAAAGATTCGTTTTTTTTTTTTAAAGCTTGTTTCAATGTATAGTATCTCTATATGGCTAGTTTTTTCCCCTGCCCCACCTCATTTTGCAACAATATTCCTTTATAGTAAAGGAAATATTAGCTTTGATTTGATAAATAAAAACTTAGCCACAAAGCGTCCTCAGGTGGCTAGAGCATAAACTCAGCCTTACATTGTGTAGCGGGCCCTTTTCTTATTTGCTGTCAACATCTTCTCTGACTAAATATAAGTGCTCGTGAAGAGTGGTTACACAGGGACAGGCACCAGCATCTGTGGAGTCATTAGGAATCACTGAACTGCAAAATATCGCTGTTCAAAAGTCCTGCTTTCTCCCGTGAGGTGCTTTTCATATCTTATTTTGATAACTGAATGCAAATGTGCCCCAGCAACCTCCTCTCACCTGTCTGTGCTCTCTGCGTGATGGTACAACAGTATCTATTTATTTCAGTCCATTAACAAATACACATCCCAGTTTAGATACATACAAATCACCTGTGTTTGGGGAGTTAAGGCTTTTTGAAGGTAAAAAACAAAACCCTCTTTAATTGTAGATCTAATGATTTTGCCTTTCTATAATTATTTTTGACTTGTTATAGTGTGTTCAATGCCAGATACTCTAGACTGGAAAAGAAGAGTCCCGTTCATTGTGAACTCTTGTGTCTGGACTGGTCACTGTTTCTGCTAACCTTGGTACAAGTGGGCCAAGTGGGCTCTCCCTCCTTTTCTGGCCTGTATTACTGAATTGGTAAGGATCTGGGTAAGAGATTAGGTGAAGGTTTTTGTTTTGTTTGTTTTGTTTTGTTTTGTTTTACCCCAGACACAAATATATGGCTGCTGGAAAGAGCCCTGAAAAACAAGGCACATGGTACAAGTACTTTGTGCCCCAACAGGTGCCTAGAAACCAAGAGCTCTTAGGAAAAACTAGTTTGGATGCTATTGTTGGTGTCTCCATGACTATTGTGCTACCTATGACTGAAGCTAAAAGTCGTCCCACCTGTACCCTATTAAAGTGCCTCATAATCATGTATAAAGTTAATTAATTCAGTACCCACTGATTAAGCACCCACCTTGCATCTCACACACACACACACACACACACACACACACACACACACACACACACACACACACACACAGTTACAGGGATGCATGGCCAGATAAGAAGCCTTACTCCAGTCAACTTAACAAAAGGTGGAGATGCAGACAGACGCTTGTAGAGACCCAGGGTCCTTGTTGATGAGTGTAATCCAACAGCAGATATTCTGGAGGGGTGCTCTAGCAAGGTCATTGTGATCCCAACCCTGGAGTCTGCTCTCTAGTGCCTGGATGAAGAAACAGAAGAATAAAGTTTAACTGCATCATCAGGCCTAGCCAGTGATGTTTTCTCTTCCTATCTGAGCTCTGGCATTAGGAGAGAGCCAGCACACAGTGAGGGCCCAAGGGAAGAGGATATGCACTTCTTCCCAGGCCTCAGCTGTTCTCAGCTTGCTTTTCAGCGAGCTGATTATGCTTGACAGCCACTTACCACTTAGTAGGTCTCCAGAATTGACTGTCAAGTTGGACGAGAAAAAGCAACTTTCTGAAAGAATATTCAAGTGAGAAGGACAATCATGTGAGACTTAAAGCCAAACAGGCTGTCACCGGGAGCTGTCACTGCTGTACTTCCTGCATAGAAGAACTAACCTGAACACCTAGAATGATGGCCACCCAAGAGACCTTTGTGTTCTATGTAGTGGAAGTGATACCTGAGAGTCAGGCAGCTGCTTAAGGGGCCATGATTGTGTCTTTGCAGGAATCGTTCCCATGCGTCTCAGTAGATGGCATCGTCATCATCTACTTCACAGACTCTAACAGGGTTAAACTTGAAAAGTGTTTACAGAATGGTCTACAGAGCACCAGCTCTCATCTCTTCACTTCTGGGCTATGGTTGCCGTGTGACCAGCTGCATCATGGTCCCTCTGCCACAACTCAGGCCTCTAGCACAGGGAGCTTTGCTTCCAAACTCTGAGCCGAAACAAACCCTCCCATCCTTAAGTTGTGTATGTAGGGATTTTGTTGCAGAAATGGAGTAAGTTGTTGCTATGGCAAACCTTGCTGTGTGCTTTGTAGGTCTCTGAAGAAAAATATGGAGGACACTGGAGGGGCGGGCTAGAGAAACCCTAGAATTCTGAAAACAAACTTAAAAAGACCTTCTGGTGGGAAGAACAGCATGTGGAGAGAGATGTGTGCAGCAGAGTTCTGGCTCATGAGGCGTCAGCTCGAACAAGGACTGAATTAGACGTTGGGCTTTTGAACAGTATTAGAACTGTTATGGTTTTGAAAGCTTTTTCAAGTGAACTAAATGCATATTGTATTATGAGAGATCCTCAAGCCTCTGGGGATCTAATAATTTTTAAAAAGTGGGCTTTTATGTCAACTAGACTGGATTTAGATTTACCTAGAAGATATGTGTGTGTGTGTGTGTATCTAAGGGGGGATTTCCAGAGAGGTTTAACAGAGGAAGAAGCATGGGCAGTTCCATTCCATGGCCTTGGGTCCCAGAATGAATAACAAGGAGAAAGTGAAAGCGATGCTTGGTCAAGTTGTAAGCTGTGGTACTCAAGCCAAGATCTGTGTATTTAGCACATACTTGGGTTTCCACGTAAGTCTTTCATTAAAGTTTGGATAAGCTCAAACATCCCAACAGAAAACTGGTATGAAGGCTAAGAATATTTGGCAGTTATAAAAACCCAGGAGTGTCTTCACTGACCTGAAAAATCCAAATCGTAGGAGGGCCTGATTTGTGTTCTCATAAAGGGAAGAATTGTTGACTTTTTTTTTTGTAACAGTTTTTAGAAGTTGTCTACTTTTCCACTAATTCCACTGTCAGCTCAAGTCACATTTACTCCTGATCTCAGACTATTTACCAGGCGTGAAGAAGAGTGAGGTGGCCAGAGTCTTGTGAGAAAGATGAGGTGTCACACAAATAATTATACTCCAAGGTAAGCCATAGAGAAGTGAAAACAGTAGCTTCTGACTGTGGTAGATGAGAAGTGACATCTATCTAGGAGCCAGAGAATGACTCACAAGCCTGTCCCTCAGTCTTCTGAGTTTTAGGCACAGTCTCTTTGATAAGGGAATCGTCCAGCTCTTAAGGACCAGAGTAGATTGTTTCTTTGAAAACCTTTCTTTATGTGAGCCAGATTGCAGTGTTGCTGAGTGGTCTCATTGGCTCATCACAAGGCCCAAGCTCTGAGTGGCTAAGTTCGAGACTCTCAACCTCCTGGCATCCCAGTGAGTAGCCCTTAGGCAGAGCCCATTCTCATCTGGAAAATAGGTGTCATAATATTTACTTCAAGGGTAATTTTGTAATATTTAATTGATGTTTGCAAAACCTTTTGAGATCTACAGATGAAAGGCCTGAGAAACACCACACAGTTATTAAAGTTAGGGCCTTTGTCAGCTCTCAACAGTAGTGCATTTCTTCAATATAGGTCCTCTTTGGAGAGCACTGGGCTTCACTTCTAGATGTGAATAGGAAGAAATTAAGTTTGCTTAGATTCTGTGGGACCGTGAAAGGCAGCCTGTGTTCTGACTGAGCTAGGTTTAAACCGGGAGACCCAGTAGATAATTCTGCAAGGGACGGAGGAGGGTCAGTTTACCATGCTCTCAGGCACTAGGATCCTGACAAGAGCCCTCAGCTCTCCATAGTTCTGTGGCCATCAGTCACGTAGGGCGGCGCCCTAAGGTCCTGGTATTCTGCCTGGACTCACTCCACCCCCACAGTTACCTGGCAACAGCCAGGTATGCTCCCCCCACAGTTACCTGGCAACAGCCAGGTGGGCCTAACCCATTATAAAAGGGGCTGTTTGCCCCCTCCTCCCTCTCTTACTCTTACTCTCTTTCCCCCTTACTCCCCCTCTCTCCCCATTCCCTTCCCCGTCTCTCCTCCTGGTCATGGTCAGCCTCTACTTTTCACTCATCACAACTCTCTGCCACCAATAAACTCTTTAAAGTCATGGGCTGCCTCTTTCCTTCTGGACCTGCTGTGCTACAGCAATGGAGCAAGTCTCCCTCTCAAGAGCTGCATCTGAATCTCCCGCCGGGAAACCTCTCTGCCCTTCCAGCCATGGTCAGGTCATCGCCAAGCTGCAGAACAAGCCAAGGACACTCATTCCTGAAGGAAGCAGCTGGAGCTCCTCCTTTCCCTCTTTCTCCTTCTCCCCCGGGGCGAGATCCAACCTCATGGGCCCCCACCCTATTCTCAGCTCTTCTGCGACATCCAGTGACATCTGCGGTGTCCAAGAGTGAGAACCTGTTGTTCTCCGCCTCTGTGAGGCCAAAGGACCCACAAGTTTGACCCTGCTGGTTCCCTGGGGACCACAAACTGCCCTTCCCCACTCCCAGAGTCCAACTCCCTAGGTCCATGTTTGCTCAGTGGCCAGAGCCCTGGCTGGCCACTGGCCACCACTGTTAACGCACACGTTTCTTCATCCCCACTAGAAGTTAAGCATCATTCTAGATGGCTCTAACTTCTTGTTTTGTTTCGTTTTTTCCACTTTTGAGGCAACAGGCTTGCTTTCTTACTTCTGGTTAGCAGTCTTCCTGAGTGTTCCCTGGAGTGTGCTGTGAGGGAGGAGGCATCCCTTCCTGTGTATTTAGATTTCCATAGAAGACACATGTCTTCAAGCAAGCTTCTCGATTTCAGACACTCACTACTTCCTGCTTTTTGAACTATGGTAGAAATATCATGCTCATCTTGGATACCCGTGACATCTTTATTGCTTGCAAAACAGATCTATTGTGTTAAAAACATGGATTTTAATACGCTTCATGTCTCCGTTCTAAAAATTAGATGAATTCTTTTGTCTGTGATTCTTTAGTCAGGAGAATGGTGCTCCATTTTGTTCTGTTTGTTTCCTTCTGCATTGGTGACTTCTTTTTATTTTTTTTGGCTTTTTGGATTTGGTTTTTTTGAGACAGGGTTTCTCTGTATAGCCCTGGCTGTCCTGGAACTCACTCTGTAGACCAGGCTGGCCTCAAACTCAGAAATCTGCCTACCTCTGCCTCCCAGAGTGCTGGGATTAAAGGCATGCACCACCAACGCCCGGCTGGTGACTTCTTTTGAGGTTTCCTTTCTTTAGATGCTTCAAGAGTAAAAATGAGGGTAACTTATATTTGTGTTAATTTTCTCAAGCAGTTATTTTGAGAATAATAGGGTTTTATATATATGAGAATGCTTTGTGAACCATGAAGGATGTATAGGCACAGTTGGAAGACAGTGGACTATCAGATGCACAATGTAAAAATCAAGCGAATTAGTACAGACAATGCTATAGATATGTATGGAGAGAAAGTTGTTGTTACAGTATTGGTACTCTTCCTCTGTTTTCAAGTTATTGCGAAAATCTCATTTTCAGGCTTCTGTCTGTTGATCATCTAGCCTGTGAACACTTGCAGCAGAGGGGAATTCACCACCTCCCATGTAGTCTATGCCATCGTTTTGAAGCTCCTCATTGATACTACTCTTGTCAAAGTGGATCAGCTCCCAGCACTGGCTTGTAATTCTTGCTCCCTTTTTTCGATTTGTCTCTCACACATGCCCACTTTACTGTGTGTCTAGACTTCTCATGATTCCAGAGGTATTATCAGTGCTTTGTCTATCAATGGGGTAAGCAGCAGCAGAGTAGGAGGGAAATGCTGGGTGCCTGTGTTCTTAAGGAACGGTGCGACTAGGATATGCTTTACCACCGAGATGAGAGTCAGCTACTCCAGTGCCCAGAGCTGCCAGCACCTTGGACACAGCTGGAACAAATACTGTGAATGGATACATGTAGGGAAAGCTTTGCCGTTTGTAAGAGGTATCTTTTTATCCCTCCACATCACTATAGCTTTGAAATCTATGCTTTAACAGTTTTGCATATGAAGTATCACTGTGGAAAGAGTGCACAGCTTTCAGCTACTCCTTCTACTCTGCGATGTATGGAATCCCACTGAACCTTGGACTTTAGATGCCCATGGCACTGATTGGAATTTGGGCGTGAGAGGATGCTGCCATCCCACTTTTATCGGCAGCTCTTTCTTGTACCAATCACCTGGTTACAAAACATTTCGCCTGAAACACCAGCAGTAGATAGATGTCTCAAGGCATCAAAAGTGCTTCTAGGGGCTGGAGACATGGCTCAATAGTTAAGATCACTTACTGTTCTGCATAAGACTTAGGTTTGGTTTCCAGTGTCCACATGGTCTTTCACAACCATCCCTAACTCCAGTTCAAGGGAATCCAATGACCTCTTCTGATTTCAGTGAGCAACAGGTACACCAGTGGAGCACATGCATACATTCAATCAAAAGACTCATAAACATAAATAAACATAGGACATGTGGCTGTGTCTTGAGTCATGGGTCCAAATAAGAGATACACTGGGACATTAATTAGTCAGTCCAGTGCAGCATCTGTTAACTGATCTCTTCCACAGCATCACATCTTAGCTTGGATAATATTTGCCAAGAACTGACAATATAACAGCTACTTGTTTTACATCTTCTTACATAGTATCATTCACCAAATTCTCCCCTCTGCAGTAATAATAGGTATTAATAGGCATTCTTCCCAATAAGCAATTCAGGCTGGACATCAATGTACATTTACAGTTAACTCCAATCTTTTTCAAGGCTATCTTGATTAGCTAAATCAACAAGTTCATAAATTTTC
This sequence comes from Apodemus speciosus, assembly GCA_002335545.1. Classification (NCBI taxonomy): domain Eukaryota; kingdom Metazoa; phylum Chordata; class Mammalia; order Rodentia; family Muridae; genus Apodemus; species Apodemus speciosus. The sequence goes on from BDUI01000020.1 coordinate 375,022, forward strand.
ATCAGTGGATCCCAAATTCATTCTTTCAAGCCTGTGAAATTATTGCTAGTGATTTCTGCATCAATATATATTCTTGGGATAGCCTAAAAACTGCAAATAGGCACATTTTATTCTCATTTACTTGGTTTTCTCAAATATATACAGATGCAACAAGGATTAAATGTAATGTAAAAATCAACTAAAACCATGGTGGATTTTCTCACTATGTATTTTACTAATTATTTGAATTTTTTTATAACTACATCGTACTTCTGAAGCAGTTTTAGATTTACAGAAATATTAAATACAAAGTCTAAAGAGTTCCTTCTATGCCTTCCCCTTCCCCCCTCCTTTCTTGCCTTGCATTATATCAATATATTATTATCCACGAAAGTTTGTAGTACAGACTACACCTTAGGCTTTAATTTGGGGGTTCAATGAGTTTTGACAATTGTGTAATGACACATACACTAACTACTACAAAATGATGCTAAGTAGAGGCTGGCAAGGTGGCTCAAGCAAAGAAGGCCGATGCTGAACCTCATAGTCTGCGTTCAATCCTCAAAACCTACATGATGGACAGAGAGAACGAACTCCCACCAGTTTATCCTTCCTTTCCCCTCCCTACTTATGTGTCTTGGGACTTTTTGTTATTTATTTTTCCTTTTCCTGATGCTATATGATTAGAATTGTGCAGAGTGCTCCATTTTCCAATTAGCTCTTCCTTTTTCATACTCATTGACAAATTGTGTTTTAACGTCGACTGGTAGACAATTTTTTTTTAATTGTTGAATAGCATTTCATTGTATGGATGTGCCACAGTCTTCAAAGACAACCCAGTCTCTTCTAAAGCCATATGCAAGGTTCTCTGTGGGCAAGTTTTTCAATTCATTTGGGCGAGTACTAAGGAGTGCCTTTGCTAGATCGTGTCTTGAGACTACATTTGATTTCGCAAGACATTTCTGAACTGTCTTCCACATTCTGTTCAATTTTGCATCCCCACAACTGTAGACAAGCTTCTGCTCTCCTATAGCCTTGTCCGTATTCGCGTTTTCAGTAATTTTAGTTTTTCTGTCCTAACAGGTTTGAGCAATATCTCACTGTTGTTTGAACTTGCAATTCTAACGGCATACGGTATCGGCATTCTTTCATATACTTATTCATAACATCTATGTATCTTCTGTGAGGCATCTGCTTAGATCCCTCACTTATGTGTTAATTGGGCCATTTGTTGATTGTTTCCTTACTGTTGAGTGTTTGTTTGCTTTGAGACAGTCTCAGAATGCATCTCTTGTTGGCCTGAAATTGACTGCATAGACCAGGATGTCTTTGAACACAGTAAGATCCACCTGCCTCTGCTTCCTGGGTGCTAGGAATCAAAGGTGTGTGCTGCCACTCTCAGCTTTATTTCTTGAGTTTTAAGAGTTCTTTGTATGTGTTAGAGGCCAAGCCTTTATCAGACAGGCATCTTAGAAAAACATTTTCCCTAATCGGTGGCTTGTGCTTTTCACCTTTTAGCAATGTCTTTCACAGGGGAAGTTTTGATTTCTGAGGAAATTCAGGTGATCAGGTCTTTGATTTCTGCTCTTATCACCAAGCCCATGGCGAGTCATCAGGACTCTCGTGTCACCTCCCAGGAACTTCAGCTTCTGTTATTTTTCAGAGGCAATCTCTCCCTGAATCTGGAACTCACTGATGGGCTAGACTAGCTGATTAGCGAGCTCAGGAATTTTAGATTTCAAGGGAGGTGCTGGGCCCCTCCTACTCAGGTTCTTATCCTCGTAGTTGAAACACTTTACCAAATGGACCATCTCTCCTGCATCAGCATCATTTTTTATTTTTGTCACAAGGGATTTGTCATTTCCCTCATGGAGACCATTGTACATAACACACACATTTTAGTGGATTTTTGGTGCTAATGTAAATAATTATTAGAACTAAAAACATTTAAAATGACATTGAATGGGAGGTCTGGGCAGTCATAATGTAGTTTTTTTTTCATCTAGAAGATAAGGGTCCCATGACATTGTGCATGAAGTAACTGATGTCAGGGCTCTAACACCTGATGGCAGCGGGTATCTAAGGACGCTATCATAGCGATGTCACTTGCAGACCAGACTCTAAGAAGGATGGCCCAAGAGCTTTAAAGTCTTTTCTGGTGACATACCTCCTATTGTCAGAAGGTGCCCCATGAGGTAACGGCTTCCTCAGAGACCACCTCTCTAACTGAGGCAGGAACTTACTACATCAGTGTTAAGACAAAGCAGGAATCCTTAAACTACAGCACTCTGACCTCTACCAGTCTTTTAAACTACAATCTGTCTTCCTCCTCTGTGTGGTCACAGTGGCCATTCATTTCATTAATGAGTTTCTTCCATGGGGCCTTTGCCTGTGTGCTTCATTTTCCTAACTCTCCAAGGCTAATGTATGTTCCTCAGACATGATCGTCTTGGGCCAGACCTCTCAGAGCATTGACTGTCTCTGAGTGCTTATCACTTTACATCACATATTCATTTATGTACACGGCTGATGATCTGACTACAAGTTTCAGGAGGGCAGGTGCTGTGCCTGGTTTGCTCACCACTGTGGTCCTAGTGCCATAATTACTGAGGGAAAGACTCTCTGACTAGATATCCTAGAGAGTCATTACCTATAGTTCTTGTTTCACAGCAACGAGTGAATTTTATCAATTATTTGGTTGTCCCAAAGACTCTGAGTTGTAAGATAGGCCCCTATTCTGAGCATTTGAAACATGAAGACTCCAGAGCACAACACTTTTGAGTGTAAGTAAAATGTTACAAGTAGAAAATTCCATGCTCAACTTCATGTACAGGGTCCCAATCAAAACATAAGTACACTAGAGATATTAGATAAAGTTACCTTCTGGATATATATCATGGGAATATAAAACATACTTAAAATTTGTGTTTATTTTTGGGTTTTAGCTCCAGGACATATTATTATATACATTCAAATATATCAAAATATAAAAAGAAGTCAACATGTATTTTGGATAAAGGATATTGAACGCATATAATGATACAGATTGTTAGCCAAGATAGGTTGACTTTCATCCAGACGATATAATCAATATTCAGCTTGCTGGAATAGTGGAAACTGAGTTCTAGCTTCCTTTACAGCAGCATTTCTCAACCTATGGATCATGACTCCCTTGGGGGTTGAATGACCTGATCACAGGGGTCATAATATCAGATATCCTGCACATATGATTTTACATTATGATTCATAATAGTAGCAAAATCGCAGTTAGAAAGTAGTAATGAAATAATTTTATGGTTGGGGTGACTACTGCATGAAGAACTCTATTAAAGTGTCACACAGCATTAGGAAGGTTGAGAATTGCTGCTTTATAGGAGCTTATAGCATTTTGAAAAAAGCACTAACTTAATTATAAAAGCTTATTTATGCCTGTAATTTCAGCATTTAGGCTAAAGGCAGGAGGATTGCCATGAGTTATGGGCCTGCACGGACTACTAGGGTACACTGTAAAACCTTTTAGCTTATAGCGAAATGCTTGCCTACAATGCTCTGTCCTTCCATAGCAGAGAGCTTGCTTATGTGTTAATGGCCTGGTTTTGATCACCTGCGCTACAAAAACGAAAAAACAAAACAAAACAAAACAAAACCACTCCACCCAAGCAACAGACAGTGGCAATGAAGATGGAGGAGGCCCTTAGTCATGGACTTCACTGGAAAACTAGCGTGACAGCATGGGAAAGAAGATGATCAGATCCATACTCAGGGCAGCAGAGAGTTCTGTTCCAAGGAGTAGACCCTCCCTGGGGGGCGTGACTTTGTCTGAGGGCCAGATGCATCCAATCCAGCACCTGTTTTTGTACATTTTAAGTGTTGGCTCCTCAGCCATTCGGGGACTTTTTGACCTGAGTGGCTCAGGCAGATCCTGCACATTCTGTTCCCCATTTCCTGCCACTCCCTACTGTCTCACGCCTGGTTAGGAATTTCCCGTGACTGTCGTCTAGATGAATCCCTTGTCCAACCCTTGGTTGGGTCCAGTCCTACTTTGGATCAGAGAGAAGAACTGTTTTCCACATTACTGCTTTGTGTGAATTTCAGTGAGATACACCGTTAGATTTTGAATCATCCAGGGATCTAACATCCAAGAACTCACAGTCCACTCAAGAGGGTGACATGTACATAAAATGACCAGAATATTCTGTGCCTGGGCGATTACCAAACAGCTGGGCAGAGGGACTGGAGTCTGAGCCCTGTGTCTGTGGCTCCTGCCCCTGGAATAGTGCAGGAACGGGAGAAGATGAGGAACCTGGCCATGCATTGCAGCTCATTAACTTGTCCTTACTGTGGATATTAGCAGTGACACTGTTGCTGACTGACACTCAGCAAGTTGCTACAATGTTTCCTCTTGGCATCTCTGTTTCTGCCACAATAAACTGTAAGTGATATTAGGCAGTAACTGGGTTATTATAATGTTTAAAAAAGAAGACATATGAGAAAAAATGTCATTTAGAAGAGACATACAACTCATATTTACTCAAATCTTCCTTTGCAGAAGCATCAACAGAGTCCCTTGCAGAATGTGTTGGCTTGCAACTCTTAGAAAAATCTCAGGAGGGTCGGGGTCAGTCCTCATCCCTGTCCAGCCATCAGTTAGTTGTGCAGAACATTTTGTGCCGGCTGCAGGCCTGGCCATGTGACCTCTTGTCTTTCTTGGCCCTTCTCCTTGGCAAGACCTGAATAGCTAGAAGCACTGTCTACAATAGTGAGGCCTTTCCCCAAAGAGCCCAATGGTGAGTGAGAATGTCCCATGTTTCAAAGCAGGACCCTCTTCTGAAGCCAGTTCTACTGAAGATACAGAGGACAGAATTGTTTTGTGTTCTTCAGGTCTCCTCCCACTGCGCTGGTGGTCGCTGAAGCCATGCTTTTCCATAATAAATGAACGGCTAACAAGCGTCATACTTGACAACACAAGTGGACACAGGAGCACAGTTTTCAAAGTCAGGAAGAAGGCATATCGAGCTTCGCTTGTCATTTCAGTGCCTTACAGTACCGAAACCAAGTCTCAAAGAGACAAAGCTGAGAGCTGCCTTCCAGGCCTGGCTTCTGCTCCGATCCCACACTGCCTTTTTGTGTGAGCAGAGAAACATTAAGCAGGTTTGTGTGCAGAGATTATTGCATCACTACAGATGCCACTCAAGAAACGTGTGTTCTCGGGAGATGGGATCTGCACCTGCATGATGATGACTGGAGGTGGGTGTGGGGCGGGGCAGGGATGGTTGCAGCCTTTACTGGGACTTGCTTTCTCTTCTCAGATCTCTGTTACTCTTCCTTTATGTTGACTCAATTCCAAGACCCTCTCCTCCCAGCCGGCGGCCCCCAGGACTTTAGAAGTTTCTAGAGCAAAGTCCCTTCAGGATCACAGGCTGTAGGAAAGCAGAAAAATTCTCATTAAAAACTGAAGAAATCACACTGATTAGGCTTCTTGGGTCATGTGCCCTCCTGTGAACCAATCACAGAGTTGGACACTATACCGAGCTAATTATGTAAACCTAGGCTACGTGCTCCACGTGGGGGAAGGGGAGGAGCCCATGCAGACCATGGGGACCATGGGCGGAGTGTAATTAGGATAAGGAGATGGCGCTTTGTGGTCAAAAACTAAACGTGTCCTGCTAATTTCTTTTGTATTATAATGCACAACTTGGGTGTATCAAATCTTCTGTGCCCCCAAGTTCAGGTTTCCTGTTGTTCTAACCTTGCAATTGTGAGTGACAACAGAAATATACTGAGAAGAGTCCTCCCATGGTTGAAGAAAGAGGCCTGGGATAAGATAACATCCCACTGCTGTTGGCTGCTACACACAATCGTTGAACTACATGTTAAAAAGCTATTCAAGATGGTACATATCTATAATCCAAACATTCACAGAGATGAAGCAGGAGAATTGCTGCAAGTTGAAGGCTAGCCTAAGATGAATAGTACTGGGCTAGATATAACTACATAGCAAGACTGTCTCAACAAAAAAACAAAAGTATATATATGGTTATACACACACATATATGTATGTATATGTGTTGTTGAGATGGTCTTGCTATATATGTGTATATGTCTATATGTATAATTTATACATGCATATATGCATGCATATATATATATGCATATCAGACAACCAAAACAGAAAACTCAAAAAGCTTCATGTCTTGGGTTGCTAAAATAATTTCACTGACTATATATATACATAGCTATATATATATATATATATATATATATTTGAGATGGTCTTGCCATGTATATATGCATACATGTATAAATGTATATATGCATATCAGACAACCAAAAACGGAAAACCCAAAAGCTTCATTTCTTAGATTGCTAAGACAATTTGACTTAACATATTGTTACTGAAGACGGGAGGTTGTGTAGCTGTGAGTGGCTGGAGCTATGTAACCCCCCTGGCTGAACTTCACTGATCAACTTCTAAAGCTCAGCACTGACCACCTACGAAGCTCTCCCGTGGACAGGACAGTACACTGCCTACACCCATTCCTCAGACAGGAGATTTAAGTGAGACCATTGAGCAGTTTGTAAGGAGTCAGCCCTTCAGCTTGCAGTGACTTGGCACTCAGAGGCCAGCCTAGAGCCTTCAGTCCCAATCATAACATTCTTTTATTAGCGATGGTTAACACTTTATTTCCCCACATTAAAGAAAAATGTCATAAGCAAGATTCAAATAAAAACAAGCAATACATTTTCTTTTTATTACCAAACGGAAAAAAGTTTTTGAAAATGTTGAGAATATTACATTTTATTAAGAAGGTGAAAACACAGGTTTTCTCCTCTACTTGGTAGATTTTTAAATTGATAATATCTTCCCAGTCGAATTCTTTGTAAAAAGTCTTTTATTTTTGAGATAATAATGGAGTTTCATAATTTCTTCCTTTCCTTTTTTTCCCTCTGGAGAGAATACCCCCCTTGCCAGCAGTCATTTTTAATGTAATTGTCGGTTTCTAAAGAGAAAAAAGTAAAGCTATTTATCACAATATTAATTAGAATAAATAAAAACAACAGATACTGCCTATAGACCCACCCACGCGGGTTGGCTTACAGAGACTGATGCACCAATACTGTAAAGTTCCAACCTCACTTCACAGCTATGCCACATCTATACAACATATAGAGTGAGCTAACCACCCTGTGCTAAGTTTTAAAACATTGTGGCACTATTATACAGCATTAGACCATTTACATAAACAACAAATTGCAGTATTTCTACATGAATCGTTTTAATCTTTCATACTTGAGGGTACTGTACAGTATTGGAACATATATACTATGTGTGATGACTAATCTAGGGAGTTAATAGTCCCAATATTTTCAATTTAAAATTTCCATAATAAGCACTAATTTCAAATGTTTAGGTATTACGACGTGATACTTCCATACATGTGTACAACAGGCACTGATCAATCAGGGTGATCAGGTTTTCCATTTCCTCATCCCTTCTTTGTGTTTGCACACTTTCCTCTTTTTTAGTTATTTGCAGAATACATAATAATTCCCATGCTGGACAGTCACCCCACTGTGCTGTGGAATGCAGAACTTATCATTGCTGTGTTTTTATACCCATGAACCAAGCTGCCTCTGTCCACTCCCTGTACCACCTTCCAAACCTCTGGCTCTCTCCAGTGTCTATTGTTGCTATATTTTATATTGCCTGTAAGCAGGATTGTGGTGCGCTGGAGTTTCCGTGCTTGGCTTCTTTCATTTAACATTGCATCCTCTGGTTCCATCCATTTTGTGGTCCGTGACAGGCTATTCCTTTAATAACACCAGAGGTATGGGAAGAGAGAATGTTTAGAGGATTTGGAATTACTGAAGAGTAGGAGAGTGGATAGGGTCAGAAATGTGACAGTCAAGGTCCAGAGCTTCTTAAAGGGAGGTTTGTATTGAGGCTCTGGGGACTGAGGAAATGGGAGTGTCTAGAAAGAATGTAAGAGCTGGAGATTGTGAAGGCGCGCTGTGGAACGCTATCCTCTGGACATGGCATGCCTGTCGCACACATGATCCTACAGCAGCTCTGGCTACCCACACAAGAGCCGCTCCAAAAAAAAAAAAAAAAAAAAAAAAAAAAAAAAAAAAAAAAACAAACCAAAAACAAAATCCAAAAAGGAGCATAGAGGGACTCCTGAGTACCCATTACTAGTCGAGGAACTATTTGTAGTCGATGGTGGCCGGGGAGGGGGAGTTAGTATACTGTAAGAGTNAAAAAAAAAAAAAAAAACCAACAACAACAACAAAAACCAACCAGAAACAAAATCCAACATGGAGCATAGAGGGACTCCTGAGTACCCATTACTAGTCGAGGAACTATTTGTAGTCGATGGTGGCCGGGGAGGGGGAGTTAGTATACTGTAAGAGTGAGGCCGCTGGTAAATTTCCCACATCGCCAAGAATGGCCCATGTCTGTGTACAAAAAAAAAAAAAAAAAAAAAAAGTCAAGATAGGAAGTAGATGCGATAGGGGGCGCTCTTGGGGGATTTGGAAAGGGTGAGGGTTGGTATTATCAAGATACATTATATACGTTTATAAAATTGTCAATGAATAAAGAGTAATTCTTCAGTTCTTCAGTCTGGGGTACCATAATTGAATCCGGAGGTCATGAAATATTTGGCAACAGTAAAACACTTCTGAACCCACAAGGAACAAACTTAAACTCGAAATCAATGCATACCGATCTCAGCGTGTTTCTGGCTGCGTTCACCCACGTAGGTTGCGGGGCTTCTCTGCAACCTTGGTACTGAACACACCACAGTTAACCTTTGAATTGGCATGAAAAATGACCCATAGTCTAGTGGACATTGCCCAAGCCCCCATCTCAGATCTGCAACTACCTTGTGTTCTGATTTGCAGTGTTTCTACTGTAATACGGTGCAAATTTAGCGATCTTATAGAAACTTAATGGTTTATTCATGAGAAATGAAAGACTTAACGTTTCACTACTGTCACTCACTCCTCGGCATGTGTCACATCAGTAAAGCTTTGGATTATAGCATATGGGAAAGTTTTTGTTTATTGTTTTTAACTGCTTTTTATCTTACTGATTTGAGTTCTAGTTTTAAAAGCATTAAAGGAGAGATGGCTCAGCAGTTGAGAGCACTGGATGCTCTTGCAGAGGACTGGGGATCAATTTCCTACACCCACATAATGGCCCACAACACCAGTTCCAGGGGATCTGATGCCCTCCTCTGGCCTCCGGGGGAACTATGCGCACACATGGTACAGAGACACAGGACTAGACGAAACACCTATATACTTAAAAATGAATAGAATAAAGTAATTTAAAGGCATTAAATGAGTTTTAGCTCAAGATTAGGACAGAGTGTCTAACAACCTCTGAAATGGCCTTAAATGTATTTAACCACTTTGTAGTATGAGCTTATGTGAAAAGCCATTCTGGACAACTGTGAAATCAAAATATGATCGATTCTAAAAAATATTAGACACACTCTATATAATGCAGTAACAAATATCCGGCCAAAATTTAATTATTTATGCAAATAAATAATATATCCATTTCACTAGCATGCAAACTTGCCTTTATCTGTATTTAGCAGGTCATAAAGTTATTTGTATACAAGTAACTATTTTAAATAGATTTACTTATTACTTGTTATCAGTAAATGTTTGGCTTGTACACCTTTTCAAACATCTCAGGATTGCTCACAAACTTCTCAGGCACAAAGGAGTTGCCAGTACAGAGTGTTTATGCAGCTGTGGCCAAGGAGGTGTTCCCTGTGGTATTTTTCAGTTTGCCGAGTACGTCTGTATTTGTATCCGATTTTTATAATTTCGATATTAAAATATGTTCTTTTCAAAGTATATTATGCAGTTTGGATTGAGACATATTTTACTGGTGGCTAAGTTTAGGGAGAAAAGAATTCAGATTTCTTTCAGAACGTTCTTCTTAAACTAAATATATCTTGAAAGCCCTCGTGGTCTCGTGGCTCTGACCCTCTGAATTTCATCCCTGCAGATCTTTGTGCAGGAAGAAGGTAGACCTGACTGATGTCCTCCCATGGAGGGCAATGACAAGTCAGTTACCTTCCAATTTCACTTCCAGCGGACCCACCCTTTCAGGCTTGGATCAAGCACTGGGCTTCTCTCTGTCAAAACCTCAGGTCCTGCCTGTGTAGTGTGGAGACACGCGGGGCCTGTTCCCTTCCTACTTTCTTACCATAATGGAAGCAGTCAGTGGTGATAAACAGATTAAGGAGTTATCTACCACGAGGAAAATGGCAGAAGTTGGCATCCTTTGCTTTTATTTCCATGTTTTCCAAACTTAGAAATGTTGAAGTGATGTGCCCAAGGACAAGCAGTGACAGGACGAGGTAGCCTGGGCCTTTGGGTCCCGGTGGCACTTTGCAAAGATAGGCTATTGCTTCATGTATTCCCTAGGAGCTGCCTACTCCTCCTTAAGGCAGAAGTCAGAGGCAAGAACCTGGTTGCCATCTTACGCTGCAATGCTAACAGGACTGTGAGCAAGGCAGGAGGCTTGGGTCCTAGGCGTTCTCTTCTCTAGATTAAGCACACAGGCATTATTGCTGAAACCCTCTACAGTTCAGGAGGCTATGACCTTAAGATATAAAACCTCACTTCAACAGCACTCATCCCGTCTAACCAGATGACCCACTCCCCAATCCCCGGAATCTTGGGAAAGTCCACTGGGACTGGGTGAGAAGCTCCAGATAGCTGGCCCTTTCATGTCAGGGCCGTGAGAAGGTTTGGTAGGAGCCTTAAAGTGGTGTCCTTGGCTGATGTGGGCTTGGGTGTAATAACACCTTGCGCTTCTGCAGCTTCTTGCTTCTCAGGAGCTCAAAGAGCTTCCCAGACATGATCTCACTGTTCTTCCCATCTTCTTGGGAGGACGGTTGAGGACAGCCTCATCCTTCCCTAGTCCAGCCCACACCAAATGGATTAAGTGGTTTTCCCACAATCATATCCTGGCTGAGTCAAGTGCAGGATCCTGGAGGCCAGACTTCTGGCCCTTCTATCCTTGCCTCGTGTTGCTCTCAGGATTGATTAGCTGCCTCTCAAGGCTGAGGCTTCCATCACTATTATAATGACTTGAGACATTTCTTGGGGGAGCCCAGGGGAAGGAGACTCCTTTCTTCCAGGCTCATGAAATTGCTGATGGATAAATTGATTAGAGAGAAAAATTTGAGCCTAGAGTGACTCACACTACAGAGGGATCTGGCAGTGTGTCAAGAGACATGCATAGATACTGGGATGAAGTGTGTGGGATGCTGGGAGCCTAGTGCCGCCATCTTGGTCAGTGCAGCTTATCCTGGGCTCAGGGAGGGTTGTGCCTCACCAGCAGAACATCCCAGGCTTAAGCTGAATCCAATTGGTTACTCCTTGGTTAATTTCTAAACGGTAAAGAAACATGGAAGAAAAAAAAAAAGGTCAGGGCATGAAGCAAGAAATATGAGTTTATTCAAGCTTTACATATTTTGGTCCCATATACAGTTAGGAAACCTCTTAATTTCTTTGTTCTTAATTTCCCCGTTCATGAAACTGGATAATGCCTGCTTCAACAGTTTTTTACGCAGAACAAAGAAAGGGTCATTGCAGCCATGTTCATACAAGCATTTGGGCAATTTAATAACTCCAAACACATACACAAAACCATGGTGTTTCGGGATTCCAACTTTCCTCCATATTTTTGGAGAATTAATTTTATATTAAAGTCAGCATACAGATGTAGTGCTAAGTGGTATGATAAAATGGAATACTTTGGAAAGATAAAATGTTTAAAGAAGTTTTATCTTATCTCAGGGTTGAGGTCATGACTGATCCTTTATCTCTAGATCCTACAGGATAGAATTCCATGTTCTCTTACCACTAGACACCATTCGGAGTTCAGGTGAGACTCCCAAGGCATGTTTGCATAACATTCGATTCCTTTGATTTTCTTTTAAGAGTTGTATTTTTTATTTTTGGTAACTTATATGATCTTAGTTCATATTATTTCAGCAGTGTCTTGACAATTTTTTTTAATGGAAACATGTTGTTAGCTGTTGTCACATTCTAATAAAATAAATGGTTGCATGGATCCTGTGTTCACTGAAAACCCATTGCTGAAGAGCTGATCTTTTTGGCCACTTAGTGTCTCTTATGTAAGGAAGCAGAAGACAAAACTCCAGCTGAAAAGTTCAGGCCAGTGAGCGGCCACTTCCTCTGGAGAATGCCACTGATGCTTTTGATCACATGATGACAGACAGGAAGTCTGTCACTTTCCCATTGTGCAGTCAGGGACCTCCACGCTACCTTACTTTTGTATTTAGTACCACTGAAAGAACCAGCTCTCACCTTAAAGGGGGAACATGGCTTATTCTGGAACAGATGTGAGCGATCACGGCTAGGTAACATGTATATCTAGGCCTCCCCAAATACAGTGTTCTGACACAGAAGCAGTTTTGTAGTAACAGAACAACAACGACAACAACAACAACAACAACAAAAATCCATAAATTGAAGGCAGTTTAAAAATGCATTTCTGAGTAAAACATAGAGGTGGTTACAGGAAGAGGAGGGAATCTCTTCTGCAGGCCTCTGTTGCCATGGGATGACATTGTCAGACTGGGTTGGTGGAAGCCGGGAATATGATAAATTGATAGATTCTAAAAGGTTTTTCTCTATTAGTCACAGGGTGTTAGTTCTGACTCAGAGGCGGGGAAGGAATGGCTATTTCTAGGCTAAAGCTAGTCGAAGATAAGGTAAGTTGCTTTGGGCCTGCGGCATTCCAAACTCCCCCACTGCTACTTTAATGAGTCCATCATCTGTCTGAAGAGAGAGGCAGCTTCCTTCCAGGAACGCTCAGGAAAAACAAGCATGAGTGAGGTTCCGGGAGTCATCTTCCCCCTTTCTTTCATAAAATGGTTCCGTGTGTGTGTGTGTGTGTGTGTGTGTGTGTGTGTGTATGTGTGTGTGTGTGTGTACCCGCGTGTGCGCACATTCCGGATATATATCTGTGCACCATGTGCATACAGTGCTTGGGGAGGCCATAAGAGGGCATCAGATCTTCTGGAACTGGAGTTACAGATGGCTGTTAGTTGACCTGTGGGTGCTGGGAATGGAACCAGGGTCCTCTAGTTAATAGCAATAGGTACTATTATTTATTTATTTATTTATTTATTTATTTATTTATTTATTTATTATGTGTAAGTACACTATAGCTGTCTTCAGATGCCCCAGAAGAGGACATCAGATCTCTTTACAGATGGTTGTGAGCCACCATGTGGTTGCTGGGATTTGAACTCAGGACCTTCGGAAGAACAGTCAGTGCTCTTAATCGCTGAGCCACCTCTCCAGCCCCCAGCAGTAGGTACTCTTAACGCCTGAGCCACCACTCCAACCTCTAGGTCTCTGTATGTAACACCGTAGTACTTTAGCTGTAAATCTCTCCCAGGTATTTCCACTTGCATTATTTGAGATTTTATTTCCATTTTGAGATAGGGTATTGATTACAAGAAAACCAAGTCAGCTCTAGCTTTATTTGCACAAGAAGTTTTAAAGTATAAAATTAGAATCTTCCAGAGGTAAGGCCAGAGGCAAGCTGAGTAAAGATTCTAGGTTTGCCTCAAGACTTTTAAGTGACACAATTTGACAGTTCCTGATTAAGAAGAACCCTCTCCTATCACCAACTCATCCTCAAAAAGAAGCCTTCCAAGTCTGTTGTTTATCATCTCTGTCCCTCACCCTGCACTTACAGGCCAGTTGAGAGTGCACCTCGGGTCTGTAGTCAACTGCTATTCCCCAGCTGGAAACCACTGGGGGCCCAGCATTGACAGAGGTGGGCTTCTGAGCCCAGAGACACAGAGACATGTTTCTCAAATGTTCCACTGCAACATAATGTGTCAGTCAGCTTTCTCTCCTGGAGACAAAAATATCCAGAATAAACAACCATCTGGAGGAAAGATTTCGTTTGGTTCATGGCTTCAGGTTTGTGAGTATTTGGCCCTGTGGGTCATGGTAGAAAACTGTGGCAGAGCAAAGCTCTGGCTATTCTATCAGAGGCAGAGGTGAGGGAGAGGGAGAGAAGAGAGGAAGAGAGGGAAGGGAGAGAGAGGGAGCGAGGAAGGGAGAGGTATAGGGTTAGGGCTGTAGTCCCATTATATTTCTAAAGAAAGCACCCCTAAGGACATTTCTTCTTTAAGTGCTTCCAGCTGAGTATCTGCATCTTCCTGATGATGCCACCATGGGGACCAAGCTTTTAATACATGGCCTCTAAGGGTCATAACAAATATCACTCACTTCTTTCATCCCTGCACCGCCCTTTAGTGCTAAGTGGTATAAACTGTGGCACTATTGTTACTGGAATTATCAAGGATCAAGGTCTGGGCCTTGATAGGCTCAGCCACCACCTGTCCTTAGTAAGCCAATGATATCAAGAAGTAGTAGTGAGGCGCGCGCACACACAAAAGGCATATATGTCTTAGGCATGTCCTAGAGCTGTGATCTGTTCTAGGTATGGGGAACCAGGGAGGAGATGACCTATGGCATGGAAGTTGACTTTTGGTCATCATGTGTGGCATTTCGGGGGCCCTGGGTGACATAGATTCAAGATGTGCACACTCATGTGGTCTTGTAGACGTCTCATCTGGCAGGAAAGGCCAGCATTCAGACCCTAAAGCCTGGAGCCAGCATTAGGAACCAGAGTTGTCTGATTCTACTGCTATCTCTCAGTTCCTGTGCACATGAGAGACTTCCCTTCTTATCTCACCTGACCTTCTCAGTGACCTTCTCAGTCCCGGTTTCCTGAGTGTAGGAGCTGGGTGATCATAGTGAACACCAGTCCAACGCCTCATTTTAAAGATGGGACTACTGATCGTAGTTATTGTTAATTATTCAGTTAATTACTGAAGGAACCTCTCAAGTTCCTTATATTGTACATTAAATATCCATATAACACTCTCCAGTTCAGGGTTAGAGCATGGAGAATTTATAATATATATATATATGTATATATATGTATATATATATATATGTATATGATAACACAGTCAAATCCACTGCATTTAATAAATACATCTGCAATTAGAGATTTTGAGCAAAAAATATTATGAGAAATAAAAGCAAGCAGGAAGAAAAAAATATCAAGTTAATGGAGTTGTACTGTTAGAAAAAGTACTTCCCTCATTGGATATATTGAATTCACTCAAATCTGCTATTGCAGAGCAGAGATAAAAATTAATAGCTTTGTTTCCTGTGATCTCTTTATCAGACAAAGTGCAGGACTAAGGCTCTCAGTTACTTTAATGGAAAAACTGAAGTTGTATTATCAGATGATAAGGCTGTGTCAGGTGTTATTTTATTCTCTTATCTTCCTTGTTCAAGGTGAGATGCTGGAGTCCTGATGGATGAGCTGGCCTGCTGTGACTGTGGATCTGAGCCTTGATCTCACTCCGACTTTCAAGATAACAGTAGCAGGTGAGAGAGGCCTCTGGGCCAGCTGATTCTGATCTCAGACCGAAGCCAGGGTCTTGATGACTGGGGTGCTTGACACTGGACAGGGGACTTGAGGAGATCTGCTAACTCAGTGCAGTTAGCAAGGAACATCTGAGATCACCTGCTAATGTTTGCTGAATAAACTCTCCGGGAGGGGTCATGAAGCAACTGCAGGGTAGCTACTCTGGGTCACATCGCTTCATGACCATCCCCTCCCCCCAGAGAGTTTATTCATCGAGCATTAGCAGGTGATCTCAGATGTTCCTTGTGCTATGTTTGTTCATGATGAGTCATGCCAATCCCTGCTACCCTTGGGAAGCTCGCAGCCCAGAGGGCAGCAGGCTTGATCACGAGGGAAGGAGGCTTATTCATATCTTCCTCCTCCTCCTCTGGGCTTCCAGAGCACTTTGTACCTATCTGTACTTCAGTTGTTGTGTTGTTGGTGTTGCGTGAGCAGCTATTTATCTGCAAGACTGTGTTTTCCCTATTTGCATACAAGCTCATCAGAGAAGAGTGAAGACATACATGTGGTCTCATGCCCACTGTTTAGCACCATAGATGAAGTAAAACCAGTATGTGTGAACTATTAGTGTGTAAAACAGCTGTTGTGTTTATTTGGTATTTAATTACTGGTGTGTATTTTCTCTGCAGCATCTCCTTCAATCAGTTTTACTAAGAGCAGAGGTTTCAAAAAGAAGTAGCTTTGCTGAATGTTGAGCACGAGTCATAATTTCATGGCTCAGGCCCCTAATCACATGCAAAAGGGCTTTGGTGTCTCATCGTTCACTGGTGCTAGTGGTGGATCATGACTGACCATGCGCCAAGAGAATGTTGGCCACCAGTGAGGAAGAATAGGTTCTGATTGTTCCCGCTTTCCACTGAGATCAGGATTAGGGGCCAGGCTGTTCCCTGTCTAAAAGCCTCAGTGACTTTATCTGGGAATTTTAGGGGTGGTGTGGTGGGGGAGGACTCTGTCTATCATGCTTCTAAAGGCTGTTGAGGGAGTATTATGAAAATGGATGTAGAGGACTGCCAGGTAAGATAGCAGACTAGACAGAGCCTCCATTCAACCTGGTGAGGAAAAATCAAGATATGAAAAATATACTGTATTTCAAAAAGAGAAAGAGGAAGTCCTCCAGAACTGTGCAAGAGTAGTGATATGATACTGGAAGAGTACAGAGCCAAAGACAGGTGCTGCATAAAGAATGACCTCATCAGTCAGTGCTCCATCCTGGTGCTCCTGAGAAGGGCTGGGAGGCACACGTGAGTGGTCCCATTGTCTGGCCTATGGTTCTTGACGAGGTCAGTGAACATTAATTCATTTTAAGTATATTCCCATTGTTTGCACCATTTGATTCTCATGCCATCTAACAGTTTGCTTTCCCCACACTGTCTGGTCCTGGAGAGTGAGCCCCCAAGAGTAGGTTCCTCAATAAGAATATCTCCAAATCAAACTAGTTGAGATGTCCAACAAATGCGAAGATCACATCACAGAAGTACAAGAGATAGCAAATGGCAAGGTGGCACTAATCCTCTACAAGGTTACAAGTCTTTAACTGTTGAGTTAAATGATGTTAAAACAGCTGAAATATCGCAAGAAGATTTCAAAAGTTTCCTAGTAAAAGTGATGGATTACCTTAAACAAGATATGAACAAGCAAATGAATTCAAGCTAGGACACAATGTGAACGTCAGCAACATAGAATGGAATTCAGCAAAATGAATGAGAAGATAAGCAAGACTCAGAAGGGAAACCAAGATTTTGAAAAATGAAGCAAATAGAATTGCTGAAAATGAAAAAACTCAATTGAATGAATGAAAAACTACAGTGGAAATCATGACCAATAAACCCAACCAGGAATAAAAAAGGAAGTTGCAGATGGAGAATATGATTTAAGAAATGCTTCCCTTGAACATTAGGTTAAAAAAAGGGGGGGGGGGTTGGCCACAACATTCAAGAACTCTGAGATGGTCCCAAGAGAGCAGATATAAGAATCCAGGGCCTAGAAAAAGAAACAGGCAGACACTAAAGATTAGAGAAACTGTTTGATGAAATTATAGCAAAATTTTCCCTTAATCTAGAGAAATGAATGTCCAAACACAAGAGGCAATTAGAGCTCCAAAGGGACACAATGAACCCTTTTCCTGAACATTCCAAGATGTGAAAACTACAAAGCAAATAATTATTAAAAGCTGTGCAGGAAAAATGCCAACTCACCTACAAAGACAAACACAGCAGAATAATATAATCTCTCTCAGAAGCAACTCCAAAAGCCAAATAAATAAATAAATAAATAAATACATACATACATACATACATACATACATACATACATACATACCAATATATTTTAAGTCTTGAAAGTAAGCCACTGCTAGCCAAGATTACTAAATCCACAAAGCTATCATTTAAAATTGACCAGGAAATAGGGGCATTTTGTGACAACAAAGGCAGTTCATGACCACCAAATTTGACTTTAGAAGGTACTTAAGGGAATGCTATACACAGGAAGAGAAAGGAGTCAATCTTGGTAATGAGAACAAAGGTAAGAATGTATTATGTGGGAAGGACAGAAGAACACAAGGGAGCTATGTTCAAACAGTAAGTAAGAAACCCCTCATGCTGAGGAGAAAGGAAAGAACAAACAGTAGTCTAGCTGCAAATAAATAGCCAACAGGATCACAGAGTTTAGTCAACAACTCTCAATGAGAATCTTAAGTATAAACATCCTCAAACCACCAATAAAGAGATACAGACCGTCTGACTGGATAAAGAGCCTAGATGTAATTGTCTCTAATCAAATCTCACTGACAAAGATAAAGATTGAGAGTCAAAGGGTGGAAATCAATTTATCAAGCAAAATCAATCTAGAAACATGGTGCCATAGCTATTCTAATACTCAATAATGTAGACTTCAAACCAAAATTAGTCATACTGTTAGAATGATCCTCTAAGGTTTCTTAAGGTTTATAAACGCATATGCAACATAAGTGGAGATACTCAATTTTATAAGAAGCAAATGCCCATGAATATAAAAGGTCTGTTGGGTTCTGATTCAGTAGAAGTAGTTGACTTCAATACCCCACTCTCATCTTTAAATGGGTCATTCAAATACAAGGGCAACAAAGAAACTTTATTGTTAAACTATACTGTAGAAATGAAATACATTTATTTCCTCAGCAGTTCATTGACCCTCTAAAGTAGACCATATTGCATGTAATAAAGTATGTCTCAACAAGTGTAAAAAAGATTACACTGGAACTCCCCAGAAAGTACCCACAATGGCAGTAAACTGTATCCCATACCCTGAACCTCATTTTCCCCGGCCAAGTCTGCCTGCTTTCCTGGAAACATACTGGCACCAGAGATAACAGGTAATCCTCTAGTCTTCACAAGCCCTTGCTACCAACTCCCCTGAAAGTACCCTCAGCAGCTGTAAACTACATCTCATACTCTGTACCCCATTTTTCATCCCACAAATCTGCTTGCTTTCCATGAGGCAAGCCCTGAATCAGAAACAGTAGGTAAGACCCACCTTCAAGTCCCTGCCCATAAACTTGCCTGACAGCACACACAAAAGTGGTAAGTTGCACCCCAAACCCTGTGCCCCATTTTTTGCTCCACAACTCTGCCTCCATTCACAGAGGACTGCTGGTACCAGGGAACACCAGGTAAGACCCTGCCCTAAGCCCTTGCCTGACATATTCCCCTAAAATACACCCAGCAACATTAAACTACACCCTATCCCCTGGACTCCATTTTTCAGCCCACAGTCCTATCTGCTTTCCTGGAGGACAGCTAGCACCAGGAACCTCAGATCACATTGGTAATAGGGACCCCCAAGGCCTCAGAGGTCACAAAAAACCAGTAGAGAGATCCAATAGAGAGATTGGATTATTTACCACAACTCAGGTCAGTGGACAGAAAGGAAACAGAAAACCAAGAGAAAATCATCCCTCAAGCACTCATCCAACAAACAAGGAAATGACTATAAAACCAATCTTACAAAGATGATAGAGGCCTTTAAAGAAGAAATTAATAAATCCCTTAAAGAAACACAGGAAAATACAATAAAATAGAAGTAAAGGAATAAAACTGTTTAAGACTTCAAAATGGAAATAGAAGCAACAAAGAAAACACAAACTGAGGTAATCAAGGAGATGGAAAACCTAGGGAAGAGAACAGGAACACCAGACACAAGCATTACCAACAGAATACAAGAAATGGAAGGCAGACTCCCAGGTATAGAAGTTACAATAGAAATCTTTTTAACAAATGGTGCTGGTTCAACTGGAGATCAGCATGTATAAAAATGCAATTCGAACCATTCTTATCTCCTTGTGCAAAGCTCAAGTCCAAGTGGATCAAAGACCTCCACATAAAATCAAATACACCAAAACTTATAGAGGAAAAAGTGAGGAAGAGCCTTGAACACATGGGCACAAGAGAAATTTTCCTGAACAGAACACAAATGGCTTATGCTCTAAGATTAAGAACCAACAAATGGGACCTCATAAAATTGCAAAGCTTCTGTAAGACAAAGGACACTGTCAATAGGACAAAATGGCAACCAACAGATTGGGAAAAGATCTTTATCAACCATATATCTGATAGAAGACTAATATCCAATATATGCAAAGTACTTAAGAAGTTGGACTCTAGAGAATTAAATAACCCTATTAAAAAATAGAGTTAAACAAAGAATTTTCAACTGAGGAATATCAAATGACCAAGAAACACCTAAAGAAATGTTCAACATCCTTAGTTATTAGGGAAATGCAAATCAAGACAATACTGAGATTCCACCTCACACCAGTCAGAATGGCTAAAAAAAAAAAAACCTCGGGTGACAGTGGATGCTGGTGAGGATGTGGAGAAAGAGGAACTCTTCTCCATTGCTGCTGGGATTGCATGCTGGAACAACCACTCTGGAAATAAGTTTGGCAGTTCCTTAGAAAATTGGACATAGTACTATCTGAGGACCCAGCTACACAGTAACTCCTGGGTATATACCGAGAAGATGTTCCCACTATGTTCATAGCAGCCTTATTTTTAATAGCCAGAAGCTGGAAAAACCCAGATGTTCTTCAGCAGAGGAATGGATAGAGAAGATTCCTAGCTCTAATGTCCAGAACTTTTTATTATTTTTATTTTTTATTTTTTATTTTTATTTTTATTTTTTTGGTTTTTTTCGAGACAGGGTTTCTCTGTATAGCCCTGGCTGTCCTGGAACTCACTCTGTAGACCAAGCTGGCCTCGAACTCAGAAATCCACCTGCCTCTGCCTCTGCCTCTGCCGTCTCCCAAGTGCTGGGATTAAAGGTGTGTACCACCACTGCCCGGCCAGAAAATATTTTTAACAAAATCATAGAAGAAAAATTTCCTAACTTAAAGAAATAAATGCCTATAAACATACAAAAACATGCCTATAAACATTACAGAACACCAAATTAATTAAATCAGAAAAGAAAATCCTTCCATTACATAATAATTTAAACACTTAATGTATAGAACAAAGAAAGAATATTAAAAGCTACAAAGAGAAAAGTCCAAATAACATATAGAATCAGATCTATCAGAACTGCACCCAACTTCTCATCAGAAACTTTAAAAGCCGGGACCTGGGCAGATGTCTTGCATTCTCTAAGAGACTATGGATACCATCTCAAACTACTTCACCAGGAAAACTTTCAATTACCATAGAGGGAGAAAACAAGATATTCAAAGACAAACTCAAATTTAAATAATATCTATTCASAAATCCAGCCCTACAAAAGATAGTAGAAAGAAAACTCCAACCCAAGGAGGTTCTACACCCAAGAAAACACAGGAAATAAGTTCACACTAACAAAACCCAAACACATACATGCACACGTGCGTGCACATGCACACACACACACACACACACACACACACACACACACACACACAACTATCATTACTATCAAAATAACAGGAAATAAAAATTATTGGTTATTAAATCTCTCAACATCAATGGACTCAATTCCCCAAGAAAAAGACACAGGCTAATCAAATAGATGTGAGACAGTATTCATTATTCTACTGCATACAACAAACACAAGTCAGCAACAAAGGTAGATATTACTTCAGAATAAAAGGAAGGGAAAAACTTTTCCAAGGAAACAGATTCAAGGAGCAAGTTGGAGTAGCTATTCTAGTATCTAATAAAATAGACTTTGAACCAAAATCAATATAAAGAGATGGAGAAAGAMTCTTCATACTCAACCACCAAGATGACATCTCAATTCTGAATATCTATGCCCCAAATGTAAGGGCATCCTCATTTGTAAGAGAAACATTACTACAGCTTAAATCACATACAGAACCCAACACATTACTAATGAGAGATGGCAACACCCCACTCAAACTAATGGACAGGTCATCAAAATAGGAACTAAACAGAAATAATGATAGTAACCGAAGGTATGAATCAAATGGACCTAAGATATCTACAGAACATTTCACCCAAACACAGAAGAATATGCCTGCTTCTCAGGACCTCATGGAAGCTCCTCCAAAATTGACCATATAGTCAGTCAGAAAGCAACAGATACAGGAAAATTAAAATAATTCCCTGAATCTTTCCAGATCACCATGGATTAAGGCTGTACTTCAACAACAACAAACAACAGAAAGCCTACAAACTCATGGAAACTGAACAACTCTCTACTCAATGATCACTGGATCAAGGTAGAAATAAAAAAATTAAAGACTTTCTAGAATTCAATGAAAATTAAAGTACAACAAACCCAAACTTATGGAACACAATGAAAGAAGTGCTAAGAGGAAAGGACATAGCACTAAGGGCCTTTATACAGAAATCAGTGAGATCTCATATTAGCAACTTAACTGCACATCTGAAAGCTCCAGTACAAAAAAGAAATACACCCAAGAGAAGTGGGCAACACGAAATAATCAAACTCAGAGTTAAAAATCAATTCATTAGAAACAAAGAGAATACAAAAATCAATGAAACCAAGAGTTGTTTCTTTGAGAAAATCAACAAGATAGACAAACTCTTAGCCAAACTAACTCAAGGGCAGAAAAATATCCAAATAAACAAAACCAGAAATGAAAAGGGAAACCTAACAACAGACATTGAAGGAAACCAAAGCATTAAGTCTTACTTCAAAAACCTGTACTCCACACAATTGGAAAATCTAAATGAAGTGCACAATTGCCTTGATAGATAACACTTACCAAAGCTAAATAAAGATCAGATAAACAATTTAAACAGTCCTACAATCCCTAAAGAAATAGAAGCAATCAGTAAAAGTCTCCCCCATAAAAACCCCAAATGACAACAAAAAACCCCCAAACCAGAACAAACAAAAAAGACCCAAAACAACAAAACAAAACAAAACAATACCAAACACCAAAACCAAAACCCAGTTGGTTTTAGTACAGAAATATACCCAACATTCAAAGAAGAGCTATTACCAATACTCCTCAAACTAGTCCACAAAACAGAAACAGAAGGGACACTACTAAAAAGTATGAGGCCATAATCACCCTGATACTTAAACCACACACACAAAAAAGAATTTCAGACCTATTTTTCTCACGGTAATTTTTACGTTTTTTGATGTAAAAATATTCAGTAAWATACTAAAAAACTGAATCTAAGAACACATCAAAAACTTTATGTTGACMAACTAGGGTTTATACAAAGGATGTAGGAATGCTTCAACATACAAAAATCCATCAATTTAATGCACCATGTAAACAAACTGACATACAAAAAYTATATGATCATTTCATTAGGTGCTGAAAAAGCCTTTGATAAAATTCAACACTCCTTCATGATAAAATTCTTAAAAAGATTAGGGATACAAGGTGTATACCTAAACACAATAAAGTCAATATACAGCAAGCTGATAGCCAACATCAAATTAAATAGAAACTTAAAGCAATTCTACTAAAACCAGGATCAAGACAAGGCTGTACATTATCCATATTTATTCAATATAGTACTTGAAGTTCTAGCTAGAGCAATAACACAACTGAAAGAGATCAAGGGGATGCAACTTGGAAAGGAAGAACTCATATTATTGCTATTTGCAGATGATATGATAACAAGTGACCCCCAAAACTACCAAGGAATGCCTACAGCAGATAAACACCTTCAATAGAGTATTAGGATACAAAATTACCTCAAAAAATTATCAGTAGCTCTCTGTCTTAGTTAATTGCTATGAAGAGACACCATGACCAAAGCAACTCTTACAAAGGCAAGAATTTAATTGGAGCTGGATTACACTTTCAGAAGTTTAGTCCATTATCATCACAGCAGGAAGTATGGCAGCATGCAGGAAGACATGGCACTAAAGAAGGAGATGAGAGGTCAGCATCTCGATTCAAAGGCAACCAGGAGAGACTCTTCTAGGCAGCTAGAAGAATGATCTCGAAGCTCACCTCCACAGTGACACACTTTCTCCAAAAAGGCCAGACCTACTCCTAAAAGGCCATATTTCCTAATAGTGCCATTCCCTGAGCCAAACATATTTAATCTGCCACATTCTACTTCCTGACCCCCATAGGCTTGTTCAAACACATGAATCTATGTGGAGCCATACCTAGCCACAGCATATTGAAAAATACATTTACTCTAACTTTAAAAATCCCCATAGTCTATAACAGTCCCCAAAATGTTTAAAGTCTCTTTTGAGATTCATGCAGTCTCTTAATTATAATTCCCAATAAAATTAAAATAAAAAAGCAAATCACATACCCTCAACATTATAACACACACACATATACATATATGTATATATATATGTGTGTGTGTGTGTGTGTATATATATATATATATATATATATATATATATATATATTTGACATTTAGCATTCCAAATGTCATAATGAGGAAATACTAGACCAAAGCAAAATCAAAAACCAGCTAGGCAAATTCCAAATTCTACATTTCCATGTCTGATATCCATCTCCTTTCAGCTTTGTTGACTGAAACAAACTTTGTTCTCTTGGGCTGGTTCCACTCCGTTAGCTGCTTTCCTATCCAGGTATCCCATGACTCTGGCACCTTTAATATCTTGAGGTCTCCAAGGCAATTTCAAATTTACAGCTTCTTGTTCCAATGTCTGGAATTCACACATGATTTTTCTGAGTTCCTCCAAAGGGCTTGGCTCATTTCTCTACCTCTGCTCTCTGTAGCACTCTAGGCTCTGGTTGACTTCACTGCTGCTGCTGTTCTTGGTGGTCATCTCATGGTACTGGCATCTACAAAACACTGCTGTCTTCCGCTGTAACTGGGCTTCACCAATAGCTTCTCATAGGCTCTCTTCATGGTGCTAAGACTCAACTTCTTTGCATGACCCCTTCAGTCCTGGGCTATCAACTGCAACTGAGACTCCATCTTTACCAATGACCTTCCCTGGTCTCTTACAATGCCAGTGCTCAGCTGTTCTCCATGACCCCTTCAAACCTTCAAAACTAGTACCACCTGGGTGATTCTAAAACATTACCAATCTAGCTGCAGCATGAGGTACAACCTTGGATATCTCTGGAACAGTTTCTTCATGCTCTCAGAAAACACTTCCCAGAAGATTTTACCTCAGTTATGCTGGTCTCTTCTTAATCACCACGAATTTCTTAGCTTCAGCTAATCAGTATCAGTTGTCTCAGTGGTCCCTTCTATCCTTGACTCTAAAGTGAGAGCCATGTGTCTAAAGTTGTTGAGTTCTGCTACTTGGTGGAGCTGGAACATGGCCTCCCTATTCTATTACATTATCTCCAGCCCTTTGTTTTCCAACTCCTTCACTGCCTAAGCTTGGCTGTCCTGGAACTTGTTCTGTACATTGACCTTGATCTCAGAGATTTGCATGGCTGTTTCCTGGGATTAAAGTCATGTATCACCATGCCTAGAGTTAAGCTTTCATTGTAGATATTAATCAAGTTGAAACCCAGACTAGCCATCGCAATCCATCCCTTGTCAATTTGACACATGATCATATCTCTTTATGTCCAAATAAAAACAATAACCAAGTCTTAATAATGCCAAAAATGATATACCTTTTCCTCAAACAACTGCAAATACATGAGTTTAGGTGGATAGGATCTTGCCCCAAGGTGACCACTCCATTAAGTCCATTTAATATTCCTGAACACAGGATTTGCCTCATTCCACTTCCTGGTACCCCTTTACTCTTTGATTCATACATTTTGTATTTTCCTTTCTAAGCTTGCTACACTTGATCAAACTGCTCTTCATGAGAGTAAACCAGAGGATAAAGTTTATGCTGGGCATTTGTGAGACTTCCTTTGTCAAAGCAATTAATATAAATCTCTTTACCTTAGCCTCAGGCAGACTCTTCAGACAAGGGCAAAAGCAGCAACATTTGTCACCAAAACATCGTAAGTATGATCTCCAGAGTTCAAATCACCTTTAGCACCAATGTCTTCTGTAGTCCAACTGTGATGTCCCATTAAGTCCCAGTTAAAGTATTCCATGGCTTTCCAAATCCAAAGTACTAAAATCCACATTCCTCCAAACAAAAACATGGTCAGGCCTACCACAGCAATATCCCGGTCCCTGGTACCAAATTCTGAAATTGAATAAGACATCAAAAATTGAAGAAGACATAAGAAGATGGAAAGATCTTCCATATTCATAGATCAGTAGATTTACCATAGTAAAAATAGCCATCTTACCAAAAACAATCTACAGATTCAATGCAATCCCCATTACAATTCCAACATAATTCTTCACAGGACTTGAAAGAACAATACACAACTTCATATGGAAAAACAATCCTGTTTTTAGCTAAAACAATCCTGTACAATAAAGGAACTTCTGATGTGTCACCAATCCTGATCTCAAGCTGTACTACAGAGCAACAGTAATAAAAACCACATGGTATTGGCATAAAAGCGTACAAGTTCATCAATGGGATCAAATTAAAGACCCAGAAGTAGATCCACACAACTATGGACGCTTGATTTTTCATCCTGCACAAAACTCAAATCCAAGTGGATCAAAACCAAAAACACTAAATCTGATAGAAGACAAATTGGGAAATAACTTTGAGCACACTCACACAGGAGACAACTTCCTGAATAGAAAACCAACAGCTCAGACACTAAGTTCAACAATTAACAAATGGAATCTTACAAAACTGGAAAGCTCTTGTAAAGTGAAGGACACTTTCAAAAGGACAAAATGCCAGTCTACAGAGTGGGAAAAGATTTTTCGCTAATGTTACATCTGACTGTGCAGTGATATCCAAAATAGATAAAGAACTCAAGAAACTAGATATCAAACCAAATAGCCCAATTAAAAACTGGAGTACAGGTCTAAACAGAGAATTCTCAACAGAGAAATCTCTAATGACTGAGACACACTTAAACAAGTGTTCTACATCCTTTGTCAGCAGGGAAATGCAAATCAAAATGACTCTGAAATTCCATCTTACAGCTGTCAGAATGGCTAAAACCAAAACCTCAAGAGAGAGTACACGCTGGTGAGGCTGTAGCGTATAGTTAAATTGTTTATATGCACTGTGTGAAAATGTGTTTCTGTCCTTCCTTACCTGACTAAGGCACCTTCTGATTGTTTAAAGCTTATGGCCTATAGCAAAAGGAAGAATAGAAGGTGGGTCATCTGGCAGAGTGAGAACACAGGCACTCAGGAAAAAGAAACAGCAATATAAGATTTTGCCCCCTGAGAAGTCAGATGTATGAAACTAAAGAAAGGTAATCAGCCAAGTGGCAGAACTTAGATTAGTATAGATAGGATACTTGAGTTAGGAGCTAGTTTGGAACAAGCCCTGTTTAAGACCAAAAGCACTGTAAATAAAAATAAGCCTCTGTGGTGTTATTCCAGAACTGGGGCAGTGGAGCAAGGAAATCCTCCATTGCTGCTTGGATTGCAAACTTGTACAACCACTTTGGAAATCAATTTGGCAGTTTCTCAGAAAATTGGGAATAGCTCTACCACACCCAATTATACCTATACCGTTTCTGGGTATATACCAAAACGTACTCCACCGTAACACAAGGACACATGCTCAACTACATTCATAGTAGCTTCATTCATAATAGCCAGAAACTGGAAACAACCTAGATGTCCCTCAGTCAAAGAATGGATAAAGAAAATAGGGTCGTTTACACAATGCAATATTACTCAGCTACACAATGGCATATTACTCAGCTATTAAAAACACTGGCATCATGAAACTTGCAGGCAAATGGATGGAACTAGAAAAGATCATTGGGAGTGAGGCAATCCAGACTCAGAAAGACAAATATGGTTGTACTCACCTATAAGTGGATATTATCCATAAAGTATAGGATAACCATGCTACAA
The DNA here is from genome assembly GCA_002335545.1 of Apodemus speciosus. Classification (NCBI taxonomy): domain Eukaryota; kingdom Metazoa; phylum Chordata; class Mammalia; order Rodentia; family Muridae; genus Apodemus; species Apodemus speciosus. Next base: position 402,844 of record BDUI01000020.1, read on the forward strand.
CAGCCCCCAAAGAAGCTAAGTAATAAGAAGGACCCAATAGAGGTTGATTGAATCTCACTGAGAAGGGGAAATAGAATAGACATCAGGGGTGGATGGAAGGAGCGGGAGGGATCAAGTAGGGGAAGGTTGGAGGGAAAGAGTATTGGGAGAGAGAAGGGGGGCATCTCTGGGATGAGCTAGAAACTCAGAACAATGGAAACCCCCAGGAATCGATGTGGGTGATCATAGCTAAGACTTCTAGCAATAGGTCTTATGGAACCTGAAATGGCCATCTTCTACAACCAGAAAAGTCTTTCAATGGAGGTACTGGGATGCCATCCCAGCCTCATAGCCTTAGACCCAAAATTTGTCTTACCTACATGATATTCGGGTAAATATGGACCAGAAACTGAGGGAATGACCAGTTGATGACGAATGGCCAAACTGTACTTGCAAAGAGGAGCCTGGCAGAACTATCTTCTGAGAGGGTTCACCCAGCAACTGATGGAAACAGATGCAGAGTCCTACTGCCAAACATTAGTTGGAGTCTGGGGAATCCAGAGTAAGAGGGGAAGGAAGGACTGAAGGAGTCAGAGAAGTCAAGAACACCACAAGAAAACTTACAGAATCAACTAACATAGGCCCGTGCTGGGCCACACAGACTGAACTGCCATAGAGCATACATGGGACAGACCTAGGTCCTCAGAACATGTGTAACAGTTGTGCAGCTCAGTCTTCATGTAGGTCTCCTGACAGCAAGAGCAGGGGCTGTCTCTGAAACCTGTTGCCCACCTTTAGATCCCTTTCCCCTAACTAGGCTGTCTTGGCAAGCCTCCACAAGAGAAGATGGGCCTAGTTTAACTGCAAATTGATATGCAAGGAGGGTTGATATACATAGAAAACCCAGGGTCAAACAGATAGGATATCCCATTTCTGAGGAGAAAGAGAAGATGGGGCAATGGGGTTCAGGCTGGAGGAGATGAGAGGGAGAGATTGGGAGGAGAGGTGGGAGAAGAAGATGTGATCAGCATATAAAGTAAATAAAAAAAACAAGAAAATTACACTGCTTTTTTGTATTTTCTCAGGTCATGGTGGATTAAAACTAGACGTGAAAGGGCAGGTCAGGCTGCTCAGTGGTTAAGAGCACTTGACCTTGCAGATGACCCAGCACCCAAATGGCAGCTGACAACTGTCTGTAGCTCCAGTTCCAGGGGAATGATGCCCTCTTCCGACTTCTAGGTCACCAGGCATGCACGTGGTATACAGACATGTATATAGGTAAAGCACTCACGAACATAAAATAAAGTGATCAAAACAAACTGTTGGGATAACTTTTCTTCACATTGTGTGACGGTGTGTCTCTGTATTTTCAATGGTTAATTCTGCACTGGCAGAGACCTGAGGGCTGGCAGGGCTTTGGTGTCATCATTTCTATGGACGTCACTGGATTTTTCTGTTTTGTAAATATTTGTCCTTCCTCACCAGCCCAAGGCAATCTAGAATAGTATCAGAGATTGTCTCACTCGTGATTGGTTGTAATAAAGATCAGATGTCCAATAGCTGGGAAGGAAGGAGGAGGGTGGAACTACCAGACAGAGAGAATGAAGGGGAAGAATGCAGCAACGGGAGATTCAGAGAGAAGACACCAAAGGGAACAGATGGGGACAGTAGCGGAGCAGGGAAAGGTGTAGAGTTAGCCACATGGTAGGGCATAGACAAGATCATCAGTTTAAGCTGGATGAGGTAACTGGAGACTGTCCCAGATGAAGGGCTAAGCTTTAAGCTATTTAAAAAGCCTTCATGTCATTATACCACTGGTAGGTCTGCAGGAAGACCTGCTGTAACAAATAACAAAAAACTAGAAGCCAATAACAAAAGAAGCTACAAAACATATGGAGACTGATTAATATACTCTTTAATAAGCAGTGAGCCATTTAGATAATTAAATATTCCCAGAACTGGTGCCAATGAAAGTACAACCCATTAGAACCCCTAGGGCACAGCTAAGGCTGTTCTAAGAGGGAAGTTTATAGCTATGAGTGACTATGCTTACAAAGTACCAGAGAGATCTCAAGTAAATAAATAACCAGACTGTCTTAGTTAACTTCTCTGCTGCTTTGATAAAATACTATGACCATAATTACTTTAGAGGAAAGAAAAGCTTATTTGGCTTACTGTGCACAATCAACCATTGAACAAAGTCAGGTTAGGAATTCAAGGCAGAAAGCAAGAGGCAAGGCGGTGGAAGAAAGCTGCTTGCTGGCTCACTCCTCAGGTCACTCCTTGGCTTCCTCTATGGCTCACCCACAGGCTTATACTTAGCCAGTTTTCTTATTTTGTTTTAATTATAGGAATGCATGTGTTCCTGTGTTTATGTTTGTAGACAGGTATGTGGGTGCCCTGAGAGGCCACAGGAGGTCTCCAGATTCTCTGGAGTTGCAGTTATAGGCGTTGTAAGCTCTGGCATGGGTGTTGGGTACTGAACTTGGGTCCTCTGCAAAAATAGTAAATGCTCTTAATCACTGAGCCATCTCTCCGGACCCTTTGCTAAGTTTTCTTACAGCCTAGGTGCTCCTGCCTATGCAATAGTGCTGTCCATGGTGACCCTGGTCCTTTTAGATCAATTAAAATGATCAAGACAGCTCATTGGAGTTATGTGCCTAGACCAACTTGATTGAAAACATTTATTCAATTGTTATTTTTTCCTGATGATCCTAGGCTGAGTCAAGTTGATAACTCAGTCATATGTAATTCATGACTTCATACAAACAAGAAACAGCCATACCCTCAAAGCAGCAGGTAAAAAATAACAATAAAGATTGGAGCATTGTTATATGATGTACACACTTAATAAAAAAAATCAGTCCACAGAATTGATCAAACAAAAAAGTTAARTCCATTAAAAGGATAAATAAGATTGGCAAATCACTAGCCAAACAGATCAGAATCATTCTCAAAGTAAAAACTAAAGATTAGAAAAGGGGGTAGTTGCAATAAGTTCCCACCAAGGAACTTTAAGTAATACTTTGAGCGTTTAGGACCTCTCAAACTGGAAAATCCATAAGAAATGGACAAATTCATAGACACATATGAGCCACCAAAATTAAATCAAGAAGACATAATTGATGTAAACAGATCCTCAAAAAGCAACGAGACAGAAGCAACAGCAAAATCTATCCCTGTAAAAGAAGACTTGGGACTAATGGATCCACTGCTAAATTTGTTTTCTGAGATAACACCAAAACTCCTGAAACCATGTCACAGGATAGAAAGGGAAAGGACAGTAGGAAACTCATTCAAAATACCCAGTATTGCCCCATCACCTAAATGGGAAAGAACAAAGCAAAGAAAGAAGACAATACAGATATCTTTCCGATAGACACTTCCTTGTAAATCATATTCAAGAGCCCATTACAAAAACACCATAGCATGATCCAGTTCTTTTGGGGTTCAAGGACTGTTCAATATATATGTTAATAAATGTAATACAGCACATAAGAAGATCTGAAAGCAGAACTCCCAGGATCATCTTAATAGATTCAGAACAGGCCTTTGATAAAGTTCAACATCCCTGTAAAAGGCCAGAAGAAACCAGGGACATTTGTGAAAATAATGCAGACTATCTCTGACAAACCTAGAGCCATTATCTTAAATTGAAAAAAACTGAAAACATGTCTTCTGAAGTCAGAATGAGTCAAGGGTGGCTACTCTTATTACTCTTATGCAATATAATGCCCACAGTCTTAACTTATACAATAACGCAAGAGAAAGAATGAAAGGGATAGAAAGGAAGTAGAAAGAGTATTCCTGCATGCAGTTGACATGATCTTATTGTTAAACATTCTCATTAATCCATGAGAAACCTTGAAACCCTTTTATCAAAGCAGGATAGAAAATGAACATGTAGAAATCAATAGCCCTTCACTATAATAATAGCTAACTTGCTAATAATCAATAAAAAATCCACTCACAGCAATTAAAAAAATACACTTGATTCGCAGGAATAAATCTAAGAAGTTGACAGACCTTCCTTTGGTGGAAACATTAAGATTGAAGAAAGCAATTGAAGACACTGAAAGGAATGACCTCTCATGCTCATGGATTGGTGAATCAATATTTTAAAACTGATCATATTACTAAAGACAATCTACAGATGCAGCATAACTTCTATCAAAATACCAATTATATTCTTTACAGAAATAGAAAAAAAAATCCTAAAATTCATATAGAAACACAGAAGGCTTCAAATAGCCAAAACTGTCCTCAATAGAAAGAACAGTGTGAAAAACATCACAGTGCCTGAGCTCAAACTACAGAGCCATGGTAACAAACAAACAACAACAACAACGACAATAACCCAGTGGGATACTGGCAGAAAAACAGACATGCAGGCCAACAGAACAGGACAGGAGCACAGAAATAAACACACAGAGTTGCAGATACAGAATTTTAAAACAGAACTGATAAAAATATAGGTTAGGGGAAAAGAGTCTCTTCACAAGTGGGAAACCTGACCTCTACCTGAAGAGAATGAGACAAAATATTTCTTGACATAATGAAGATGAAATTAAATGAATTAAAGACTGAGAATGTGAGACCTTAGACTTGGAAATTGCTGGAGAAAAGCAAATAAAACACATCAGGATCTAGGCATAGAGAAGGCTTATTGTGATAAAGAACCCAAAGGCACAGGAAATAACCCCCAAACATGGCCAGTGTATTATATGCCATTGCAAAGCTTCTACCCAGCAGAGGAAGCCATTGGTGGAGTGGCTAGGTATCACTTAAAAATGTGTGCAATTTTTCTCATGGTGTAGAACATGAAAGTAGAAAGGGAACTGTGAGGAGAAGGAAGAGATCTTTAGTAAGAGGAAGGATGGGGACAAGACAGTAATGGAAGAAGAAATTATAGGAGGGGAGAAAGGCAAACTGAAATGGTAACTGGAAGTGGGAGGCACAGGAGCCAAGGGAGGCGCAAAATGGAGGGGGATCAAGTAAGAAAAAAATTGACAACAAATCTAATAAACTAAAGACATTTAAAAATCTCAGTTTTAAATAAAGGGAAATGGATGTGAATAGCAAAACCTACACAAAGAAAACAAACATGGTTAGGCTTTGGGGGAGTGTTTTTCCACTCCACCCAGGACCCTCCATATGCTCTGGGGAAGGTTTCCAACACAGATGGTACTGTCCCTTCTCGTATCTACATATTTAATTCTCTATTGGTTATGATTTATGGCCTCTGGAGGAAACTTTTGGTAGGCACTGGGATCAGATTCTGGGATCAGATTGCCACACTGCTACCACAAGATAGCATCCATATTTCAGTCAGGCTCATCAATAATTGAAGGAATGCATCCCCAGCCAGGGGTCTACTGTGGGGCTTTGATGGTGCTTGATAAAGAGAGCATCCTTGAAAAAGAGACTTACGTTGGGAAGTCTTCCATACCTATGTGAACCAGAAGTTAAATTTCCTTAAAATCTGGGGCCAGATGGAAGATAGCCCCGTGGAAATACAATTTCAAAGTTTCCTTACTCCTTACCAAAGGGGCGGGATTGAAATGATGCCTTGCTTCATTTGGATGCTGTCAGTCTCTTCTGCAGAGACTGGCTTCCTGGTATGAGTTTGCAGTGCTGGTCTTAGACAAGTCATTGATTTCTTTCTCGGGTTTCCAGATACTCAGCTGTCAAATTCCATAATTTCTGCCAACCTAGATAGCTTATGATTCTATGATATATAGTTTTATGATTTCTAGCTGCCATGAGATGACTTTACAAGTGGGGAGCCCTTGTCTTATCATATCCCTGTCGTATCTAGATAACCAGAGCCTTATCTCATAGTGAGGGCTACATGTGTTCCTTTGCTGTGCCTGGGGAGCCAGTAGCATCTGCTCTACTCTTCTGTCTTGAGACCGGCTTGGCATCTTCCTGATATCTCTGTTGTGTTTAGGCTGCTCATTGCTAGACTAAGAAGTGGTAGTTGTACAGCCCAGCTCTGACTCAGTTCTTCAAGGCTCAACTCCAATAAGCCTTATTCTATGAAGCCATCTAAGAATGCCTTCTGGAAGTTTCTATTTCTTGAACACTCATGGCACCATTTTGTACTTTCTAAGGACTCTTAAGACTTTTTTACAGGGCTCCTTAATTCACCAGGCCTGCTTCTTGGTTCTCTGTAGGCTGTGAAGATGGTGGGATAGGTAGAATAATCTTGTTTCTCACAGGTCCTGGGTTTTTTCTCACATGATAAGCTCTCTATAATCAATGATCCGAGGTGTTTGAGATTTAGGTGTGAATATTCCTATGCTTGGTTAGTGATGTCCAATTAGGGATCTTTGGTATACAGAAGTCTGTTTAGTGGTAATGGCTGAAGTGGGCATTAAATAAAAGTATTTTGGCTGTGAATGACTAAAGTCCATATTCCTGGAAACAGAGCTGTTGATCTCTGACTGCCAGTTCCCATTTTTGTTCCCCTGTAGGTTACTGATGGGGCTTACCCCTTGTCTAGTCACTCGTATGTTGCTGTGCATATGCACCATGACCAAGGCCACTCTTATGAAAGAAAACATTTAATTGGGGGCTTGCTTACAGTTTCAGAGGTTTACTGCATTATCATCATGGTGGGAAGTATGGTGGCATGTAGGCAGGCTCTAGAGAAGTAGCCAAGAACTACATCCTGATTTGTAGTCAGAGAGAGAGAGAGACAGAGACAGAGACAGAGAGACAGAGACCGGCTTGGTATAGTCTTTGAAAACATCAGAGCCCACCCACAGTGACACACTTCCTCCAGCAAAGCCTTCTAATCCTATCAGAGAGTTCCACTCCCTGGTGACTCAGCATTTGAATGTATGAGCCTATGGGGCATTCTTACTGAAACCACTACACCTCTCTTGGTGGAAATATGGCTGTCTGGCAACAACCTTAGTGAAAACAAAGGGTCATTTCTTCTCTAAATTCTCAAGAGCATTATGCTTACCTCTCAAACATCACCAGCTAACAATTTCTACAAGGAACTATGGGCTGATTAGCCTTATATTCACTGCTCATGAAGCTGGGGGAGGTGAAGGAACTGAAGGTAGATGTTGCCACCCAAAGGGGGACTGGTACTCAAGTCAAGACCAAGGCGGCATGACTTAACATTTTCAGTGTGTTTATACCTCCATATGAGTGGCTAGGCCCTGTTGACAGTAATGACTAATAGAGCAAACAATGAGCCACATTGATGATAAAGGTCTAACCGGAAAACACCATACAATGGGCCATATTGGTGCTCAAGGTCTATAAACTAAAGAATATGCTGTGCTTCTTTGTTTTATCTGAAATTATATCATGGCAGGATGGGAGTATTGAATATCATATCTTGGTGGCCAGAATCTTGTAAGGAAAAGAATTTAACTTCTTGTAGATTCCATTTGATAGTGCTGGCTCATTATATCTTATATATATGAAACCTTTCTTGAAACATATATCACATTATATCACCATGGTTTCTCTAGAAACTAGAGGGCTGGTGTATATCCAATTCAATGAGAGCAAAACAAACTTGATTGGACTCAAACAGCCAAACTTGCAGCTCTTGGCCAAGGAGTATGCCAATGGACTTAGAGAACTGCCTTTGGCAAATTTTGGTTTTCCTCTGTAAACAGATAGTTTGTGATTTAGACAATAGCTTTGCATTGTTACCTCAAGAAAGATATAGAAGTAAAAGAAGTATTTGATGAAGATGCAGAAAAAGTTAATTAGTTGAATCTTAAAACACAAGGCTCAAGAAACCCTCAGCAAAACAGTCCATGAGCTGTTCAGATTAAGAGTGCTAGCTGCTCTTCCAGAAGACCTGGTTCAATTCCCTGCACCCACATAGCAGCTTACAACCATCTCTACCTCCACTCCCAGGGGTTCTAACATTCTCTTCCGGCTTCCACAGAAGAGGAAGGTGCTTGTGGTACAGTGAGAGACATGCAACCAAAACATCCCTGCACAAAAATAAATAAATAAATAAATAAATAAATAAATAAATAAATAAATAAGAAATTGCCTTGACTCAAAATGTAGGAGCTAGGTATTTGTGGACGTTTTCAGCTTGGACAAGGCCAGGTGAGAACATAGGGAAAGTCATTGCGAGGACAAGTTCTATTTTTAGAACACTGGAAATTACCTGAAAATTTATTTCCCAGAGGAATCAGGCTTCATGAAAATGAGCTCCATCAGGCCAGTGGCAGCTGGCTCTCTAGTTTTGAGGATTTGAAAATGTTAAAGAAAAAAATGTATTTGGCTTATGAATTCGTTAAAACACCCAAAGAAAGACAAGAAAGGGCTCCTTTGGAGTGCACCTCTGCTCTACAAGTAGCTCACTCTCTTTCCAGGGTAACGTGGGGTATCATCCTGTGCAGTGAGATAGAGGGAAAAGGTGTGATGCAGTCCAGATCTGAGGAGGAAATGCTTTAGATAGAATCTGTCCACTTGTCAACCGTTCCTGCTTGGGACAGGAAGTGGATTGCAGAGGTCCCACTTAAGGACATGTGATAGAGAAGAAAGTCAGTCAGGGTCAGAACACTGTGGGGGTGTGCAGCATGGAGGAACCAGCTGGGAGCCCTCACCCACCACACAGTTCACACTGTGTTCTGCATAAATGAGCTAAGTGGAGTCAAATGTTTCTGTAAGCCCATGGCCTGTTTGAACTACCAAGGCAACTGGAGGCAAGGGACAGCAAACGCCCAAGTCATTAAAGCTCTGTTGCCTGACTCAGGACAGAAGCTCAGAGAGGATTCTGGACCTGCGTCTTCTACTTACCTTAGAAGGAACAGACCAGGATAGAGTGAGTGAAAGCTGGCAAGGGCTTAGTTTCTTTGCTCCCTGTCTAGTGGGTAGAATGAGCTGGGAATGCTTGCTGGGATGCTGGTTCTTGGGTGCTCCCCAATACTTAGGAAATTAGGTGCTCTGGAAGTGAGTCTAGAAAGCATCTCCCCAGTTGGCTTCTAGACACTGGGAGGGTGAGGGCTACTGGTCAAAGCTTCCAGAGTGGTTCCTCAGTGGATTCTGGAACAGAAGACCCGACTCTGTTTCAGCTCTACTCTTTGACACAAGTGGGAACTTAAGACAGTAGAAAAAAGGAAAAAGAGAAGTATAAGGAGCCGGACTTTGTTTCTAATTCTTCCTGTCATTTGAAGGGTTATTTGCATCTTCTCAGACTAGCTGTAAACACGCAAAAGATTTCTGCTGGCCATTAAGCTCCATTGCCCTTCGACACACCTGTCTTGAAATGCTGGAGTTTCTAAACCCTGGCTGTGAACTTGACAATTGAAAAGGCCCACACAAACACTTTGCATTATCTTTTGAGTTAATGTTCTCCTTCAGCCATTAAGACTTCATGTCACCAATTACAGACTGGTGTACTTCCTTGTATGGCTTTTAAAGCAGATTTTAAGTTAAAAAAAAAAAAGATAAATCGTTGTCTCTATAGATAGAGAGATGAGAATGATTCATTGTCTGACTTGCTTAAAATGACATAGTACTTTACAGATAGTTCAAATAACATTTCCTTCTTGTTATACGTTGATTTTCATAGTCCTTTATGCATTGACTCCTTTTAGTGTTCTGAGCTGATTCCTTTGGGATGCTCAAGAACTTTATTTGATACAACTTTGTTCTTTTCAAGTACACATAGTTAATAAATGATTACTGAATTACATATAAAGACTAAGCAAACAAAAAAAATGAGTTTTAGCAATCAGTTTACATGTTGCTATAGAACATTTGTCAGACGTCCAGGCAGTTACTGAATGCTGACTCCTTGGAGAGTATTCTATATAATTGTGGGCAAGGCACTTATATTCTCTGGGTACCAGGCTCTCCCTCATAGACCAAGAGGCTCAGACTGGTGATCTTCGTAGACCTTTGAAGGCCTCAGGGCAAAGAACTGTGAGGTTGTGAAATGTTGCACAGTGTGGGAAGGAACAAACCTGTCGTGACTTTGCTCCAGCCTAATGTTTCATATTTAGTGTAGTCCGACCTGTGACAGGTCCTGTGGGACACAGATGACTCATTTCCTGTCCTAAGTGGGTCTTTTCTGAGGCGTGGAACAGATCCTTCCTTCAGATATGGAGCCAGTGAAGGGGGTCAAGTCAGTGAGCCTCTGGGCAAACACTGAAATCTCTTTATCTGTGTCAAAATAAACCTATGGTAATCAGCGCAAGTGCTCTCTCTCTCTCTCTCTCTCTCTCTCTCTCTCTCTCTCTCTCTCACACACACACACACACACACACACACACATGTTTACTACCATTTAAGTACAATGTAGCCTAGAAGGTAGACATTCCTGAAAAGTATACCCATCAACTTCCTAAAAACACAATGACATTTTAAACTCAATAGAGCAGTTGACAATTGAAATGAAGCTTAGACTTTGTAAGACACTTTCTGCTAAGTTATTCTGAGTGCTAAAAAAATTCCAGTGTATCTACCATTTCCTCCGGGGAGCCTTCCTTCTTCACCCATCTTCCTCTGTTCCACTTCATAAAGTGGAACCACACTAGCACGTATAAAAATATACTCTGAAACCCATAGGCATGCAAAATGTTAGGGCCAGAAGAAAAGATGGAATTACCAAAGTTCTTCACTTCACCCTTAACTTCTTTCATTCAATTATTAACTTGAAGGGGAAGGGCAGGCTAGTGGAATGGGGACTCACTGTGTTACATCAGGTAGGCAGAGAAGGTTTGAAATGATGTTCTGAAGACTAAGGAGGAACTGGTCACCACAAATATTCAGAGACAAAGAGAGGGAGCAGGGAGAAAGGAAAGACCCCCAAATGTGAGAGGAGTGAAAGAAAGTCTGAAGGCACAAGAGCCAGACAATGAGAAGGAATGGGATAACTGAGATCAGTGGGAAGCCCTTGGATGATAAGAAACATGGAAGTAAATGGTCTAATTTATGTTCTAAAAAGTCCCTCTGGATATCTTTGGGAACGTAAGCACGAGAGCAGACAAGCTACAACCAGATGAACAGGCCTCTAGGTGAGAGTTAATGGGCCTATTTGGGGTTGTTGCAATGAGTTGCAGGGAACTGGACCTTTTAAGACAAATTTGGAAGTTGGTCACGAAACACTTATTTCTCGGTGGGAAAAGGAGACTGAGAAGGACCTGGGGGCAAAACTTTCAACTGGGAGACTGGGTGGGAGGAACATAGTGGTAGAGTACCACAGACTTCTGGAGGGAATATAAAAATCTTGTTTGGGCTGTAGTAAGTCACTGGACTATCAAGTATTGATTTGGGGAAGGAAACAAACTAGTGTCATTTGGGAAGAGGGAACTTCAAATGAAAAAAAAAAACCCTCAGTAGACTGGCCAGTGGGCAAGTCGTTTGGGCCATGACTGGTGTGGAAGAGTCCAGACTACTGTGGGAAGTGCCAGCACTGGGCTGGTGGTCCTGGCAGTTATAACAATGTAGACTGAGCAAGCCATGGAGACCAAACTAGTAAGCAGCATCACTCCATGTCCTCTGCTTCAGTTTCTGCCTAGAGGTTCCTGACTTGAGTCCCCTGAATGATGGAGTAGAAGATAAACAAACCCCTCCCTTCCCATGTTGCTTTTGGTAATAAAATTTAAAAACAGCAAAAGAACCGAACAAAGACCAGGTTCTCTGGTAATTTGCAGAGGTATTGCTTTATCTAATGAAGTTGACTGGAATTCCTGGAAGCAAGGGTCTTCCGTGTCTGTTTTTCGTCTTCTTCCTGAGGCTCTGAGTAAGTAGGAAGTAGCACAAATTCTATATTTCCATGTTTTCACACTAGATAAGATACGGTGTTAAGGGGGCTCTACTGGCTTACAGGACAGAATGGCTTAGACTTCAGAAATGCTGTGAGCTAAGGCTTAGAGTAGACCAGAATCTACTCATGGCAGCAACCCTTAGACACAGTATTTGGCAAATTCTACAAATTGGAGACCTTTTCTTCAAAGAGCCAGATTACCAGCATGTCACAGAAAGACACAGAATCATTAATCGAATGTTCCCAGGGAAAGGAAGATAGCATTATATGTGGTTTTCCAGCTCTACAAACATTTTTCCCAGTGAAATATCCCAATATTATTTCCCCAATGAAGTATGCTAATGTTATCTAGGTTAAAATAAATGCCTGATTTTCATTGTGTTTAAATAGTTTATCTATCTATCTATCTATCTATCTATCTATCTATCTATCTATCTATCTATCTATAATATCTCCACCCATCCACCTACACACCCTCCCACCCCTCATTTTCCAGCAACATTAAAAAACATCATTGAGAAGAAATGACAGATATTTATTCAGATATTTATATGTCAAGATAAAGCCAAAGGTAGTGTTTCCATTTTTACTCAGGGGTGTCATATCACATTCTTTTTAAAGATGTGAGACAGCTACACCTATATATTATTAGAGCACTACTTACAATAGCCATGTTGTAGAATCACCTTGGAAGTCCATTGAAGGGAAAACAAATAGATAAAGAAATTATAGTAGCTATATACACATAAAGGCATTCTATTTAGTAATAAAGAAGAAAATCGTGTAGTTTGCAAGAAAAGTTGAAGGACATTGAACGAAATATACCAGACTTGGAAAGGCAAATACCACACATTTTCTCTCACATGCAGAATCTAGATAAAAGCAAAACACAATGAGCGTAGACAGGGACTGCTTGAGAAGAGGGAGGGGTACAGTTGGATGGGGAACTAAATGTGATCAAAGTACAACATATACATATGTAAAGGAAAGGCACTCTGGTGACAGGCCCAACTTGGGATCCATCTCTTGGGGGGGATGGCGAGCATCAAGGCCTGACACTATTACTGGTGCTATGTTGTGCTTGCAGACTGGAGCCTAGCATGGCTGTCCTCTGAGAGGCCCTACCAGCAGCTGACTGAGACAGATGCAGATACTTACACCCAACCATTGAACTGAAGTGAGGGACACTTATGGTTGAATTAGGGGAAGGATTGAAGGAGCTGAAGGGAAGGGCGACCCCATAGGAAGACCAGCAGTTTCAACTAACCTGGATCCCTGGGAGCTCCCAGAGACTGAGCCACCAGCCAGGTAGCATACATGGGGTGGTCCAAGGCCACTGGCACATGTACAGTAGAGGTATTGCCTGGTATGGCCTCAGTGGGAGAAGATGTGCCTAATCCTTGAGAGACTTGAGGCTCTGGGGAGCAGGGGTAGAGAAGTACTTTCTCAGAGGCAACGGGAGGAGGAATAAGATTAGGAACTGGGGAGGAGGCAAAAACTGGAATGTAAATAAATAAAATAATTTTTTAAAAAGGCATAATGAAYGACATTATCTTGTATAATTAGTATATTTATTCTAACAAAAAATAGAAAATACAACAGTTAGGAGTTAGCAAGATGGTTTAGTGTCTAAGAGTGCTTGCTGAACTTGCAGAGGACCTGAGTTCAGTTCCCAGAACCTATGTGAGTAAGATCCCAACCACCTGTCTTTGGCTTCTGAAGCCACTTATACACATGTATACACACAATAAACACACATACTATTTAAAAAAGCCTTTAAAAGATGTATTTATTCCAAAAGAAAAACAAAAAGGTTGCTGAACCTCTGCCGTGTTAGCTGCCATTGCCTGCATTACAGCTTAGGGCTGATAGATTGCAAGCTTTTTCAAGGGAAGCCAGAATTCTGAATTTTAATGAGAAAATTCTCAGCTGCTAAATGTTGACTTAAATTTTTTAAAACTCACAGTGGTCCAAACAAAACACTCCCACCGCCTTCTCTGGACTGAAAAATCACCAGTGTTTGACTTTATTTGAAAATTTCATACATGACCATCCATCCATCTTGGGGAAAAATGAGAAAATAACTCTCCTGCCAACCCTGGAATATGAGCTGCATCACATTTATTTGCTCACAAAATTATTTTTAGGTGCAAATGCTGTTTTCTAGTGTGAGGGACAAAGTGAATGCCAGATGTGTTTGGGTTTTCCGCATGTCTGTGGACTCCTATAAGGCAAGGCCTTTGCATCTTGCTGCCCTTGCAGTATGAAATACAAAGGGCAGCAAATAGGCCCTTGTTTTGGAAAGAACCCTAGAGACATTCTCTCCAGTCTTCTGAGAAACCGATGCTTAAAGAGAAGCCAAGCCACTCGTCACTGTTCTCAGTAGTGAACTACTCAAGAGCTGGGACTAGAACCCGTATCTCTGAATGATGGCTTTTAGTAAGGAAGAGAATCATGATATTCAGGAAGTATGTGCTGAATTGATAACTATACATTAATGCATCAAGAAAGACAGAAAAATGCGTGATTATATGAAGAAGGGAACACAACTGGACGTTGCATCTTGGCTTGTGGTGAATATTTTAAAGAATCAAGTAAGTTGGCATATTTTCCCTCATTTGTGGAAACGACAAAGTTAGTCCCAGAGAAGAATGAAGTATTAGTGGCCAAGAGAGACTGGGAAAGGCAGGGCAAAGATGGACAGACTGAAGCTAGATAAACAGTTCTAGCTTCCTGAAGCAGAGATGGGTAGCTGTTTGTTATAGAAATCTATGATATGCTTCAAAATAAGTGGAAGAGTATAAGTTACCTATAAATAAAATAATGAATGTTTGATGAGATGAAAGAGCTTTGATTGCCTTGATTAGACCATTATACATTATATACCTATGCCACATTATTACACTGTGTACCTAAAGATATACAAACATTGTATCTCAATTTTAGAAGAATGTTTTAAAAAATCCTGTGAGTTTTGAGCTAAATCTAGTTTTTCAGCCACCCACTAGGATTCCTCAGGTAAGTTCCTTCTAATCCTGGGCTTATCTTTCTCCTTTCAAAAAGATTTATGTATTTTATGTGTATGAGTGTTTTGCCTGCATGTATGTATGGGCACCATATGTGTGCTTGGTGCCTGTGGAAGTCAGAAGAGGGTTTGGATCCCCTGGCGCTGAAGTAACGATGACTGTGAACCATCATGCAGGGCCTGGGACCCAAATCCAGGGTCCTTGGAAGAGACAGTCTCCTCTTCGCTGGAATGAGGTGAGTGTGGGGCAAGCAGAAGTGATGGATGCTGAGCCCAACCGGCTTGACCTTCCCATGACAAGAACAAGACATAACGGGTGCCATAGACTCAAACTCTCAGCTCAGAAACACAAGCTGGGATGTTGTTCATTAGGATAAAACAAACTGTGTATATGTTTTGGGGGAATTTTTGTTCCACATTCAGAAATATTTGGGTATAAATTGTGTCACTGCTGAATGTCATGGAGCTGCTCTTATACCTTGTAAGAAGTGATGCAATCACTTCACATCAAAGAAATGATTAGGCCTTAAGAAAGGATGACAGGAGCTATATGAATTTATAAACAACCAATGGATGAACCATGTGATTAATGGCTGTGGTAGTTTGAATATGCTACTACATGTGGAAAATGTGGTCTTGTAATAGGTGTGGCCTTGTTTGGGGGAAATGTATCACTGTGGGTGGGCTTTGTAGGGTCCTAATGCTCACACTTTGCCCCCTGTGGAAGAGAGTCTTTTCTTTGCTACCTTCAGGTCAAAATCCAGAACGCTCAGCTCCTTCTTTAGTACCATGTCTGCCTGGATGCTACCATGCTTCCTGACATGAGATGATAATGGAGTGAACCTCTGAAACTGTAAGCCAGCCCTAAACAAATGTTTTCTTTATAAGAGTTACCTTGGTCATGGTGTCTTTTCACAGCAAATGAAACACTAAGACAGACGTTGGCACCAGGGACTGGGGTATTGTTGCGATGGGCCTAACCATGTTTTTGTTTTGAGGAATGTGGACTTGGGAAACAGTGGAATGCTTTAAGTGGGCCTTAATGGATCAGTCTAGTAGGAATATGAAAGACATTGGTGCTGGTAGTGATTTGCACTGTGGAGGCCTGCTGGCTCAAGAGGTTTTAGCAGACAATTTTAGTATGTGGCCTAGAGATTGTTCTTGTAATATTTTGATGAAGAATTTGGCTGCTTTTTGGCCTTGTCTGAAGAGTCTGCCTGAGGTTAATGTAAAGAGATTCAGAGTAATTGAATTGACAAAGTAAGTCTCAAAAAAGCCCAGTATAGACTTTGTCCTGTGGTTCACTCTTATGAGGAACATTTTGATCAAACATAGCAAGCTTAGAAAGAAAAAATACAAAATGTATGGTTCAAGTATTAGAATGGCACCAGGACGTGCAATGGAGCTAAGTCCTGTGTTCAAGGATGTTAAATGGAGTTAAGGGAGTGGTGACCTAGGACAAGGTCCCACCCAGCTAAGTTTATTATTTATGTATTTACAATTGAACAAGGGATTGTTATATCGAGTTAGTCATCATTATTACCTGGTTATTGTTTCTTTTGGACTTTTAATCTGAAATGAAATACAATATAAAACTGGAGGCCACACCTGTGATCCAGATTTTGAGGTTGGAAGACACAGGCTTTTATTCTGGATTTTGAGGCATAGTGGTCAAGAAAAGCTTAGGTTCAGACATGGTCGGACTCATCTTTAATCCCAGGAGACAGAGACAAGCAGATCTCTGAGTTCAAGGCCAGCTTGAGACAGAGCAAGTTCCAAGTAGAAAAAAGTTTAGGCCCACGTGTGGTGGACTATACCTTTAATCCCAGCATTCATGAGACAGAGAGGCATGTAGACCTCTGAGTTCAAGGTTAATTTATAGAGCAAATTCTAAGACAGCCAAGCTTAGGGAGTCAAAGATATAATAGAACAAGGGGGCCATGTTCCAGCTCTAGCAAATAGCAGAACTTGGCAACTTAGGCATGTAGCTCTGGCTTTAGAAGGGGTTACTGAGACAACTGCTTAGCTGGATCTAAGAAATTAGCAGTGATTAAGAAGAGATCAGCATCACTGAGGTGAACTCTTCTGGGAAGTGTTTTCTGAGAGCACAAACTGTGTTTTGGACATAAAAGCCAAATTTAGTAATATATAAGAGTCACCCAAGTGGTACTGGTTTTGAAGGTATGAAGGGCTCCTGGAAAACAGCTGAGGTTTGGCACCATGGGAGGGTAGGGAGGGCCACTGGTGAAGGTGCAGCCTAAGATGCAGTTAAAGGAGTCCCAGGACTGAAGGAGTCATGCAAAGAAATTGAGGTTTGGCACCAATAAGAAAGCCTAGGAGAGAGGCTCTTGGTGAAACTTGGTTCCAGCAGAAGATCCCAGTGTATTGAACATGCCAGTACCTGGGATGACCATAAAGAACAGCAGCAGCAGGGGAATGGAGTCAACTAGAGGCTAAAATGCTACAGAGGGCTGACCTAAATCCTTTAGAGGAACCCAGAAGAGTGTGGGTGGGTTCCAGGTATTAAAACAAGAAGCTGTAAATTTGAAGTTTCCTTGGATACCCCAAGATGTTGGAGGTCCAGAGTCATGGGATACCTGTCTTGGAAAACTGTTAATGGAGTAGAACCAATCCAAGAGAAAGAAGTGTTTTGCACTTCATCAATGCTGAAAGGAGTGAGACATCAGACATGGGGATCCAGAGTTTGAAATTTGCTGCTCTTTGGTCTTGCTTTGGTCCAGTATTTCCTCACTATGACATTTTGGAGTGATAATGTATATCCCGTGCCATGATATGTTAGAAGTATATGATCTGCTTCTTTATTTTGATTGTATAGAGGATTATTGTTAAATGATTGTATGAATCTCAGAAGAGACTTTGAACTTTGGACTTTTAACATTGTTGAGACTGCTTTAGACTATGGGGATTTTTGAAGTTGGGATAAGTGTATTTTTCATTATGCCAGTCTTTCATTATGGGTGTGACCCCCATAGACTCAAGTGTTTGCACAAGCCTATGGGGACCAGGGAGTGGAATGTGGTGGTTTGAATATCCTTGGCCCTTGGGAAGTGCTACTATTAGGAAGTGTGGCCTTGTTGGAGGAAGTGCATCACTGTGGGATGGGCTTTGAGGTCAACTAGTACTCAAGCTTCTCCCCCAGGGGAAGAGAGTCTTTTCCTTGCTACCTTCAGGTCAAGATGTAGAAGTCTCAGTTCCTCCAGCACCATGTCTCCCTGGATGCTGCCATGCTTTCCACCATGATGATAATGGACTGAACCTCTGAAACTGTAAGCCAGCCCTAACTAAATGTTTTCTTTATAAGAATTGCCTCGGTCACGAAGATAATGCTTCTTTCTGGTTTACTCAGAGTTTTCTCATTTGTGCTGTGGCAGGTGACCAGGTCCTCTGCCTCTTTTATCCAGCACAGGTAGTCACTTGTGGTGATGGGACAACAGAGAAAAGGAACAGGAAGTAGAAGACAGGAACCATTCACTGGCACATTGTGATATGGGGCTTTTCCCAGGCTATGACTCCTGTGAGATTAAAGAATAGAAAAGAGAGTTCCCATTCAAAAGCATTTAAGGTATGTGAGCCCACAGGTCATTCATTAGAACTGTAAGAAGTTTGGTCATTTCCTACCTGATGCTTTCTCTTTACAGATGAATAAGATGAAGCCCAGAAAGGACAAATGAAATGGTTCACAAAAGTGTTTCTGCATTGACAATAGATTATTCAGTTATCCTAAACTGAAATATTGTATGCCTGGGTTCTTCATTTTATTAGTATGATTTTTATTTTTTATCTTCACTTTCCTTTTTGAGAGATGAAGGTCCATAGAAGAGAAATGACTTCCCAGTCCACTTTTTCAGTTTTCCCAGAGCTGTCCCAGCTGCTAAAGTCCTTGTCTTTGTACCTGGGAAGGAAGGAGAGGAAACCCTAATGAGAAAATGGTTCTCTTCTCTCCTCCCCTCCCCTCCCCTCCTCTCCCCTCCCCTCTCCCTCTCCCCTCCTCTCCCCTCCTCCTCCCCTCCCCTCTCCCCCTCCCCCTCCCCTTCCCTTCCTTTCCCTTCCCTTTTCTCTCTTGAAGTAATTCCTCAGCAGGAGGCAGCCCTCACTCCCACCCCTCTTGATTTCCTGGGAAGTTACCAGTAATGGTGTAGGTGCTGGTGGCTCTGATGGAGATGGGGGTGTGAGCTTTATGGGAACCCAGAGAAGAAAGCATTTCATGTTTTTTTCTGTAGTCAAGAGAACAAGCCCAGAGGGAGACACACTGTCTATTAATGTAATTAGTTTAATGTTTGCACTGCCACAGGCAGGACCAGCACTGACTTAACTCACTACCTTTGGAGGTGAATGTTGGAGGCATCATCATTAACCTTATTCAGCTGAGAAAACAAGTTCCTTCCAGATGATTGACTTGCTTTAGGCTCCCCACCTAAGTATCAAAAATGAGGCTGAAGCTTAGTCTCCCATTTCCTTGCTTCGCATTCCCTATAGCTCTTATTTCTTGCAGAGTCTGCTTTGAGGCATTTCCAGTGCACAGTCCTCATAATAAATACAATAGTAAGTTCTTCTTGACATTCAAGTAACTAAATTCTGATGTTAGACCCCAAGGTAGGTCTACCTTCCCTTGGCTCTGTGGATAGTGGCATTAGAATATAGTTCATGATCTACCAGAGACTGTTCTACAAGCACCATCTCTGTATAATGAAAATATGAATGAAGGATAGGGTATTTTATCAGGAAAGGAGACGTTTGCCTTTAAAATGTTTTCTGGGATGTGATGGATAAGGATGGGCTGTGTGCAGTAGCTAACAGTGCTGTGCTTGTGAATCACTGACCTGTGAGTTGTGGAGTCCTATTTTAGAAAGATTTGTACTGTCAGACTGAAGTTCCTTATTTGGAATTTGCATCACCCCAGAGCCGTAAGAATCCATCTTGACAAGATATGTAGGTTCATCCATCATCGTCGATGCAGAGTGAATGCAGGGCCAGGAACCCAGAAAAGGTCTCAAACTGTAGCTGACCCATGAGGAAGGCACTTTTTCATGGGGTGGGTGGTTCAATTTTCTCAAATGCCAAATGTTGCAATAGCATTAATTAGTGTGCCGAAACTTCTAAAGTCACTAGATCATCTTGTCTTTCTGTGAATGCCATGGTAACCTAGCGTGTGTATGCAGAAGTGGGGCAGGCAACTTAGAAACCCTTTATCAATACACTGTGGTGCCATATGGCAACCACAGGCTCCAGGGTATAAACGGGGGACTAGGCGCCTTTCAGCCCCCAACACCAGGCTTTTGAGGCTTTTTTGTTTGTTTTTGGTCTTGGTTTTTCAAGACAGGGTTTCCCTGTGTAGGTCTTTCTATCCTAGAACTCACTCTGTAGACCAGGCTGACCTCAAACTCAGAAATCTGCTTGCCTCTGCCTCCCAAGTGCTGGGATTAAAGGCGTGCACCACCCTGCCCGGCTTTTTAAAGATTTATTTATTTAACGTATATGAGTACACTGTAGCTGTCTTCAGACACACCAGAAGTGTGCATCAGATCCCATTACAGATGATTGTGAGATGCCGTGTGATGTGGTTGCTGGGATTTGAACTCAGGACCTCTGGAAGAGCAGTCAGTGCTCTTAACCGCTGAGCCATCTTTCGAGGCTTAATAAAGGGTTTAGAGAGCTTACAGTCAGTCTGGATTTCAGAATACAGAACTGGACAGTTGTGAGAACAGAACTAAGCGCAGAATCTGAGGTGAAAGCACCCTAGCACACCATGTTATATGAACGTGTCCTTCATGACGCCGCCCACCGGGGCACAAATTTAATACTTTACAAAATATTTGCACAACCACCGTGCCTTTTGGTATGTCGGGCATTCAGATAAGGGTCTTTCATGAAGTACTATGAAAAACTGCAAGGGGTACATGCAAATATTGGGAAGGCAAAGCGAAAT
Organism: Apodemus speciosus; assembly: GCA_002335545.1. Taxonomy (NCBI): domain Eukaryota; kingdom Metazoa; phylum Chordata; class Mammalia; order Rodentia; family Muridae; genus Apodemus; species Apodemus speciosus. Next base: position 423,556 of record BDUI01000020.1, read on the forward strand.
GACCCACCCTGGTACCCCCATGAGGAGGGGAGAGAAACAGTACAGTAGGCGCCCTGTGATTCCCTAGGTGGATAAACAGGCACCATCTCGGTGGAGACACTCACTCACCTGAAGCAGAAACCCAAAAGGGCCCGCGCGCGCGCGCGTTTGAGAGATAGAGGATGTGGAGGAATCAGGTCTTGTGGGTAGTAAATGTGATGTCCAGGCTGTGAGCTAACTGGCTAGGCTTCGGATAAGCACAAAAAGTTTGGGCCCTAGGCCATTCGATACTTATTTTCCAGGAGAGGAAGCAGGCTCTAGAAGTCAGGACCTTTGCTAAAGCCATACTTGTCTGTAAGGTAACCCCAGGGCGGGCACGAACTCAGCATCAATGCTGGTTTTTGCTACCCTGTGCTGCCTCCAGCAGGCCTGAGCCTCAGCTGGCCTTGCGTGGGAGAGGCCTCTGGGCTGTTTTTCCTGAGCCAGTGGGGCTGGCTCTGGCAGACAGTGGAAGTGGGTGGGGGGGGGTGGGGTGGGGGCTGTGAGGCAGAGGAGGGGCCTGACAACAAGGGCTACATTCAAGGCCTGCACTGGAGCCCGTGGAGGAGAATGGAAAGCTACAGTCTCTTGGAGCCGTCCAGCCTTGGCAAGGCAGCAGGGGCCTTATAAGGAAATGTTGTTCCTTCTCAGCCAGTGGGACTGGGACGGAGCCCTAGGCCTGCAGGACAGAGCTGCCCTTGTGGCGAAAGGCTGGGGGGTGCCACCCGCCGAAGCTCTCAATGGGCTACTTCTGCAGGCTCAGCATTCCCTCTCAGCCTGGGGAACTGCAGCCCCCACTCCCCATACCCACCCACTCGTTAGTGCTCAGCGCTGATTGGAGGAAAGGGGGAAAAAACAAAACAAAACAAAGACTTGGCAAGATCCCTGCCCTCCTTGTTTTTTGACGTTGAATTGCCCAGAAAACAGATTGAAATCGAACTCTGTCTTTCCTCTGATGGATGCACACACGTAAAGGGAACCCTGTCTGACCTGCTGGCCTCTCCAGCACCTTGTCTCTCTGTGAACACAAGAATTAGTGCCTGACTTAGTCTGGTGCAGAAGGGCAGGAGGCTAAGACTCTGCAGGATGGAGCCTTATGCCCGTGAATTTACCTTTTCCATCTCCCACAGGAAAGCAGGAGGCTTTGGAACCCACAGGAGAAGAGTGATTTTCCTCAGCCGTCTCACCTGGGCCAGGGCAGGCCGGAGGACCTGCAGGGGTCAGAAGCCTATGGAAGGAAAAGCACAGACTATCCTGACACAGAGCTGACTCTCCTTGGGAACCGACAGTGAGCGTTACTCAGCCCCTGGAAAGAGGCCTTTTCTGCAGCCAGGCAAGGAAAGCCCAGGAAGACCTCGTTCAACTTGATATTGAACTTGCCAGGGGTGTTGAAGCAGAAAAGATGTTTAATGCGGCCTTATGCTTTGATTGCGCAGACAGGCGGAGACCCATGGAATCCTGGAGCCAAGAGACGTTGAAACATCCTGCTCTCTTCCTAATGCTCCGATTCCCTTCCCAGCCTCCTTGGTGCACCACAGTCAACATGTGCATCTGTGACCACGCTCTCTGTCCTTCAAGAAGACTGTCCAGGATCTACAGATCACCCCCCCTTCCCCTCACCCAGAGTGCCAGTCATTGTGGAGCACCTCCAGGATTCAAAGAGGAATAAACCCCAGGATCAGGAGAAAATTGTTGGCATAAAGTTTAGTGTCCAGAGCAAAGCTATGAGAAGCATATGGGAGACACACTGCCAAGACTACAAGCCCCGGTAAAAACACAGGGTTTGGAAGCGGGAAAGTCCTCTTGACTACATTAAAGTCTTAGTCAGGGTTTCTGTCGCTCTTATGAAACGCCCGTGGACCAAAGTCAATTTGGGGAGGAGGGATTTACTTTATCTCACACTTCCAGGCCATAGCTTATCACAGAGGGAAGTCAGGGCAGGAACCTAGAGGCAGGAGCTGACGTAAAGGCCTTGGAGGGTCTGAGTGGCAGCGAAGAGACTCAGGAGATAGCCAGGAGCCACAGGAAGCTCTCAAGCACTCAGAAGGTGTGACTGTAGTTCACTCTAGGTGTTGTGTAGAAACTCAAGATAGCATCAGGGACACAGGAAGAACTGGGGCCTGGGGTGTGGACTTCTCTGTGTCTCAACAGTTAGGGCAAGCTCTGTACTGGGAGACCTTCCTCTCCAGCTCTCTGCCGCGAGTCCAGAACTTCAAGCTGGTCACCCTTCCCTCAGGTGAGGATGGGAGCAATTTTGATTCATTTCTCTTTTTAATTTGAGGCTCTTCATACACAAGTCACACAGTTCAGAGGGGGAACTAGAAACCCAGGCCTCTGTTCTGTGTATTCACAGGCATGCCTCCTCCCCCTCCACACACACACACATGTTGAAAGAGAAAGATATTGTGATGCAGCCTCCTCTCAGTGTCCGTCTTTGGTAAGGTGTTCACTGTCTACATGCCCACACTTCCCTCATGTCCTCTGATAGCAGAGCTGGAGCCCCCACTCCCACTGTGTTTACACCATGCTCTTCCCCTTCTTCCCTGTGGTATAGTTCCTGCCTCCCCGTGATGATACTGCTACGCCCGGAAGTCATGGGGCCTCTGCAGAGTGGTTGAGCTGTGTTGGAAGGGCCACAGGGATAACTTGCTCTAGAAGATAGCAATGAAGTGTTCCTGATCTGACTCGCTGCCCAGCACTTCCAGCTCAACAGTGGGATTATGGTCTTGAGTTTGGTCCCCACACATGGACAAAAGGATGCTCTGAACCTTGGTCGCAGCATTGATTGCCATCAAATTTCTTCCCTGGTGTTGCAGACACCGCCTCTGCACTAGAGGCTATGGTTATGTTCAGTATGGATTTGTAGGTGACAATGAATCTAATTCTCTTTAAAGGCATTATGTGATTGTTTTATGGTGTAGTACTGCCATAATTGTAAAGAGAGAATGTCAACTGGTCATCATTAACGTGATGATTGAGGTATCACAGGTAAAACAATTTGGGGAGCATTCCTTTTCTTAATTTTTCTATCCCCATCTATGTTGTCAACTGGCTAGTCTCAGCCTCTAACCCAAGGGAAAGTCTTTGACAGATCTTCTTTGAACATTTTCATTTGGGTTGATTTCATCTAACTGGTAATTCATTATTCATGTACTTGTCCAACTTAGTAATGGAGAGTTTAAAACCTCAAAAAGTAGAAGGCCAATTCAGTGCATTCTCTTTTTCCTCTTTGCCCTTTCGTTTCCTTCCGAAAGCAGTTTGCATCTTCATTTTCTAGTGCATAGTTGTCTGGGATGTTTTCCTCGAGCTGATCATCAGCGCTTCCCTTACCCATCTTACACAGGAAGAAGCAGAACTATTCATACAGACTTTGCTGGGGGCATTTGTTCTCACTGTTTTTTTCTCCCTAGAGTGTAAAAACCCTGCTTCTAAATGCCAGAAGGCGTCATCAGAGAAACCCCTGACTCCTAGCCTGACTCCACTTGAAGATTACCCGAGAGTTCTGAGCACACTGTGTGCAATGATGCTTATATGCTGCTTCGTGCAGTCTCTTAGAGGACTCTCAGGTTGAGCCAAATGGGGACTATGCTCTTAGTTTTTGTGCCAATTCTGCAAGATCTTGGTGGGGCATACAGTTGTGTATCTTAATGACGTCATAGTATTCTTTTTTTTCAGGTTATATTTCTTTAGCTTTCCGTGGCAGGACCGAAGTGGATCTTATTTGTTCTAGTCCAAACTGTACAGATCTGGGATATTTTGACCCTGCTTGCACTACTGATGCTGGTTGCCTTTCCCAACTGGTGCCTTGCTTTCCCATCATGCTGGAGCCTTTCTTGTTCACCGATGATGCTGGTGCATTCAGTTGCTCCTCAGTAGAATCAGGAGCTACACCTTCTCAGAGAGGACCAGGGTTCATCATTTCCAGCGGCTCTCCTCTGCGCATGCTGGGAAGGGCATCTAAGGCCTATTTGGTAAAGGAGTCTCTTTCAAACAGAAAAGGTACCTTACATTTGTGAATGAACAGTACCTTCAGTACTGTGTCACTGGACAATTCCCCAAGATCAGCAGCCTGGAACTTCAATGTTTAGCCACAAGAGTCCTGTGGGCTTCATGTACAGAGATAGCAATAAGTCAGTATAAACCGAACTATAAATATTGTGATAGTGGCAGATGTATGAAATCTTACTTGGTGGGGAAAACAGATGCAGATGCCCTGCTGGAGAACTTAGGTTTGAGCCTACCGAAATGCTAAGCAGAATATGTAAAAGATAAAAATTAAAAAAAAAAAAAGTTATCCATGTGTCTTTGGTCTTTAGTGGTATTTTTATTTTCTACCATCTTTTGCACACACGATATATATTTTATATGGTTGCAATCATCATGCAAATGCTATTTAGCATTTTGTGTTTCCACTTAATATCATACACCCTTGCCATATTGCTCCAATCTTCATTTTATGGCTCTAGAAATGCCATTGTGATGATTCAGAGAGAGTCTTTTTCTGTCTTACCTATGGCTGGGATTTTATGTCCCCAGCTGCTTAGCATTATGGAGAATTTTTAAAGGAACATCTTAAGATATTTAGTTTTGCGCGTTTATTGATTTTTCTCCTTAGGAATCCTTGGATTCAAGGAGGCAGTGGGTTTGGTCAAAGTTTGGCCTCTTTCATGGGCAGGAACATTTCTTCTGGTGTAATGACAATGGTGTTAGGCAACGCTGAAAACCCTCATCCTGATCTTCTTGGCTCGCAGCACTCTGAGCCAGTGACTAGCATGTCACCTGGCAACTGAGCAGAGGAGCAGACATTTGCTAGGTCCTCAGGGAAGCTGTTCCTGAACAAGTTCTCTGCTGGTGACAGCAGAATGTACATGCGGTGTGTGGGGATGCGCATACTCCAGACATCTATCTTGTTTGCATAGGCTGTTTCACTGGTGACAGCCATTTAAGGGTCTCTAAAGCAAAACCGCTTGACAACAAGAGCAAGGCAGTGCTGGCATTGTGCTGTGGCTTTAGGGGTGAGGGCTGCCTGGGGTAGAAGGAAATATAAAATCAGTATACTCTTAGTGAGGGGACACTGTGGCCCTCATCAGTGACACCACACATGGGCACAGATCCTGGGGCAGATGTCAAATATGGGTAGCACAGATGCCATCAGGAGCCCTTGTAAATGTGATTAAACTTGACCAAACTCTCCTGCCAAGCCTTATGAGAGCCTTGAATCTACAACATACTAGCCACAAATGCCCCCAGGACATGTCACCATGACACATTTGCATGACACATCATGCATCCATTTGAGGACAAGGCCCAGTGTCTTCGTCAGCCATCATAAAATTCCAGTTGCTCCCAGACCTTTTTGAGTTTGGTAACTACTGAGATGCTGAGATCACAAGAAGGATTCTCACGGACTGGGCAGTGTTTGTTATTGTTTTTCTCTCGACCTTCTTTCTAGTTCATTTGCCCGAACAAGAGGCAACTGACTACTGTTTTCCTCACAGTGGCACCTCATCATAAGGCCCCTTCTCGGCCCAGAAAGGTATTTCTCCAAGTTGTTATGTGAAAGAAAGTCAGGTAGAAAATCTATTTATTTGCCAGATTAAATAACCTTGTCCTTATAGGTATATGGACGATGGGCAGATTTGTTTGGTTCTTTGCTTTTAGATGAAGCAATAAAAGTTGCTAAGGGGACAGTTACATCCAGGCTTTCCAGGCAGCCTTCACATGAGTTTGGTTGGGCAGATGCTCGGTATGCATACTTGTGTAGCAGTAAAACCTATCTGTTGAAACTTGGTCTCTAGCGTGAGGGCATTAGGAGGTGGTGACTTTGGGAGGCCCTGTGATTTGTTCATGGTGGAGAGTCACTTACGGATGGGATTACTGTTCTTGTAAAAGGGGCCCACAGAGCTTTCTCTCCTTTCTCCACTCATGGGTGCAGCAAAAGCTGGCAACGTCTTCCTGGAGAAAACCCACTCTGAGTAACCCTCACTAGAGCCTCTATATTCCGGCGTGCTGACCTTGAATTTCCAGTCTCCAGACCTGTGAGAAAGAGGTGCTACCCTTAGGCCACAAGCTGGTGTAAGTTTGTTATCGCACCCCCATGGGTTAAGGTAATAATCCTCATCTTGGTTTAGAAGCAAAATAACTGGGACTCAGGAGAAAGGGAGAAGCTCCTTCCAGCCACATTGCTGGTTAGAGATGGTGTGGCATCACATCAGAAGCCAAACCTGAGCTCCACGTCACACTGCCAGTGGCTCTGGGAACCTCATCATGCATTGTGCGTGGCATGCATTCAACAAATGCCCATGCTGTAGATGTGCTTAAGCACTCTCTGTGCCTGTGTCAAAGAGTGCAGGAGGAAGGATTTCTTCTTACCCCAGGACCTGACTTTTAATCAAAATCAGATAGGACAGTATATGCACAAAGTGGAATATTACCCATCCATCACAAGGAAAGTACTGCAGTAGCAGAGACACTGAAAGGATTACACCCAGAACTCCAGTCTCAAAAGCCACGGTAATCTATGATTCTACTCACATGAAACGTTGATATGGGTCAATCCAAGCCAAGAGAAAATAGGTGGGTATTGAAGAGGAAGAGATTGGCCATGCTATAGACAAGGATGAAAACAGTAACTGTTCAGGAACTGGTAGATCTGTAACTGTGGTGGTTTGAATAGCAATGGACCCCATAGACTAATGTGATTGGATGCTTGCCCCCTAGGAAGTGGCATTATTAGGAGGTGTGGCTTGCTGGGCAGTGGTGGCACACACCTTTAATCCCAGCACTTGGGAGGCAGAGGCAGGCGGATTTCTGAGTTTGAGGCCAACCTGGTCTACAGAGTGAGTTCCAGGACAGCCAGGACTAAGAGAAACCTTGTCTTGAAAAACAAAACTAAACAAAACAAAACAAAAAAACAAAAAAGGAGGTGTGACTTGGAGGAGGTGTGGCCTTGTTGGAGGAAGTGTGTCATTGTAGAGGCAGGCTCTGGGGGTCTTACATGCTTAAGCTAAGCCTAGTGTCAGTCTCCTGCTGCCTGAGGATCAAAATGTAGAACTGTCACTTTTTTCTCTAGCACCACATCTGCCTGCATGCTGCCATGCTTCTGCCATGATGATAATGGACTGAATCTCTGAATCTGTAAGCCAGCTCCAATTGTTTTCCTTTACAAGAGCTGTTGTGGTCATGGTGTCTCTTCACAGCAATGGAAGCCGTAAGACAGCAATCTAGTGATGCACTGAATGACATTAAATTGTGTGTCTTAAAAAAATTAACTGTTATGTGGATTTCACCATAGCCTAAAGCCAACAAAGAAGCCCAGGAACTGAAAGTGAGAAATCAGAGCTATGCTTTTCCTCTTTCCATAGTGAGCCTCAGACTTCCTTGCACGTCTGGAAACCATGATGCTATGTCACTGGGCTCTGACACATACAGTTCCTGATCCCACTTACAGTTGTATGGGCTCTGGAAGGTTTACGCCTCTTTCTGGATTTTATTTCTCCATCTGTAAGAGGAGCACATTATCCAGACTGTTCCCAAAGCTCATTCCAGAAAATCTTCAGAAGATCCTGAGACCAGAAGTAGGAAGATTACACCGGAAGAGGAGGTGTTTTGTGGGATTCTGGGAAACCTTCTGTTTCCAGCACATAGGGCCTGGGACTTTCAATATCCTGTCCCCAGGTCCCAGAGAGTAGTCATGGAGAACTGTCTCAGCTCCTGACCTTGGGGGCAAGGCCAGGGCTCCCTCCCACTGTGCATCAACAGCAGGGAAGCCCTCTGGTAATCCTGCTACACACTGAGTCATTCAATACCTCCCAAATGCCTTCCTGTGGTAACCCAGCAGGGAGATCAGCCCCAGACAGATCACCAGACTTGATCTGAACCAGAAGCAAACGGTTTCAACTTTTATGGACCTTTACATTGCGAAGTGATTTGGGAACTCATCACACATACAGCAGAGTGCAGTGGTGAAGTGGGAACAGTTCACCACGGGCTCAGTCTTTCACTGTGACCCGTTTCCCGCAAGTGTTAGAGCGCAGGCATTTTGCTAAGTTTTACAAAAATGTAGATATGTTCAAGGGATTTATTTTCCACCAAGAAAGACAACCTCAAACGGGCAGCAGTTAGAAATATAAAGTAAACGGTCAGGCAGAGAAGTTGAAAGACATAGTTGAGCTCAAGGCTGGAGCAGGGAGGGGGGAGGGGGGAGGGGGAGGCAGGCGCGAGGGCCTAGGAAGGTGGCACTTAAGCTGGGTTCTCAGGGAAATAGTTGGAGTTCCATGTACCAGTGGTACCTCAAAGGTGACAATTAGATTCACCTCTTCCAGCAGGAGGTGGTCTTTTGTTACTGTTGATGGTTTCAAGTGCGAGTGCTACTTGACAATAAAATGAAAGCTAAATTTCAGTCTGCATAATTAATGTTTTTCTTTAAAAATTATTTTACTTTTATTTATTTATTTATTTGTGTGTGTGTGTGTGTGTGTGTGTGTGTGTGTGTGTGTATTCTGTCATTAATGTTTAAAAATTCTTTGGGAATTGTTCTGACACCTCTTAAAGGCATCAGCACTTGAAGTTCATGCTAAAATGATCCAGTGTCCTGTCATCTACTCTGGACTCTCCTGATTGTCTCTGCTCTAGTCCTTCCCGGTTGTCCCCGAGCAGTCAAGCTGTCAAGGGCAAAGGCCTTTCCAAGCTCTGTTCTGCTGGCTGAACTGCTATTTTTCCTCTGGCCATGCTCTTTCTGGATTCTCTTCATAGGAGGGCAAAGCGCACATCTGGCTTCGGTGTCTGCAGGGCTAAGTCAGAGTCTGGTCATGCTCTTTCGGGAGGAAATGTATACAGACCTGTGATCTGTGAAGCCAGTGCACACCACATGACTGATCTCACTTGGCCTGTGCCAATGGGGCATCACAGTCTAGTGGGTCAAATCCTCGGAAACAGACCTGAAGGACAAAAAAAAAAGTACTGAGATGGGCTTTCTTAGCATAACCCTTTCCTACCCACTTCCTTTCCAGCCTTCTCTTGTAATAGGAAGCAGGTTTGACTCAGAACTTGGTCCGGAGAGTAGGAAGTATTCAGAGGTCCTCATGCAGCCAAGGAAGGAAGAGCCTCTTCCCCGCTAGGCTTGTACTCTTTATTGAAATAGCTCGTGTTGCTCTGTACAATATCTTGTATTGTTTCAGAATGATCTTCCAGGCAAAAATGAATACTCTCTTATGTGGCTTCATTTGCCTGCTCATTCTAAGAACATACCAAATCCCTCTCAGAAGGTGACCGAGTACAAGGGAAAGATGAGACCACGTGTTCACTCCCATCTGATCACCTTTCTCACTCTGGGTTAAACCCTGTCATCTCATATGAGGCATACTTGCCATATCCTTAGGATACGATACCCCACAAAGGGAAATAGCTCTGGATATCAGCTTAGTAACTTATCTCACAAACATACCACAGATGCCAAAAGAATGCTGGGCAACAGGGACTTGCAGCTGTAAATTCCCCAAGGAAGAAAACTGCCCACTGAGTAAAACCTTGCAGAGCAAAGGAGTCAGCTCCAATGGAGTCCTCTCAATCCTGCTGAAAGGTGACCAGGAGGAAGGCACAGAAAGTCCCACTTAGGAGGGACACCCCTCCACTCTCACCCTGTTGGCCATGTGTGGCCTGGCTTCATATGAACATGGAAAATATAGTCTCTGGCCACTCTGCTACTCGCCGAGGCAGTTCACATTGGGGAGCGAAGGTCATTTGGAGGAACACAGGTCATCACTGCCACTTGGGTTGTGAGCAGCTGGTGAGAAAACAAGTTACCAGGTTCCACGGGATGTGAATGGGGAGCACGTATGTGCCCTCTCTCATCTTATTTCTAATTGGTAAGCCCGTGTTTCCTCAAGCCTCAGTTCTGCAAATACCGCTTTGGAGATCTTTGCCAGGCTGCAGAGCACCTGTACTGTAATTGACTTAATATTCTCTTTAACTCGATTTGCATTATAATTTAGTTTCACCAGTAGAATAATATCTTGGAAATCACAGTTTTGATGTGATAATTATCTTTTTTCTAATATACTCTAAAATACATCTATAATTATTCCAATAAAAATATTTGCCCATTTACCATGCCAAATACTAGCATCAGTAAAGGGAAGTGCATGTGTCAGGCAAGATTGTGACTAAGCACAGAGTCCCGTCTGGTCTTTGCTCTGAGTTTGTATTTTGTCCTTTCCCTCCTTCAAATTAGTTATTTTACCTTTTGCTCTTGAAGGCTCCCAACCTTATTCGTACCTCGGGGTCTTGGTCACACCTGTGCTAGGAATGTCCCCTTACAGCTTCCTCCTGGACAGCTCCTCATGGCCAGTTTCACAGCCACCGAATAGCTCTACCCCAAGAAGCTGTTCTCTTCAGTCTTAGATTAGTTGTTCCAACCTCTCTCGGTGCCACCCCTTCCAGGTCCCCCTGTCTCACACTTGTAAGGACTTCACAAGACGTAACACACATTTTTCTAGGATTCATTTATAAATTTTCTACCCCCAAATAAAATGAAAATTTCAAGCTGAATGTGATGCTTCACCCCCTGCAACCTGAGCCTTATAGTGAGTCTTGTGTGTGTGTGTGTGTGTGTGTGTGTGTGTGTGTTTAAAAAACAAACCAAACCCACTACAGCAACCCAAAAGGTTAGAAAAAGCAGAAATCTCACTTATGTTGTTTGCGTCACCATTCCCAGCACTCAGCTGTGGCTTGGCATCATTCAATTACACTCAATAAATGAGTTAAAACCTAAAAAGCATTATAAGACTAAAACCAATTAAAAGTAAGTTTATCAGCTGTATTAAGGCTTCATATGTATTGCTTCGACTGTAGACAGAGAAGCAACTTGGGCATGAGATCGTTTGGGCTGGCATTTGGGTCTGGAAGCTCATAAGCCTCCTGACTTACCCACCCAGCCACAGCGACAGAATTGCACGAAAGAGCACTGGACTAGATCTGCCACTAGTAGACAGATCCTGGTCCCACTTAAAGTTAGGAGGTCTGGGGGGAAGTGCAGAGAACCGAAGGCCAACTCCTCCAAGCGTGGAGCCAGCTTCAGAGCCCCAGGGAGCTCAACCTGCAGCCACACTAGAGGAGAGAAGTAGATTTAGAATAAGGGGACTTGAAAATCCTGAACATGTCTATTTCACAAGATAAAATGAAGAAGGCGTAGATTGGAAATATTCTTATTCTTTCATTTATGAATGAGTTCATTTGGTTATGAAGATGGTGGATATTGTGTTGGTTGCAAACTAGAAAGCAACCAACAAAATAAACTTCAGTTGAGGGGGTAGCCACCACCCCCCAATTTCAGCATTCCAGAAACCTTTGCCATAGGTGTTCTACTACACCTCCCTGATCCCCTTCTGGAGCATGGAACTCTTGTTTGCCACTCATTACTACTGTAACTATAGCTAGCCTTTCCTCAGGAATTGTCACTGAAGACACCGTATCCCGGAGGCAGCTCAGATTTGATGGCTAGAGAATAGGAGAATACAAAGTCTTCCTTCCCAACTCATTCCAAAGTTTAGGACCTTCTGGGGACCAACAACACTGCTTCTCAATCTCTCCCATTGGCTAATCCTTCCTCCCTCACACACTCTAAGGCTCTAATATTAAATCTGCATCTGCAGACTTTCCCAGGGAGCCCCAGGACCAACCATCGGTGTTAAACTCCGATTGGCTGTATCCTCAGTGTAACCATGTTGCCTGAGAACTAATTATTTACCAAGGCCATTACTACATTAGCAGATTGCACTTGAAGTGACAAACCACATCCAAATAAATGATGCTTGGTGCATGTAGAAGAACCCAAAACTGCTCAGGCAGCAGGGCATGGTGGCCCAGACTTGCAGTCTGAACTTCAGGGGCTTATCCTGGGAGAGCAAGGCCAGCAGATCGATAGAGCAAGACCCTGACTGGAACAAACAAACCTCAGACAACCTCTACTCAAGGCAAAAACAAACAAACAAACAAACAAACAAACAAAAAAATGTTACGATCCCCCCAGTCTGTAAAGCAACCAGTGATTTTTCCAAACCATGTGGTGTACGTGTGGTTCAAACCACTTGGCCCACCAGCCCACTGGTCTTCAGATGGCTGAGGGCAGAGTCTGCATGGCTTCTGATATCCGAGATGTCTTTCACTCTGGCCAGATTTCTGATCCTTCCCATGAAGGAGTTGGGCTGTGGTTGGCCTCCCAAAAGTCTCCTGCCTGGGAACTACTGTACAGCAGTTCCAGTGCCCCGGTCTGGTCCACAGGTCTTGTGAGCTTACTCTCATTGTGTAGCTTGCTTCTTCATCATTGGCTGCCGGGAACAGCCAGGAGACACCATGTAGAAATGGAGGACAGTGAATTCCTGGCATGCAATCTGAAAGCTGAGTGGCAGGTCCTAGGAGGGAGGTGATTTATACTTCTTTCCCTCTGGCTCTTATCACCCCACCAGTGTGGGCTTCTCTTTAGCAAAGCTCCCTACAGCTCCCACCACAGGCCACACTCTGTGCCACATGCTGTTTGCCTTTTTGTGTTTCTTTCTCCTCATTTATTGCTTCTCCCTTTACTTACTCTGCTACCCTTGGATTATCTCTCCGCCCCTAACGCCCCCCCCCCATACTCCCTCCAACATGAGAAGCATTAGTGAAGAGTCTCTTCCAGGCCAGAACATAAAAACCATGGCTCTGACAGGCCTTCTCCTATTTCCTCTTCCTTGATAGAAACTTGTTAGATTCCATTCTTAAAGCTAGCCACCAGGGTCTGTTCTCTTACTTGGCCACTTCTTCCTCCTATGGTTGATCACCAAGGTCCAGCTATTGAAGTATTGAAGTCCGGCTATCAAAAGTCTCCTTTGGCTCACTTAATTAACATGCTCAATTAAAATGAACCAACTCATTCTAACCCAGAGTTTCTTCCTTTACCTTTATATACCACCATTTGGCTATGAGCCAGGTCTGTTTCCTTTCTATGCAGACAGTCCTTTGTCTCTCCCTCTTTTGGGATAAATATTCGTTCCCTCCCTCCCACATTCCTTTCTCCTCTCTCAACCTCTATCTCCTGTCTCTGTCTCTTATTCCCTGCCCTTTGTCCCTCTAGGGCAAGCAAATCTCCTCTTTGTTCAGAAATTGGTCTTGGTTTATGTTGCAATACCCCAACGGATGCTGGTCCTTTTTATTAGTATTTAAGAGTTTCTTAACTTTTTCCCTTTAGGAAATCCAGGAAAAGATACAGCCATTACCTTATTTGATTCCCACTAAATGTTTTATGGAGAGGGGCAGTAATTGTTGCCCAAAGCTGCCCTGGAATTGGTAGATGTAGACCACTGTTTAGCTCCAAACTGGATGCTTTTTTTTTATACTTGGATGCAAGTTTTCATGGAGAACCTCAACAACTGATAACTGTTTCTTTTCCTGTCTTGGCAGTGAATGAGTTGGGGTGGGGGCGAGGGAGTCACATGGTAATCCCCAGAAAGGAAACTGACTATGCTTCTCAAAGGGAGAAGGCGGATTGGGACAGGGAGTGTCTGTTGACCCTGACCCCTGCAGCTCCCTTCCTGTCTTTACTTTCCACAAGTTCACAATCAAATGCTTAAAAGTTTAGACCCCATGGAGAATGCCATCAAATACAGTACTTTCCTAGGTCTGCCATAATAAACAGTCACAACTGGGTGGCTTAAAACAACAGACATGCTGGAGGCTGGAGGTCCTCCATTAAGGTGTCCTATGGGCCTTTGGGGGAAAACCCCATCTCTCCCCTCTTCTGACTTTCAGTGGTGCCAGGGACTGTATACTGGCTATATCTTAGGTTAGTCTCCACATGTTGGCTGCTCTATGTTGACTTCCTCTGCATGTCTTTCTAGGGTACTAGTTATGGCATAAAGGGTTTTCTGACTTAATCTCGGCTATTCTTCCTACATCAAGAGGCTGGATTTTAATTACCTACAGAAAGCCTCTTCCCCAAAAGGCAATTATACATTTCAATGGTCAGAGTTTGTTAAATTTAGGCAACTGTCATTCACCTCCCTAGACTATGTTACAGGTGATATGCCCAGACATGTTTGCCATGTCCTCAAGCATGTGCTAAGCACTTCTGGCTGTTTCTTCACACTGTACCATGGTCTTAAGTTGCAGAGGGAGGATGTTTTGAGTTCTACAGCCTGCTAAAGCCAAACTTTCTCCTTATTCAACAGTTAGCAGCCCCTTGCTAAAATTTACTATGTTTCAGCCTTCCAGCCCAAGATGGGAAGAGGGACTCTGTCATGGTGACATCCCCTGTGTGGGACTTCCTTAAAGGTAACATGATGTTCCTGTTGCTGGACCACTAAGGAACCTTGAACTGCCTCTGTGAATCACTCTGATCAAATATTTACAGTTTCCAGAATCGTTTTGTGGCAAATTTAAGAGTAAGCTCATAATCACAAACACATGGTGCTGGACCTTGACACACTGTGGCCAATGGGATTGAAAACAGCCATTTCCAGCCCCGAGGCACCCATCATCTTGCTTGCTTGCATAATCTACGAATAGTACTGAAGTTCTAAGCTCTTGTGGAGATTACCTAGGTGCTAGAGAGACAATACAATGTGTCTGAGGGGCAGGTTCCACATACAGAGTCTTAACAAATGCCAGTTTCCTTCCTTCCATCTATTCTTAGGCCATTTGTTTTCCATGTCTTGGGGACTACCCTTCTTTAGATGATCCCTACCCAACTCCTAACCCATTGATTCCAGCAGTAAACATTACCTAAAATTTCTAGAAACTTGAGGCTATTTAATAAATCCCTTCAATGCCATCTGTCCTCCTGCTTTCTCACAGGCATAGATCCTTTCTTCTCTGCTCATCATTCCTAAGAGCATTGGAAGTGACATCTGGCATAGGAATGGCTGTTAGGCCTTACTCATCACTTTCTTTATTTCCTTTGTTGCTTTTATTTTTGCAATGCTAGAGATTCAGCCTAGGATATTATGCAAATTGATTTGCAGAGAGTGGGGTCCTCATCCTTGGCCTTTCTTATATTCTCTGTACCTTAGTGCTTGCTTCTTGATAGTCTTATTGATCATAGAACAAATAATTGATAATAATTGAAAAATAGGGCACCTTTTATGCCTTATTATTCATCTTAGTATTTGCCTCTCTTCTCAATGGATCTCTACATAGATTATAATTACATCCATAAAACTTACCACGCTCAGTGTAATATAATGCTTTATAAAGTTTTATATTGATCATATGTATTTAATTCTACAATATTGTTATCATAACAAAAGGACCCCTGTCAGAACATATTAGGAAGTACTTCTCCTTTTTCTGTTTTCTTATCTCTACCCCCAGATCTGAGAAACCACTTACTGACCTCATGTCTAGAGTTCTCCCACTCTGAACATTTCTTCTAAAGGGCTCATATAGAAAATGATCTTCTGAGCCCAAGGGAAGAAGCTTGAATTTTACTTAGAAGGGGGAATAAAAGAGTCATAAGAGGCAGAGGGAGGAAAGTGAGAGGGAGGAGGGAGAAGGGAGGAGGGATGAGGAAGGGAATGGGGGGTTCAGGATTAGGTGTGGGGAATGACTGAAGAGATGGCTAGATGGCCAAGAAAATGTATGGAAATCTACAACTGATGGGGGTGAGAAGGTAGGAAAGGGGCATCTCTAGGGTCAGACAGAGACATGGGATAAGGAAGGTGTCCAAGTATCAATGGGGTGAACCTTAGCAATGACTCGCTACATTGGTGATATGGAACCTGAAGAGACCACCTTCAGGAGCCCCAGGAGCCAGGCAGGAACCCCAGTGGAGCGATAGAGACACCAACTCACTCATAAAACTTTCAACCTTAAATTTACCCTGTCTACAAGAAATATAGGCATCGAGGATGGAGCAGAGACAGAGGGAATGGCCAACTAATAACCAGCCCAACTTGAGACCCATCCCATGGGCAAGCACCAATCGCTAACACGATTAATGATATTCTGCTATGATTCCAGACAGGAGCCTGTTGTCCTCTGAGAGGCTCCACCCAGCAGCTGACTCAGACATACAGACACCCACAATCAAACAGTAGATGGAACTTGGGGACTCCTGTGGAAGACTAGGAGACTAGGACACTAGGGGGATGGATTGCAGACCCCGAAGGGGAAAGGAACTCCTTAGAAAGACCAACAGAGTCATCTATCCTGGACCCTTTGAGCTCTGAACCACCAACCAAAGAACATCGACAGGCTGAACCTAGGCCTTTCTCTTAGGGTTTTACTGATATGAACAGACACCATGACCAAGGCAACTCTTATAAGGACAACATTTAATTGGGGCTGACTTACATACCCAGAGGTTCATTGTTGTTGACTGCAACAAACTTCTTTCTCCTGGGCTGCTTCCACTCCCTGTTAGGAGCTTTCCTCAGCAGATATCCCATGGCTCTGGCATCTCAAAAATATTGGGGTCTCCAAGGCAACTTCAATGTTACAGCTTCTTGTTTCAATGTCTGGGATCCACACATGATCTTCTGGATTCCTCCAAAGGGCTGTCACCACTTCTCCAGCTCTGCTCTCTGTAGCACTCTAGGCTCAGGTTGATCCACCCCACTGCTGCTGCTATTCTTGGTGATCATCCCATGGTACTGGCATCTTCAATATACTGGGATCTTCTGCTGCAACCTGGCTTCAGCAGTAGCCTTTCATAGGCTCTCTTCATGGTGCCAAGCCTCAAATCCTTTTCATGACCCCTTCAGTCCTAGGCTGCCATCAACTGCAACTGAGGCTGCACCTTCACCTTCCATGGCCTCTCACAGTGCCAAGCCTCAGCTGCTCTTCATGATGCCTTCATGCCTTCAAAACCAGTACCTTCGTGACTCTTACACATTGCCATGTACATCTGCAGCATGAGGTACAACCTTGGCTATCTCTGGAACACAGCTTCTTTGTGTTCTCAGAAAACACTTCCCAGATGATTTCACCTCAGTGATACTGGTTTCTTCTTAATCACCACTAATTTTTTAGCTCTGCTAAACAGCATCAATTGTCCCAGAAGTCCCTTCTCTTTTTGACTCTGAAGCCAGAGACACATAGCCAAAGCTGCTGAGTTCTGCTGCTTGCAGGAGTTGGACCATGGCCCCTTGGTTCTATTATATTACCACTAGCTTTCTTTTTCTACTCCTTCACTGCCTACACTTGGCTGTCCTGGATCTTGCTCTGTAGATTGACCTTGATCTCAGAGATCTGCACGCCTATCTCCTCAGATTAAAGGTTTTACCACTATGGCTGGATTTAAGCTTTTCTTCACCTAGAACTTTTTCTGTCCCAGGCTGGCCTTGAGCTCAGAAATCTGGTTTTATTTTCTGGGGTTAAAGGTGTATACCACCATGCCTGGATTTAAATTTAGCCGAGTAGAATCTTTCCTCAAAGTCCCATGCCCTTAATCTGCTATCTTGTAGAACACAGGATTTGGTTCCATTTCACTTCCTGGTGCCCTTTTAATACTCAAACCATATATTTTTCCTTTCTAAGCTTTCTATGCTTTTTTAAAATGTTCTTCATGATACTTAACCAGAGAGCAAAGTCTATGATGGCCATTTCTGAGAATTTCTTTACCAATGCAATTAATCTGAATCTCTTAACCTTAGTCTCAGGCAGACTCTTCAGACAAAGGCAAAAAGTAGTCACATTCTTCACCAAAATACGACAAAAACAGTCCCTAAGTCACACATTGAAATCCTCTCCTCTGAAACCTCTTGGGGTAGGTCTGCATAGTTCAACACACACAGCAACAAATGCTTCCGTATTCCTACTAGGATGGCTCATTAAGCTCCATTTAAAACATTCCATGGCTTTCCAAATCCAAGTCCCCAAATGCACATTTTTCCAAACAAAAGTATGGTCAGACCAATCACAACAATACCCCACTCCTGGTACCAACTTCTGTCTTAATTAGGGTTTTACTGCTATGAATAGACACCATGACCAAGGCAACTCTTATAAGAGCAGCATTTAATTGGGGCTGGCTTACTGGCTCAGAAGTTCAGTCCATTATTATCAAGGTGGGAACATGGCAACATCCTGGCAGGCATGGTGCAGGAAGATCTACATCTTCATCTAAAGGCTGCTAGCAGAATATTGATATCCAGGAAGCTATGATGACAGTCTTAAAGCCCATACCCACAGTGACATACCTACTCCAATAAGGCCACACCTCCTAATAGTGCCACTCCCTGGGTTGAGCATATACAAACCATCACAGCCTCCCTGTTCATATGTAGCAGATGTGCAGCTTGGCCTTCATGTGGGTCCCAAACAATTGGAACAGAGGCTATCACAAAAGCTGTTACCTGTACATAGGATGTGTTCTTCTAGCTGACTGCTTTGTCTGGCCTCAGTGTGAGAGGAAGCAGGTAGCCTTGCAGAGACTTGAAGTGCCAGGGTATGGAGATACCCAAGGGGGAGCCTTATAGGCTCAGAGGAGAAGGGGAGGAGGGTGGAGAAGGATTGTGGGAGCTGGTGGCAAGAGAGGGACAGTGAGTGGAATATGTAGTGAATAAGTAAAAAAGTTAAACTAAATGAAATAAAAAACAAAAGAAAGAAAATTGATTTTTTTTGTATGTGCCTTGCTTTATTAAATGTGATGTATTCAAGGTTTATCCACATTGTTGTATATATTAATGCTTTATCATCTTAATTATAGATAATAGTCCACACAGTTAATTTACCTATTTATCATGGGTATTTTAGTTGTTTTATGTTCATATATAAACATATATATACATATATATATAGTTTCTCTCTACATAATATGTTATACATAGTATGATATATAATATATACATATATATGTAGGTATACACTGGGAATATACCTAGAAGTAAACTTTCCAGAACATACATAGTGTATTAAGATGGACCCTCTCATTTAGAGATAACTGAGTGATGCATGCTGTGATCTAATCAATGGATTAATGTGCTCACAGGTTTATACCTTGATGGCATTATTAGGAGGTTGTGGACACTCTAGAAGGTGGGGTTTGCTAGAAGGTTGGAAGAAATGATCATGAGGCATCTTTTTGAATGATATCCTTGTTCACCATGAGATAAGAAGTTTTACTCTACCAGAGCCTATTCCAAGGTGGTTCAAGGCACCCCAGGCACCTCTGAATCCATAAGCCAAAATAAATCTTTCCTCCTTTAAATCACTTCTTACAAGTACTTGTCATAGTGAAAACGAGCTAATAAAATGCTGATTCTCCTTCTAAAGGTTCCCTGTCAAATGCTTGTCAAACCATCTCCCAGACTAACTTTTCTTTGTCCCCACCAGGGAAGTGTCCAGTTTCCAGTTTCTCCTCAACTTCAGCAACACGTATATTACTATTTTTGTTAGTTTTCTGGATGACCATTGTCTCTGTGAAAAGTCAATTGACCAGGGGTTCTTTCCTGGATTGTCAGGCTTACTCCATTGACTGGGAATCTGTTTGATGGTGCATACTATTTTAACTACTTTGGGTTTTGACTGACCTTGGGATCTGTCCTTCAGGCTTGCTTGTATTAAAGGAACTTTGCTCATTTGGTTCTTTGAAATTTCCATTTAGGCTTTCGAAGCAACTAATAAATTTCTAAACTGGTTTAGGGAGGGTTGCTATTTTAATATTTAGTCTTTCTTGTGTCTTTTAGATTGATTCATTTTATTTTATGTGTGTGAGTATTTTTGTCTGCATGTGCATACAATGCCCTTGGAGGCCAGAAGAGGGCACTGAGTGCCTCGTGGAACTGGAGTTAGATTGTGAGCCACCATCAGGGTGGTGGGAACTTAAACCCAGGTCCTCTATAAGAGTACAAAGTACTCTTAACCACTGAGCCATCTCTGCAGCTCCTTAATATTTACTCTTTCAATCCATGAAAATAGGATATAATCCATTTCTTAGCATTTTTAAATTATGACTTGTAGTTTTCTTAGTACAATTATGTATTTTGTTAAATTTATTCCTTAAGTATTTTATTCTTCCAGTTGTTATTATAAAGAAAATAGTTTTCTTTTAATTGTTGGAGATTTCATTGCCAGTACACAGAAATATAATGGAGTGATATTCTGCAAATTTGCTAGGATTTTTATTAGTTTGTGTGTGTGTGTGTGTGTGTGTGTGTGTGTGTGTGTGTGTGTAAGGTTTTCCTATCTAAAATATCATATCATCTACAAGAAGAAATACTTTTACTTCTTCTTTATCAGTCTGAATATGCTTGCTAAATTGTTCTAAGTAAGAATTCTAGTGTACTGAATAGAAATGGTGAATGGGCATCACCCTTTGGTTCTTTATCTTAAGAACTCATTCAGCATTCTGTCATCTTATGAAACATTAGCTGTTCATTATCATGGATGCTTTTTATTATGCTCAAAATGTTCTCTCAACTCCTAGGCTTTAGTATTTTTAAAATTTACAGTGAAATATTATAATTATTGAATACTTTTCTATGAACATTGAAATGATCTCCTTTATTCTATGAATTTTCACAAGTTAAACTGACCTTGCACCTCTGAGGTGGCTCTCATTTGACTGTGATATATAGAATCCTGTTTATGTATTGTTAGTATAAGTTGTTGACTAATTTATTTCCTTTAATGAATAAACAGCATCAAATTGCTTTTACAACAGCAGAAAGACAATATACCTTTTGGGTCATGCAACTTCTTAATCTTTGGAGAGAGTTGTTCTCTTTTTAGCATAGTATCAATTTTTCATTTAACCATATGGAAATGCTTTTACTGATGTATGAAAGGCTTTCCAACTGCCAAAGTCAATGCATACTTTAGCCCTTTCTTTCTTGGCTTTCTGTAGCATTCTACAGTTTACCACTTCCTTCCTCTTTGAAACTTTCAAATCTCTCGTTGTCTTTTTATCTTTTTTATTATAGCATGTTGGTCTCCTTTGAGGATACTTCTTTTCCATACTGTCAAATACTGGTGGCCCTTAACATTCTGACTTTGATGCACTTCACATATTACATTCAGTCTAGGGAATTTCATAGTCTCTCAGACTTTATTTCTACCTGTATATTAATGAATGTTGGGTTGTTAACATTTTTTAGTGGATTCTTTTTTTTATTAGATATATTCTTTATTTACATTTCATTTCCCTTTTTCCTGGTTTCTCCGCCCCCCCAATGTCCCATATGTCTTTTTACCTCATTCCCCATTCTCCTACACTGCTGCATTGGGCCTTTCCAGAACCTGGGTTCACTCTTTCCTTCTTGTCGGACAGCATTTGGTAGGTGGATTGTGTCTTTGGTGTTCCAAGATTCTAGGTTAATATCCACTTATCAGTGAGTGCATGCCTTGGGTATTCTTTTGAGACTGGGTTACTTCACTCAGYATGATGCTCTACAGCTCCATCCATTTGTCTAAGAATTTCATGAATTCATTATTTCTAATGGCTGAATAGTACTCCATTGTGTATATATACCACATTTTTTGTATCCATTCTTCCGTTGAGGGACACCTGGGTTCTTTCCAGTTTCTGGCTATTATAAATAAGGCTGCTATGAACATTGTGGAGCATRTATCCTTATTGCATGCTGGGGAGTCTTCTGGATATATGCCCAGGAGTGGTATGGCTAGGTCCTCTGGAAGTATCG
Source organism: Apodemus speciosus (assembly GCA_002335545.1). Lineage (NCBI taxonomy): Eukaryota > Metazoa > Chordata > Mammalia > Rodentia > Muridae > Apodemus > Apodemus speciosus. Next base: position 445,188 of record BDUI01000020.1, read on the forward strand.
TGTCCAGTTTTCTGAGGAACCTCCAGACTGATTTCCAGAGTGGCTGCACCAGCTTGCAGTCCCACCAGCAGTGTAGGAGTGTTCCTCTTTCTCCACATCCTCGCCAACATCTGCTGTCTCCTGAGTTTTTAATCTTAGCCATTCTGATTGGTGTGAGGTGAAATCTCAGGGTTGTTTTGATTTGCATTTCTCTAATGACTAGTGATGTTAAAGGTTGTTAACATTTTTATGTCCACCAAGTTGTATCCAGCCACCTCTGGAACATCCTTTTTTTCTTTTATTGAAAATAGATTTTTCCATACAACATATTCTGGTGATGGTTCCCCTCCCCCTACTTCTCCTAGTTTCTCTCCAACCCCTCTAAGGAATAATAATAAATATAACATGATATAATATAATAATATAATCTCAAACTGGTTGGAATAGAACAAATCAACCAAACAAGAAAAATAGCCAAAGAAAAAGCACAAAACCACATATAGCTATGTACAAAGCATACACATACTTGCACACATAGGAATGCTATAAAAATACAAGCCCAAAAGCCACTACGTATGTGTATGTGTGTGTGTGTGTGTGTATACACACACACACACACACACACACACACACACACACACACTCACACAAAATCTGTAAGTTAAAAAAACCCAAAACAAAAGCAAGAAAAGCCCCAAGTTAACATTATGAGACAAACCCTGCAAATATGTAGGTGAGCTCATTTCCTGTTGGTCATGAGGCCTATCCTTAGGAAGAGTTGGTTTACCTAATTAGACTGCCTTGACTCTAAGACTATCTGTTGTGGAACGGTGAGGCTCTGTGCATGCCGCCCTAGTCTCTTGTGGCTCTCATGTGCACCAGCCCTGCTGTGTCTGAAGGCCGACCCCTTGGTGACCTCCATCTACTCGGGCTCTTACACTCTCTCCATCTCCTTCTCTGCAGGGTTCCCTGAGCTCCAAGGGGAAGGATTTGCTGGAGACATACCCTTTAGGGCTGAGTCTTCCAAGTTCTCTTACTCTCTGCATATTGTCTAGCTGTGGGTCTGTGCATTTGTTTCCATCTCTGGCAGGGGGAAGCTTCTCTGATGAAGGCTGAGCAAGGCTCCGATCTATGAGCATAGCAAAATATCATCAGGAGGCATTTTATTGCTCCTTTTGCTTAATATTTACTTCCCCCCTAGATCTCTTGGCTATATAGTGTCAGATTCTTGGCCATCCAAGCAGAACCATATATAGGTTTCATCTTGTGGAGTGGGCCTTAAATCAAATCAGATATTTGTTGGTTACTCCCAAAAGCTTTGAGCATCTACTGCACTAGCTGGGTTTGTGTTTAATTTTCTTCTCTGGTAGGGTATAGAGGACCTTGTAATATCATGGATATTAATTTGTGAGAGTGAAGGCTCTATGTAAGGCACCATCTCTACTTCTGTGTGTTCAATGACTTGTATAGCTGTTGACTTCAGCAATAGGGTTATTGTGGAGAGCCATCACTAGCCTTGACAATAGCCTGGGTGGTTTCCTGAACAGCTTAATTTAAAAATTCCACAGGCTTCTTAATATGAAATGTCAAAGCAACATGATGGCGCTTCCTATCCTCCCTAGCCTGTTCGTCCAGCTTGGAAGAGATCAGAAACCAGAAAAAATATTAAGCAGTTTCCAATAAGAGGTAACAAATGTTTTGATTTGTTAAAGGCAGTTGAGTACTCTGTCTCTTCATTAGAAAGAAATGCAGACAGATTAGACACAAATGGCTGATTGAGAAAAACTGAGAAGAGAGAGGCAGAGCTCAGGGCCTTAGCGCTTAGCTCCTTAGATGGCTGGCTGTACCAAGGGATGATGGATCGCACATGCACCAAGGAGCATGTGGTTTGTGTCTCTGGTGGGAGATGGCAGGTGTCTAGGTGGAGGCAAGAATTTGAAGTGCTTTGAATGTCACACTGCGTGCAAGAGAATCTCACTGTGACTGTTAATCCAGGTGGTAGCAGGATTCAATCCACATTGTTAAAATTCTTAAGAACTCCTATGCATCTACACTTTGTATGTTTTTTTCCTTCTGTTTTTAAAAGCATTTACTGGGTGAGTAATATTCCATTGTAAAAATGTACTGTATTTTCTTTATTCTTTTGTGCAGGAACACCTAGGGTGTTTCCAGTTGCTGGCTATTATGTATAGATAGCAGCAAACACAGTTGAGTAAGTGTGTCTGTGGTAGAATGAAGCATGTGTTGGTTATACACCCAAGATGCCCAAGCTGGGATCTTGAGGTAGATCTATTTTCATATTCCTGATGCATCACCACACTGATTCTCACACTGCCTGTATAAGCTGCAGTCCCAGCATCAATGATGAGTGTTCCCCTTACTATTCTATCATGACAGCATGAGCTGTCATTTGTGTTATTGATCTTAGCCATTCTGATGGATGTAAGATGAAATTGCAAAGTAGTTTTGATTTTCATTCCCCTGATGACTGAAGATATTGAACATTTCTTTAAACATTTCTCAGCCATTTGAGTTCTCTCTTTTGAGAATTATGTTTAGATCTGTACCCCAGTTTTTAATTGGGTTGTTTGTTTTCTTGATACCAAAGGTTATTTTTTGTTTAGTTATTTGCATATTTTGGATTTTAGCCCTCTATTAGATGTAAATGGATAGAACTAGAAAAAGTCATCCAGATTGAGGTAACACAGAACAAGAAAACCAAGTCTGATCAGTGCCTTGCTCAGCCATCAGCAGAGAAGCTACAACTTCCTACAACTGGTGGAAACAAACACAGAGAATCACAGCCACACAGTATGCAGAGAATGGGGCACTGTGGAACACTCATCTCTAAAGGGGATATTTCTTAAATCCCCCCCCCCCGGGCTGAGGAAGCACTGCAGAAGAGGAGGCAGAAAAAATGTCCTTTGGCTGTGAGGGGTTTGTGGAGGCTGGAAGAAGCCGTTACCGCCTCCTTACAGGAAGCCGTAAGCCATGAATCATGGGTACTGAGCATGGAATTCCAGTCCTCTACAAGTTCTGCTAGCACTCTTAAGCCAGCTTTCCATCTCCCCACTTTTTATTAATTTTCTTCTTTGATAATTTCATATGTATATAATGCAAATCCTAACACCAGAGAGGTAGACACAGGAGGATTGTGATTTTAAAGTCAGCCTATGTTACACAATGAGTAAAAGGCTAAAGCAGGGGTAACCCGCTATTTTTAAAGAGAAGTAGTTTCCCTCCGGCCTATGTCCCAAAGGCAGGAGGTAAAAATACACATTCATGAACAGCATCAATATATGTTTTTCTAGTGTTTTTAACACCTACATAGACAAGGTGTTAATGTTTTATAATGTATATTCATTTATCCATACAAAATAATTACAAAAATACCTAGAACCTGTCCCACCCCACTTTGGGTGTCTGGTGAGGTGAGATCTCAGACAGTGGCTCTGACTGACCTGGAACTGAACAATTACTCTGTAATGGCCATGATCGTGGCCAACTTCTTTAATAAAAGAAAATTCCACAGTATAAACAAACAGACAAACAGACAGACAGACAGACAACCCAGATCGTACTTGGGTATCTTAGAATCAGGGAAAGTTCAAAGGTCTTAGGAGTTCACTTATTCTCTGGAATGTGTAATTCTTATAATTAAAAGATAACAACCTGCTGCTGTGGTAGTGTCTGCCTTTAACAGTGAGTGTGGGGCCAGCATGGTTTACATAGGTCATTTCAAGCCAGATAGTGCTATTTAGTGAGACCCTGCCTCAAAACAACAACACCGAAATCAATAAAGCATTGTCAGACACCAACTTGCTGAGGTTCAGCCTTCCCTACTAAAGGAGTGTCTTCTCCTTTGCTAGGGCACTGCACTTGCTGAAGCAAAAATGTGTGTCACTCTGTCCTATAGGCTGGAGGAAAAAATATACATTAAACAAACAGGAAAAAAAGACAAAAGAAAAACCCACCAACAGTTACACGCTGCAGGTGTACAGATTGTCTCCCAGTCAGCCTCTCTGTGCCAACATCCTGTGAGGTCGCTGCATCTGGAAAGAACAGAGGAGAGAGAGAGGCTTCCTCAGGGCACAGAATTCAACATTTTTTTTGGACTTGTCATAATCTTGTCAGGGCCTCCTTGGCCTCATACTATCTTCCCTGGTCGGGAGCAATCTCTCCCGATTAGCTCTTACACATCCAGGGTAGACACTCTCCTGCCACTTTGCCTATGTGGCCTATGAACTTTGAAGGCAGCAGCTGTGGTGTCCTGTCCTGTTCAGCAGAGAACAGAACCTCCCTTGGGACAGAAATCTGTGAAGCATCTCTTGATTAATGTGATGTAAAGCACTAAATTTTGGAGAGTGGGAAGAAAATTCTAGGATTTCTATTTATGCTTATCTTTTAACCATAAATATAAAAGAAGCCAACATTTATTATTTCTTAAGGCCTAGATTAAATAATTATATACATATAAAATATAAAAATATAATATAAAAATATAATATAAAATATAAAATGAAAAAAGTCTTGGTATGACTATTTTTGATTTTTTTTTTGCTGGGTTAATTAAAAATATTTGGGGATCTCAGCTTCAGAGATGAGTTAATGATTATCACTTGAAAAAACAGTAACTCAAAAGAGTTTAACTTTAAATAGGGAAACATAATTCCCAAGAAAAACATAGGGTATTATTTGTTTTAACCAATAAGCAAATACACATACTATACCCAGCTTGTATGTTAAAGCTCACATACAGGGTTCTGAGAGTTATTTTGGCTCATGAAGATCATTCCCCATTCATGGATGGAGAAGGATTTTGAGGAAGCAGAAACTCTAATGTTCTCAGCATAATATGACTAAGGAGGCAGGCTACAGGAGCTGGGCACTCCCTGCCTTCTGGCAATGAAATTGGACGCTATTTTTTTCTGAAGGATATCTTGACTTGTATCAAGACTTTTAAAAAGAACAGAGCCTTGCAAAAACAGATCTATGAATATTTAGGGTCTCTCTCTCTCTCTCTCTCTCTCTCTCTCTCTCTCTCTCTCTCTCTCTCTGTGTGTGTGTGTGTGTGTGTGTCTATAAACCCCACAACACAGTCTATTACTGTCATTCTTGAAACAGATCTAGAAGGGCCTAGAGATACTGGCAAGGAGAAAAAAAGGAGAAAAAAAAACAACGGAAAACAAAAACCAAAAAATACTGAATGAAAACTTCTGTCCCAGCAAAGCCATCTTTGAAGTTTAAAGATTGATGTAGCCATTTACCCAGAAGAATGATTATCACGTTATATCTAATACTAACAGTCATAGTCAGCCCTAGTGCCCAGCCATATTTAACTCTTGATACATGTTTTATAACAAGTCAATGTAGCGCGAGACAACCATTAAACTTGATTCGCAAACACAGATTTAATTACATTGAAAGTTAGTACTGTAAAATTAGAGTGGATTATACAGAGTGATTCTATCAATGAGGCCACACAGGAAAAACATGCTTGGCGAAGGCTGGACTGCAGAAGTGCACACCTACTTCAATCCCAGCACTCAGGAGCCTGAGTCAGGTGGATCTTTGATTTGGAGGCTAGCCTGGTCTACAGAGTGTGTTCTAGGACAGCCAGGACTACACAGAGAAACCCTGTCTTGAGACACGAGGAAGAGAGAGAGAGAGAGAGAGAGAGAGANAAGAGAGAGAGAGAGAGAGAGAGAGAGAGAGAGAGAGAGAGAGAGAGAGAGAGAGAGAGACTCAAGTGTAGATTTTTGTGACCACCACACCAATGAAAACGAGTAGTCATCACCTCAAATATCTGCCTTGTGCTGCCAGTTGGAGTCATGTGACCCTCTGCCCCTGGCCTGCACCTGTGGTTAGGAGTTTCCTGCTGCCATATATTATCTTTCCATAGTGCTACTTCAATGTCGTCAGCCAATGCTGCTGAGCTTCACCCTCAGGCCTTGTTGTTGGTTTATTCTTCTCTTTAAGAACTCAAGGTGCTAATATCCACTTATCAGTGAGTGCATAGCATGTGTGTTCTTTTGTGACTGGGTTACCACACTCTGGATATTTTCTAGTTCCATCCATTTGCCTGTGAATTTCATTGCAGTCATTATTTTTAGTAGCTGAATAGTACTCCATTGTGTATATGTACCACATTTTCTGTATCCATTCCTCTATTGAAGGACATCTAGGTTCTTTCCAGGTTCTGGCTATTATAAATATGGCTGCTATGAACATGCGTCCTTGCTATATGTTGGGGCATCTTTTGGGTATATGCCCAGGAGTGGTATAGCTGGGTCCTTAGGTAATACTATGTCCAATTTTCTGAGAAACTGCCAGATTGATTTCCAAAGTGTACCATTGCAATCCCACAACAGCAGAGGAGTGTTCTTCTTTCTCCATATCCTGTCCAGCACCTGCTGTCACCTGAGTAAAAACTTAGCTATTCTGACTGGTATAAGGTGGAATTTTAGGGTTGTTTTGATTTGCATTTCCCTGATGATTAAGGATATTAAACATTTCTTTAGATGCTTCTTGGCCATTCAATATTCCTCAGTTGAGAATTCTTTGTTTAGTCCTGTACCCCATTTTAAAAAACTCAGAATACCCAAAATACAATTCACAGACCACACGAAGCTCAAGAAGAAGGAAGACCAAAGTATGAATGCTTTGGTCCTTCTTAGAAGGGGAAGCAAAATACACTCACGGGAGGAAATACAGAGACAAAGTGTGGAGCAGAGACTGAAGGAAAGGCCATCCAGAGACTGCCCCACATGGGGATCCATCCCATATACAGTCACCAAATCCAGATACTATTGTGGATGCCAACAAGTGCTTGCTGTCAGGAGCCTGATATAGCTGTCCCCTGAGAGGCTCTGCCAGAGCCTGACAAGTACAGAGGTGGATGCTCACAGCCAACCATTGGACTGAGCACAGGATCCCCAATGGAGGAGTTAGAGAAAGGACAGAAGGAGCTGAAGGGGTTTGCATCCCCATAGGAAGAACAACAATATCAACCAACCAGACCCCCAGAGCTACCAGGGACTAAACCACCAACCAAAGAGTACACATGGAGGGAACCATGGCTCCAACTGCATATGTAGGAGAGGATGGCCTTGTCAGGCATCAATGGCAGGAGAGGCCCTTAGTCCTGTGAAGTCTTGATGCTCCATTGTAGGGGAAAATGCTAGGGTGGGGAGGTGGGAGTGGGTGGGTAGGTGGGGGAACACCCTCATAGAAGTAGAGGGAGGACTATGGGATAGGGAGTTTCAGGGGGGACCGGGAAAGGGGATAACATTTGAAATGTAAATAAAGAAAATATCCAATTATAAAAAAAGAACTCAAGGTATTTTCTCTCAAGAGAACCATGATCAGAACTCCTATCATGTCTGTATACAGGTTTTTCCGTGAACACAGGATGTACTAGTTAAGAGGACTTTTATGTTGGGTGAACATATCAAACCCTTACATTCCCATCAGCAATATATACAAGAAGAGAAACAGTGATATTGGATTCTTGTCAGCACTTGCTATAGTTAGCTTTAGGAGTGATTTCATATTAGTGACTCAAATGGAAACACAGCAACCACAGTGTGTTTTGTTTTTCTTCCTAATTAGCATCTCATATACTCATCTGCCATCCATGCATCCTCTAGGATGAAGTGATAATTCATAGTGTAGGTACATTTCTTCCTCGAGTTCTGAGCGTTCTTTATGTGCAGACAGAAATGCCTGCTTAGATATGATTAACAAGAGTCCCTGCTCTTTACCTTGTTCTTCTCTCTTAAGAGAATTTTTCATAGAGTAATTAATTTAGTTTGGGTTAACTTTTTATTCTTACAAATATTATATTTTTACTCCTGTATCAACAGGATACGTTCAGCCTCCAAATACAGCCCATTTGGAGTTAATGTTTATATGATGTCATGTTAAGTGGGTTCATGCATTTGCATAGAGATATCTTATTCCTACAACATAAAATTTTGAAAACACATTAAGCTGCCTTGGAGTTTATTAAAAGAAGTCAAGTGGTCATACACATGTAAGTGTACTTCTGGACTATGGTTTCTGTGTTTATAGACTTTCTAATACAGTACTGTCTGAGTATTTTATAGTACACTATGAAATCATAAAGGTGACTCCTCTAATCTTATTCTCTCTTAGTTTTGATTTGGTTATCCCCGTTGCTTTTACAAATAGACCTTAGAAACAGTTTCTTAATAGAAAAATCTTTAGAGATTTTTCACTAGAAAACCCTTAATTATCAATAATTATATATAAGTTTATAGATTACATTTTAGCCTAGTTGTCGCATATACATATAACCCCAGAACTCAGGCAGCAGAGCTTGGGATATCACACGTTTGAGGTTAGCCTGAGCTACAAAGGGAGCTTCAGGCTATCAGGAGATAGATTGCACAGCCCTATTTGAAAACAATTTTTTTAAGAAGTTAGTGTTAGCTAGGCAGTGGTGACACTTGCCTTTAATCCCAGCACCCAGGAGGCTGAGGCAGAATGATCACTGAGTTCAGTCTGGTCCACAGGGTGAGTTCCAGGATAGCCATGTATACATGGAGAAACCCTGTCTCAAAAAACAAAACCAAAACAAACAAAAAAAACCAGCAACAAAACAAAACTAGCCTCTTAACTGAACTGAATTTTTCTATCCACGAATATTATATCTCCCTCCATTTGCAGTGACTTCAGCAAAAGTTTGTGACTGCTTTCTTTCTGTTTATTTCCTCCTTTGGAGGTCTCCTGTTGATGCTTATTGTTATTTTAGAAAACAAAAGTCCTCTCTCCAAGTAGTAAGGGAGGCTGATCGAGCAAACAGTGGGATTGACTGCAGATTGGAGTGGCCTAGCCCTGTCATCTAGGGCAGCCACAGCTGCTGGTGGGCCGAGGAAAGCTAGTCACAAGTGTGGTCTGTGGACAGTATGGGGAGCTGGGTCTGATGCTAAGGGCCAGAGAGGAGCAGTGCAAAGGGGAAAGTGGGAACTCCCTAGGGTTTGAAGGACATCATTTGTTGACTCCGGTAGCATCAGCGCGTCAAGGGGGAATCAAGCAGTAGGTTCCTAACTCCTGAGATTAAAACTGGTAGATCTAGTTTTATAGGAGTGGATATCATCAGCCGCAGCCTTAGACTGGGTAATAATTGCTCCGGATATGCCAGCAGAAATACATATAAGCTACTGGAGGAGAATTCCACAGAAATCCAAATCTAAGTTCAGCATTTACTGGGAGCTTAAGCTGGTTACATAAAGGTGCGGAGTCGTTTGGAGTGTGGACTGTGTATACTGTGGCCTCTGGTGTTCTATTCACAGAAGTCCTGCCTTAGCCTGAGAAGTGGCACAGTATAGTGTCTGCAGGTGGAATCCAGGCAGCCCCAGCTGTGAGAAGAGGATCAAAGCTAGGGTCCTGAGCAGGTGAGGTATTGCTCATTGGTTCATTTACTTACTCATTTACTACATGAAAGGCCATCTCACTATTTATTGCTACAGCCTGCGTGAGGAATGAGCCAAACATTATGCTAACACATGCGTGAACACACTCACCCATTCACACGTACACATGTGCTCATGTACACACACATGGGTGACTGCGCAGGAGGAATGGTAAGCTTTGGTTGTTTGCCAGATGGGAAAGCCACAGTAAGGCTGAGCCTTGAGCACTGGGAGCCCCAGGGATCAGTTCACAAGGGAGCTGTTAACATCAAAGAGGAACCGATTTGTTTTAGAACCTGAGGTCTTGTGGTATCAGAAAATAGTGGTTGATGCTTTACCTTAGAATGAGCAGAAAAGAAAGCAGAAAGGTGGCCTTTGAATAGCTAAGCACAGTACAGGATGAACAAAGAGAGGACCTAGTTAAAAAGCAAATTAGTTCGTGGGGTAGTGGAGTGGGATTACATTTTTCCAACCGAAGAGCAGTCTAGCACATTCTTTTCAATATCCAAGAGCGAAAGGACAGTTAGTTTGTTGAGTTTGAACCTGCTTCTTACCCACCTTTATTAGAAACCATCCCTCTTTGTGTATTGATTTCTAGCCAACTATTAACTAGATATGACCTTAAAGTTTTGATAATTCCTGGGGAATTCGCCAAGTAGAGGGAAGCCAGCTAATTTATGAAAAAAGCAGATATTTGTGGATTTACAGGACCCTCTGCCTTAGGCAACTAATTTCGCATCTAGGTGGCATGTGGAATTACAAACAGTTCAATGGATCCATCTCCAAGTGTCAGCTAGTGCTGACTGCCTGAAAGTGCGAGATGGTTTAAATGTAACTGAGAATAACTTCAATACTATGATACTTGCTGCCTGCTTAGGAAGGTTAAAATTCACCTTCACATTATTATAATTATTAGTAATTACTAATGATAATTACTAATGATATTTAGCTGTGTGTCCTTTGCACTTGATAAGAAGTATCCATTATTATAAGTGACTATTTTTACTCTGTATAACAGTAAAAGTTAAGAAAAACACTGTCTTCAAGATAATAACATTATTATGCCATAAAATCTGCATAAGAACAATAATGTGTATTCAATTCTACAGTACGTATCTTATATATTTATATATTTTAAACAATGCTAAGATATTAAACACCAAATTTATATATCAAAATTAGTTATTTGTGATTGTAGTTCTAGATTAGAGGTTAGGGATGACTCAGAGATATGTAATATACAACTGTGAGATTGCCTTGGTAATAATTAAGATGAAAGTTACACTGAGAAAGTAACGTGATGAGGCATGAGGACTAGACTTATCTGTGGGTATAAGGACAAATACTTAGAATATAATTAGAGATTGTACTGACTTAAAAAATTGGTAGTTGTAAACTTGGAGTGGTGACCTCACAGAAAAACCTTGTCTCAAAAAAAAAAAAAAACCTCCAATAAACAAACAAACAACAAATAAAGTTAAAAAAGAAGATCGGTAGTTTTAGTTTTCCCTATGAAATCTATGGCCAGAGCTCCCAGGGACTAAACCACCAACCAAAGAGTACACATGGAGGGACCCATGGTTTTAGCAGCATATGTAGCAGAGGATGGCCTTGTTGGACATCAGTAGGAGCAGAGGCTCTTGGTCCTGTGTAGGCTCAGTGCTCCAGGGTAGGAGAATGCCAGGACAGAGAAGGGGGAGTGGGTGGGTGGCTGAGCAGTGGGAGAGGGAAGGGGATGGGGGTTTTCAGACGGGAAACCAGAAAAGGGGCTAACATTTGAAATGTAAATAAAGAAAATATCTAATAAAAATAAAGTAAAATGAAATAAAATAAAAAGAAATAAAAAAATCTACGGCTTCATTAGCCTGGGATAGTTGGCTAGGTTTCCAGTGGGCATGATTTTCCTCTTGTTGAGCAGGTCATAAGCTCAGTTACTGAGCTCTTAGTTGCTGCCAAAGTATATGTGCCTCTCACTACCTCACATTATTGTGCCATCCTGGAGACTCTTGTGGTCCACAGTTTGCATAGGTGGGTAAGACTTCTGCCTGCGTCGCTCCTTTGGAAGCTTGCAGGGACTACTTTGGTGATCTTTACAGAAAACCACAACCAGTCAAAATGCAGAGTTATGGGGACCAGTCTCAAATGACACATTTACATTATAACTCCTAGGCCCACAGCTCAGGAATCATTGCAGAGAGGAGGAAAAGGGTTGTAAGAGCTAGAGGAAAGGGGAGCGTGCTGTGAGTTTGTGTCTCCTAGTAATGCCAGAAGCTATACTGATAAAGTCTCACTAATGTACCTGCCTAAACCCAAGTTGAACAAGAAAACAGTAACTTGGATGGAAGAAAATTCACCAGGTCTTGACCATACAGCAGAACTACAGGCAGCTGAGGAACACCAAGAGTCAGAGAAATAATCATCCTCAGAGAAGAACACATCAATTGGTTATCCAATTTCAAATGGTCAGCCCTGGAAAAATGTATACAAATGGCATTATATAGACTGGGCAGGTTGTACTTATATATGTAGGAATGCACATGCATGCAGGCACACATATGTATATAACAACAATTAATTTTAAAAAAGAGGGTGCAATTTTGAAAGAGAGCAAGGAGAGATATATGGATGGGTTTGAAGGAAAGAAAGGGAAGAAGGAAATGCTGTAGTTATAATCTCAATACATAAAAGAAAGAATTAAGTACTATCTTTAAAGGTAACTATGACCCTATTTCCTTCTAGTCTAGATCTGTAGTCTAAGCAGGACCAGAGGCCTGCTCAAATTGTCTGCTAGGGATGCAGAAGTCATTGCCGACGTCACGGAACAGTTCTGATCTCACATGGAAAGCTCTGGAGAAAGACTGAAGCTATTATTAACAAGTGCAAATTCTTCTGCATTTCAAATAAAACTGAGCAGAGTGTCAAGGCTGATTTTTGGAATTGTCTATTCATTCTCAGATCTTCCTAAAAAGCTGTTTGGCTCTATAATATTTAGAAAAGTTTAAAAAGAAGAAAGAAAATTTTCTTTCTTTCTTTCTTTCTTTCTTTCTTTCTTTCTTTCTTTCTTTCTTTCTCTTTCTTTCTTTCTTTCTTTCTTTCTTCCTTCCTTTCTTTCTTTCTTTCTTTCTTTCTTTTTTTATTAACTCAGCCCCTTAGTCCAAGCCAGTGAGGAAAAACCACCAAGAACTCCAACCTTCAGAGAAAAGCAATGTTGAATTTTCCTATCTTTAATCTGCATTTGTATGATGTTTACAAGGATTGGTATCTTGAAAATACCATTTTGAAACTTCCATTTTAAAACTCAGCAGCACACATTAAATATTTTCTCATACTAATAATTCTTCAGTAACAAATTCCTAGTGCCTCTCTAACATAACATTGTTTAGAATAATAACAGCTTAAAGCCATTCGGTTTATTGGCTGTTTGTCTTTTTCTAGTTGCTGCTGTTATAATGTTTCAATAATCATCATGGTAAATTAATCTTTATACATACCCATTATCATCACCTTACAGGAGTAAAGGGTATAGGGTAAAGGTTATGCTTACAATGAACACTTTTGAAAGTCTTTGCTTAAACTGCCTTTCAGAAAAGTTGCCTCAATTTATACTCCCACAGGAATACATAAATATATTCCCATAGTCATACTCATACCAGATGGTCGATTTTAAAGAAACAATTTTATTATATTAAGATTAACTTATTTGTGTTTTTTAACATTTGTGTTGGTTTGATTGTTTTAGTTGTTCAAGTAAGATTTTATGCTATTTTTCCTACTAAAGCCATCCGATAGATAGAAACCTAAGGCCTCAGAGGCCGCAGTATAAACACTTTTTAACAACCTCCCATCTAAAACATGAAGGCAATCAACTATTAAGAAGAGAGAGTAGATTATGTCTGCATTCGCATTACAGATCTCTATCAAATCCTTTATTTACTGTAAATAACACCCCTTTAAATTGTTCTAAGCTCCTGGATGTGTTGGTAAAATATCTATCAGTCATTCATAGAAATGAGAAGTCAAAGAAACCTTATGCACAGATTTGCCACATTCAACAACTTCTTGGCCATCCATTTAGAAGACCCTACCTAGAACAGCTGGGGACAACAGGTTAGATAGCCCATAGCTTGTGAAACCGGGCTCCTCATGTGCTTAGCAATACAAGGAAGAAGTTAAACCACAGATAAAGCAAAGATGGCTGCCATGCAAATCTATGTGGAACTACAATGGTGTTGGGCCCCAAGTAGCATTCCACTCATTTGAAATATTATTTTACACCATAAAATTCTAACACAACAAAATCATTGGGACAATGCTTTGGCTTATTCTGTTGGGATCTGATTTATTAGAGGTAGTTGACTAATTGAGGCTTCTGGAAAGAACTTTAATCAAAGTAGCCTGGGAAAGTTTAGGAGCAGACACTATTTGTCTTTTGTTATTTCAGAGCTCCAGAGGGTCAGACTAAAAAGTGAATGGATAGAATCAATAAAAAGTCTACTTTTAGGTTGCCAGAAGAAACAGTTGTACTGGAAAGTAGAAAGAACCTTTGTTCTAAGATGTCCCTGGAGACCAGTTAGGAATGCAGAGAAGCCATGGCCATCATCTCGCAACCCAAAGTGTTTCTATGAGTCACATGGACATAGGTCATAGTGGAAGGCTCCATCAATGGCTCTGAACTAAGCAACCAAGAACAATGAGAATCTTCAACTTACTGTTCTTCATATGGGTTATTTGCTTTTGAGGACCAGTCAAATATGACTCACAGGAGTGAGACAGCATTAGCTTGGGTTAGGCTGGAGTGTTAGGTTAGATTATTCTTAAATATCATGGATTCATGGTTATTCAAGGTAGCCTTCCTCAAATCAGTGACAATGTATCCAGTTGACTATAACTTGTATCTGGAGGCCTGAACATAGAGCTCTCAGTCTTCATAACAAGGGGGGGGGGGGCGGATAACACAGAAGATGTCTGTCCTGGTTTTCTGTCTGTTGCTGTGAAAAATAACATGTCCAAGAGTAACGTGAGGGGGAAAGGTTTTCATCTGTGCTGTAGGTTACAATCCACTGTTGACAGAAGCCAAGGCAGAACCTGAAGGCAGGAATCTCAAGCAACCCCATGGAGGAATTGCTGCTCATGGGTTTGCTTCCAGGCTCACAATCTTGAGTAGCCCAGGCCCACCTTTGTAAAGGTTGTTCTGCCTGCAGTGGGCTGGCCCCTCTTACTCCATGTAACAGTCAAGAAAATGCCCCATAGACAAAATCTACCGATATGTCTGATGGAGGCAGTCTTCAATTCAATCTCTCTTCCCAGGTGTGTCAAGGTGATGACCAAAATTAGCTATCAACACTCACATCCACTTTTCTTTGTTTTTCTTGATGTCAGATCTACTTGTATCTATTGAGCAGATGCCATGATCTTCTCTGCTTGTGAGGTAGAGTGCAAATGCAGTGTTCTGTTCACTCAAAAAGAGACGTGAAATAGGTCTTATGAACTCAAGAGTGTCCCTGTTGTGAGAGGACACACGGATTTTTCTTAATATTTCATGTTGCTGGAAAATATCTGAATTTCATCACATCACAGAACAAATTGTACCATGACTTATGCTTTACCACACAGACAACAAACTCATCAGATATGATTTTGGCAATGTTTCTTTCTCCCCGGTTTTAAAAAAGTTTGTTTTATTTGAGAAATTAGGGGTGTGAACACCCCATCTGCACCTATACCTTCATTTAAAATTACTGTATGAAGTGTACAAATGATTTCATTATGACTGACATTTCCACACCTATGATGTGTGGTGGTTTGAAGAAGAACGGCCCCCTTGGGCTCACATATTTGAATGCTTGGCCCTAGAGAGTGGCAATATTTGAAAGGGTTAGGAGGTGTGGCCTGCTTGGAGGTGGGGTTTGAGGTTTCAAAAACCCATTGCAAGCCCAGAGTCTCTCTCTTTCTTCTGCCTGTGCATCTGAATGTAGAACTCTCAGCTCCTTCTTCAGCCCCATGCCTGCCTGCATTCCACCATGCTCCCTGCCATGATGATAGTGAACTGAACCTTAAAACTGTAAGCCAGCCCCAATTAAACGCTTTCTTTTAATAAGAGTTGCTGTGGTCCTGGTGTCTTTTCATAGCAACAGAACATTGATCAAGACACAATATGATTTTCTCATATTTACCTCTTAAGTTTCCTCATGGGTCATTGGTAGACATCTGCTCCTCCCCTTCCTCGTTTCCCCTCCCCCTAGTTCCCAATAGACCTTATAGTTTCATGTTTCTCTTTTTTCTTCTCTTCCCAGCTTCCCCATATGAAAGAAAACTTGTAATATTTGTCTTTGTGGCACTTATTTCATTTACAGTGATGCTCTTCATTGGTCTATATACTTTGACTTAATGGTATATGTTAGCAGAAGGATTATTAAGGGTAGTTTCTGAGGCTTAAGTCTAGTTATGAGTTAGTCTTGGGTTCTCTGAAGAGTCACTGCTGAGGATACGGCTTTAGTTAGTTAGCAAGACCATATGCTGGGTGGTTTGAACAACAAAATTAGAGTCTGCAGGTCAGAAGTCTTAAGTTCAAGATGTCAACAGACTTGTGCCCATTGAGGAACAATGTGTCCCAGACTCCCTTATGGCCTTTTGGCATTTTGATAAAAATATGACCTTCCTTGGCTTGAAGAAGAAACATCCTGATCTCTGTCTGCTTCATCTATGTATGCTCTTTCTGTGTGTCTCTTGGCATCCTGATCTCTCCATTTTATAAGGACACCAAGCATATCAGAAAAGAGCCACTTTGATGACTTCATTCGAACTTAATTACCCCAGAAAAGACAGGATTTCCAAAAAAAAAAACCCGGTCATAATCTGAGATTCAAGGAGAAACAGAACTTCAACACATATTTTGAGGGGACACAATTAAACCCATTAACAGAAATTCTGCTTTATTTGTGACCAAGCAGTATTGTTCTAGGCACAGATCTCTGACAAGCAACTTAGGTTGGCACATTACCCACATGTGCCCACACCCATTTACTGGCCAGTAATACTCTGCTCTCAGGGACATGTGGGTCAGTGTTTCCTCAAAGAGACTGGGCAGTGTGCAGGCTAAGATCGAAGAAAGGAAAACCGCCATGCTTACCCCAAACTTCAAGCTTACTTTTTGTAGTGAGTTGGAGGAGAGAGTATAGTGTGTCACCTGTCAGCCAAGTAAAGTTCCTCACCATTGTTTGTAGAGCTCTCTTCTTTCTGGTGACATGCGAGTACTCATGGGACAGAAAGAGAGGTGAGGGACCTGGCTTTAGATGATCAATTTCTATTTGGGCCTTGGAAGGAGATAGAATGGAAGCCTTAAATTCTAGAATACATTGAATATTTGTTTGGCGTGTGTGTGTGTGTGTGTGTGTGTGTGTGTGTGTGTGTGTGTATTAACAGAGGGGCCTATGACTACAAAGGTCTGCATGGCTTTTGAAGACTTTGTAGGGAGTGGAGGGAATCAGAAGTTGTGGCTTGTGAGCTGGTGGTTGTAACTTGGACCCTGTTTAAGCATATCTTCATTTCTGTCTAAGCATCTACTATCTATCCCATCATCTATCTATCTTTGTCTTACACACACACACACACACACACACACACACACACACACATTGATGCCTTCTGCTGTTGTGTCTTGGAGGGAGATGATTTTAATAGTCTGTTCCCTACTCCCTTTTTTCCTGGAAAAAGATGAAATCGTCCATTTATTCTGAACCAATTATAAACACTAGAAAGCACAGGGGCAACAGAAAGCTTGGTCACAATATACACCAAGGGAGGAGGAAACCATTATTGATTGGCCTTGTAAAATCTGCTGCTGAATCGATAGCAATTTCTGGAAATGCCAGACATTTATTTTGTGTGGCTTGGACAGCAGAGATAATAATAAACATACTCATGAAGTGGGTCTCCTGACACTATTTCCTTGAGCCCCTTATAGTAATGCACTTACTAAGGAGTATGAGAGTTCGGTGAGGCAGAGTGAAAGTACTTGTACTGGAACCCCAGCTGAGCTGATCCCTTCTAACCTCTCCTCTCTGCTGGATGTGTCACTCGAGTATGTCTTCTCCATTAAAGAAAGGTAGACAGTTCACCTGCATGAAGAGGTGGGAGAGATGTGTTCTCAAGCCATGGAAAGCTTTACATTCTTCTGTTGCTTAGGGAAGATGTGCCATGACACAGCCAGTCCCTCGTTGGCTTTTCTGAGCTTCAGGACCTGGTCTCTCACCTACGCCCCAGTTTCAATCAGAGTCAGGCCAGCATTTCCTTCTAGTAGCGGTAACTGTCCTGGTGTGGATGCTTCCTTACCCCCAGGCTTCATCTTCAGCCACTTCCCTTTCCTTGCTCCAAGGCATTTGGAAGTCTTGCCAGGGCCACTGAGCCTAAGAAAACTCAGAAGAGCTTGGGGGATCAAGGAACTGTTCAATGTGTCTTGGCAGACTAAAAATAGCTACTGTCTGCTGTCTACTCATTTCTTTCTTACTCCAGTGATTGAGTTGTTATTTTTAAGCTCCGTTAGAGGACACTGAAGCTCATCACAGCTAGGAAGGCCACACGAGATCATAAACCAATTAGGAAGGTGTGGCAACTTTGACTTTAGGGCTGTTTCCTGTTAGTTCTCTCCATCTTGCTTCTGCATGGTTGACCATAAGCAGGATGAGAAGGGTCAACTTTATGCCAGGTAGAGACCATTGGCTGGTGAGGGCATCTGGACATTATTGCGGTGAGACAATGGATTTCTCTGGGTTTGCATCCTTCCTAGTTGGAGACTCAGAATTTTGCTACTTTGGAATGAGGCCACGCCCTTGGTGGTATCAGTGGACCACAACAATGAGGCATCCCTTCCTTTATGTTCTGGGAGATTTTAGTGCAGTTCTACCCCAGGCAGGACTCTCTTCTGTTCATCAGTAATGAGGAGCCTCTCTGACTGTCATCAGGGCCTAAGCACACAACCTGGATTTCTAATGAGGATCTGAAGCAACACAGAGCATTCTGTTACCTGATTAGCAACATCAACAGAAAGTCAGACAAAAACACCCCAACTGTGGCAAAAGACAGGTTCACAGACCAGAGTAAACTTCACCAGACTAAACTTTGAGTAGGTTCATACCAAGACATATACTCAAATCTCTGGACAACCATTTGAAAGCAGCCAGAGAGAAGCCCATCCTTGATGGTAGAAGACAAGCAACCCCATGGCAGATTCCCCACCAGAAACCACGCAGGCTAAAGAGAAGCAGCCTTATTGATGTTCAAGTTCTGGTGAAAAATGAATGAATCTAGGCTCCCACATGCAGCAGAAATCACATCCCTGAGTGGTGAAGGGAGACTAAGACATTCTCAGACACAGGAGAAATAACTAAACATGAGGGTACACACTGTGATGCCAGCACTTAGGAGACCGCGGCAGGAGGAAAACTCAGAGGCTGTGTGGCCAGCAGACTGATCCTAAAAGAATGCCCAAGAGACATTCTTTAAACAGAAGGGAATGAAAGATGACGAGACTGGCAAATTAAGAAGGAAAAATACAGTAATCCAAAGTATGAGTAAGCACAAATGACCTTCTGCCAAGCCTTCTGACTTGTGAATAAGAATTGAAGTAAAACATAAAGCTCTTAAACTCTATTCTAAACTATAGAGAGAAGAGATGCAGTGCAGGTGAAAGAGGTGATGAAGAAGGTAAACTTTCTATGCTTCAGGCAAATCTATATTTTGGAATGTTTGTGCGATGTAAAACCTAGAGTGGTTATTTGAAGTATTTTATAAGGTGATACATTCAAGAATAGTACAGATACTATACAATGAAATTCTATTATATGCTCATGGAACATTTTTGAAAGTCAGGAAAAAACAGGATGATAAAAACAAAACATATAGAACAAAAAGAATGTAAGATATAATGTTCTATTATATCTATGATTTTGTTGTATGTTAATGATATTATGGTATCAACTAAAAGATGAAATGAAGTAAAATATAAGAATCTATTTGTGTAAAACACACCTTTAGTCCCCACAACAGGAAGGCAGATGTAGTTGGATCTCTGTGAGTTCAAGGTCATCCAGGCTACCATATCTAAAGAAAAAAATAAATGAAATATGAATAGTTATCTTCATATTTATGTTGAGATATGAGTCTATGTAAAATGTCTATAGGAATTCACCACAAATATAATAATGTGAAAGTAAGAGACTGAAGATAGAGTATGCAAACATTGTTCAAAGAAAGCACACATCAAATAACGTAGACTTTTGTTTTGTAAGACAGGGTGTCACTTGGATCAGACAGTCCTCGCTGAGGATGACCCTTTCTCTTCCCCCACCCAAGTTATGGGATTTGAAGCTTGCTTCATGTGGTGCTAAGGACCAAACCCAGAGTACCATACACATTAGCAAGCACTTTGAGGTATGCCTTCAGCCTATAGATAAGGGAGATCTTTTAGCAAAGAAATTTGCTAAAGACAGTGAGAGATAATGACAAAGAGAGTCATTTTTAGCAAAGAGATATAGCAATTCTAAATGTGATTATACCACATAATAATGTTACAAAATATGTGAAATTAGAACCTATATGAAAAATAAACAAGCCTATAATTGTATATCTGTATATAATGTATATACTT